>CM046034.1:39973067-39975567 GCA_025215565.1 Flaveria ramosissima
GTTGGGATTAATTGAGTTCATCCCGATAAAGAAATTTCATCGATCGATTGCAAGATTTATAAAAAAAAAAAAAAGCTGACCTGGCAGCTTGACCCCAGTTGCTAAGATTGTCTAGCGTGACATTTAAAAAGAATATATTTTTCCCGGGGGAGAATTAATCTAAATTTTTTTTGGGAAAAATATTTTTGGGGCGTTTAATTGTTTAAACAAAATAAAATAAAAATGGTTTTTGCAGAACTGATTAAATCTTTCGAATCAGATGATCTCACAATTGCACAATGTCGGTTTGATAATTTTGCAGTTTTAAAGAATGAAACGATGTCTGATCTTGTTGATCGTTTTCTGTTGGTGGCAAGTAATCTGAAGAAGTTTGATGCCCAATTGGGAAATCATGAACAAGTTCTAAGATTGCTTGATTCTCTTCCATCAGAATGGAGCTCACACGGCAAGTCGATTAAAAGAGATAGAGGTTTTCGGGATTACAAACTAAAGGAGGTGATCAACAAACTGAAAGAAATGGATTTGGATATCAAACGTCGTGAGTACTATGAAGCAACATATCTAACTCCAAAGATCACTTCAAACTCCAAAGAGAAAACAAAAGAGAGATCAGATTCTGGCACTAATTCCGACGGTTTACCGAAACCTAGAACTGAAGAGGTACAAGAGGAGCTTAAGCAGACTTCAATGGGTGAAGGTGGAGCTGAGTTGAATGCTGAAGTTTGTGATGCTGAGAAGGAAGAGGAATGGAAGCAAAATACCAGAGTTTGCAACTGTGAGAAGGCTCTTACTGCTGAAAGAGTCATCCTGGATCTTCCATACGAGACAGTTCAGGATATGTGTTCTTCTGCTTGCAAAATTCGTTTATTTGGTGTGTATAAAGCTAATAGGTTACTTTTAGAAAACCAAAAGGAGTTAACCACCATAAATGCAGAACTTAAAAAGAATGAAGCCAAGTATTTCATAAAATTAAATGAAGCTTTAAAAGAAAATGATCATTTAAAACGAACTCTTCTTGAAAGAAATGTTGAAATTAATCTTTTAAACGAAAGAGTCACTTTGGCTGAATTTGAAACAAGCAAGCTTAAAACAAAGCTTGATAGATGGACCATATCCGGAATGAAACATGAAGAGCTATTGTGTAAACAAAGGGGAGCTAGGATTAAAACGGGAGTGGGTTGTGGTGAAAATCCATACGTCTATCCTCCTCCTAGCACCCATTGTTACTCTCCTATGCCTCAACCTCATCCATCTAATGATTTGATTGAAGCTGCAGAAACTAATAGTTTAAATGCAGGTTTAAGCAACGTTAATCTTAAAGAGGTTAGAGATGTACAGGATTCTCCTGTAGGTTTAGGATTCCTCAGGCAAGGGTTTCATAAGAAGATTAATGCTATTTCCACTTCTGATGCTCCAACACCAATTTCAGTTGCTTCTCCAACTTTCTTCAACAAATTCAAATCAGGTAACATTCCTTCGTTTGTTCCCGTCAGGTTTGTAAAAGAAGGAACAATTGTTGAATTATCAGACAATCAGAATCATATAAGCGAAGCCAACACAATAGGAGGTGTCAATCAAGATCCTTTGGAAGCAGATCTGTGTATACGAGACTGGATAAGCTCAGATGATGAATCAATCATAGAGGAGCGTGTTGATTCATCTCATATCAAGATATCTCCTGACAGTGTCAAGTCTCAAAAGCTTTCTAAAGTTGAATCAAGACTGATACGGATCTCTTCTCCAATTGCAAAGCAACCCAGTCAATCAGTGAAAATCCTATTCCCTGTTCAGCATAGCAAATGCCAAAACCAGCAAGAATCTGCTACAAGCTCAAAGCAATCCTTCTCAGCACTTGCACAACACGGAACTACAAAGAATCAAAAGCCTTTCAAGGCTTGTTTTGAGTGTGGAAAAGAAGGTCATGTGGTTAAGAAATGTCCTCAAAGGCTTGCTACGGATGGTAAAGGCAAAACGAATTGCTTCTCCAGCTGTAAGTCTACAAAGAATGTTTCAGATGGTAAAGGCAACACGGGTTGCTTCTCTGGATTAAGAGGTAAAAAGCACACATCTTTGAATGGTTGGATGAAAAACCCTCCATCCAAACCTTTTCATGTGAAGCCGGTTTCACATGATTCAAAGATGAAAATGACCAAAGGTTTAAAACCAAATTCTTTTCCTTCCGGTCTTAAACAGAAAATGATTTCCAAATTTAATTCATTCAAATCCAAATTAATTGAACCGAAACAAATTTGGCAAATTAAAAAGAAGGATACAGCAATCCCTGATTGTTTAAACGGTTGTGCGCCGAAGCAGGTTTCTTATATTGATAAAAAAAAGGAACCTCCAGGACTACGATGAACTGGGTTCCCCTTTCAAACTAATCTGTTTATGAGTGCAGGAACAATTCAGGAGGACTGTTAGTAATCCGGTTTACTGACAGAGATTGTTCCTAATTCAAATTTGAGGCGGAACAAACAGGTTAAGGTCATGGTATTTTATC
>CM046034.1:39980567-40460421 GCA_025215565.1 Flaveria ramosissima
TGTAAGAGTTTAGGTATAGGATTTAGGGTTTAGATCTCCCACCTCTGAAACGACCACCACCCCTTTGAAATGGTTTTCTTCCTCCACGATTTGGAAACCCATTACCTGTGTTAGGACTTGAGTGAAACTCGACATTTCCAGCAGCACCATTACTATTATTGTTGTTTTCCATTTTGAGTCCATCAGGCATCGAGGCAACTCCACCTTGTAAGCCCGTTGGTGGCCAAACTTGTGATTGGTTGAAATTATTCTGAGGCCAAACTTGTGATTGGTTGAAGTTATTCTGAGGCCAAAATGTAAATGCACCCCAATTGGGAGGAACACCTTGAACAGAATTATATGGAAACATCTGACCGATACTAGTGTTGAATTGTGGATTGAAGGGGGGTAAACTCGGAACAAGATTCTGAACGGGTTGCTGAATTAAATTCTGCTGCATTAATGGTGGGACGTTTGGAGGAAGCCCGTTAATTTGTGGCTGAATAGACGGAAACCCATTTGGCCAAACTCCACAAGGTGTGAGATTAGGCGCCTGTGGCCCATTGGTGGGTACACCAGAAGAAGAGCAACTGTTGACTGGTGAGTTGGCCAAAGGCTGATTATTATGTTTATAATTACCACCTCTGTTTCTGGACTTCTTATCCTTTCTCATCTTCTGTTCATTTGATCCCCTTTTTGACATTTTTAGCATTTTCTTGTACTCGGCCTCTTTCTCATCATCAGAAAACTCTAATTCTTCAGATAACTCTTCATCATTTTCACCCGATGCATCATACCCTTTTTTGTAAAGATTATTATTGCTATTTAGAACATAATCTGCAAATTCAGGAACAAAAGAGATCAAGGAGCCTTGTTGAATCCCAGAAGGGATTTCAGATTCTGAGTTATATCGAATGATATAATAAGGATTCTTTACGGGCCCAAAGATTTCATCCACTACACCTAGTGGTGATCTGCTTTCCGTGATCCATAGAATTGAACCCTCGTTTAACGGGTTATGATCCTCCACTCCTTCCACAATCACTTGTGCCCCCATAATCTGTATAAAACGCCCAATTTCACTTCATATATCCAAAATCAGTCAACAGGGCTTAATTTGACTACCAAAAGCAGGTATAACTTATATTAAGCCGTTTTAATTTTATGATTTTGCAGTGATCTTACCGATAATACAACTCCAACGGGAAGTGTCTGATGATGGGGTTGTATTGTTACAGTTACTGCAGGGACTGGAGGGAGATCCTGCAATGAAAATGTTATGAAGAAATAAGAGCTACCATTAGGATGATAAATGAAATACATGATTAAAGAACTATGATGCACGAGTGGGTGTTTGGATGCTTGTTATGAGACTCACAAGTTTGCTGTTAAACTATCAATAGAAAAATGTGATAAATGTTATTTTCAATCTTTACCGGTTTTGCGAATGAACTGCATCTGCTATGTTTCTCTTTCAAATTTTTTTCATCAGCTTACTTATTTCTCCATGTGAATTATAAGTGTATTTTCTCATATTTCAGCATATGTTAATTTAATGATGTTTGTTAGTAATGCCCCTTGTTAGCATCTGTTATGTCTCTGCAATAAATTGTTAATCTGGCCACGAATCATTACTCTTATTCTATAAGCCAACAGAGGATGCCTAATAGTCTCCTGGTGTATGTCATGTTTTTGACTAAGAGGATGCAAACTCATACATCCACTGAAAGGGCTGTACAGAGAGAACTATACACACAACAGCTTTACAAGTCACCCAGGGACTTTTTGATGGAAGGAGGAAGAGAGGGGGAATTCTTATGTTACAACTACTGACTTCTATTTATTAACAATAGCAAATGATGATTTACAGATCAGTTTTTGGTGTATAAAGTATATATATCAAAAAACAAGGGTAAGGGCCTCTTAATTCTACATGCTTGATGACACTGCCCTATACTATATGATTCATCAACTTGAGTCAAAAGTGAACTATTGAACCATTAAATGTAACTTATTACTATCCATGAGAGCTCATGCTGCTTATTACAACTTGATGTTGTCATATATCAGTACTCATATATTTGCTGTTATAAAAAAATATAACTGTTGTACAATAGATATAAAAGGGGATTGATTTTTGAACTGAATCAATTATAACAGAGAGGGAACCTCAATATATACATGAAAGAAACTAGAAACCCCAGAAAAACCTAACTAAGGGCCTGTGGGCTACATACAACTAAACCCTAAGAATACAATATTAATAACAATATTAAACACCCCTCCTCAAGTTGGAGGATAGATGTTATTGTGATTTGTGCCTAACTCATTATAAATAAAATTTAAACACGTGACCATGATCCCTCCTCGACCGTAACATCATGAATCAGCTGCATCTTGAACTTTGATACTTGGTATATTACCCAATGATAGGCAATACTAGAACAAAAAAAAGTAGTTCTGGAATAGCAATCAACAGCTGAGATAGAAGCAGCGTACATAAAGTCAGTGAGCAGTAACACAGACAGGATTAGTAACCCGGTGAACACGTTCGGTTCTAGGAGTAGTGGCAGACTGGTATGGCGGTTCTGGAAGGAGCCGTGGTCGGAACAGTGAGCAATTGCGACAACTAGAACAGTGTAGTTCTAAAACAGAAAACAGAAAATAGCAGCTGGAACACAAACAAATGGGCTGAAAATACGCTTCTAGCAGATTCCGCCGACAGCAGATGGAGGCAGGCACCTACATAACAGTGGCAAAATGAACAGACAGAGTTGAAAAGGTCTGACAACACTGAAGATAGGGGTGGCAGCAAACTTGCCGCCAAACAAGAATTAAAGCCGCATTTTAAATTTCCAGTGAACTACCAGTAGCAGCGCATGGAGACATGTGGCAGATCAGATGACAGCAATCTTTAAATCTTTTCATGTTTGCTTAGTCGGTGGCTTGTGAAGGCGATGGTGGTGATAGTGAGATGCCACTTGCAAGCTAGACAGCGGCTAGCGGCTGGTGTTCTGGACAGGTGGCGGCTGGGTTTCAAAGGGGTGAAACGACCCCTTCAAAAACAATTTCTTGAAGGAGCATGTATGTAAAAGAGCAAAAATACAAGACCACCAGAACATGGCCAGGTGCAGGAATCTGGAACAGGAACAAGATTCTTGTAAGAAGAAGAACAAGCCCAGAACAGGTTTCTTGGAACTGGAACTGGAGCAGGTTTCTTGTAAGAACATGGATTCAGTTCTTGGAAGTAGAGAGGGTTAGGGTTAGTACCTAGAACCTTAACACCAATAAGCGACAACGTGTAAAGTGGACTGATATTTAACTGAATCATTTACAAAGGAGGAGGAATCCTCAATATATAGAGGAAAGAAACCAAAAACCCTAGAGAAACCTAACTTGGGCTGGTGGGCTAAATACAAATAAACCTTAAAAATATAACAATAATAATTATATTTAACACAAATAAAAGTTTAAAGTAGTTATAAAAAATACTATTATAGTTGAGAAAATATAATGTCATATTTAATTTCAATCAATACATGTAGCAGCTCAAGAACCAATATAGAATGCAACCTAAATGGGTAACATGCTATGATTCTCCAAGAATAGTCAAGTAATCCACTAACTCGTTGACGTTTATGACTTTATGGTATGACTTGTGTGATTTACATGGGATGTTGCAAGCCCTACTTGATTATTATCAAATCTTTTACTAAATTTGGCATAGGAAATGAACTACTAACATTGCTGGATACAAGGGTAGTCTTGGGATTATTCATTTCTTTGCTACTATTGTTTACAACCAAGCACAGCATTCGTGGGCGCCACGAGATACCCACCACCAACAAAAAACAAAACTAAAACATAAAGTGCATGCATTGATCTAAACCGAAGTCAAAACTAATATGAAAATCATGGCAGAAAACAAACCAAAATTTATAAACATATTTTAGCAAAAACCATAAGTGTAGATATGAGTTTTAAGTTTTAACACCGTAACCAAATCCCCTCACCGATGATGTTTCCCCCTCGTGTTGCCCACTTCCTTACACTAAAAAAGAAAAGAGAGACTGCTTGGACTTGTTTGTGTTTTTTTTTAATATTGATATGTACAACTTTATATAATAATTCACTTAAATTGGTATCAATTTTCTTTTATAATAATTCACTTAAATTGGTATCAATTCCTTTTTGTAAAAATAAAATTTACACCAATAGCTGAATAATTATATACTTCAAATTTGACCCTATTAGCTCTCTACGTTCTGCTTTTACGATTCAAAGGATTCTACTATTTTCCTGATGTATACTCTACTTTTGATGAAATGTTAATGGCTTTAGTTAAGTGGAAACTTTATAAACACTTATGTGGCACAGATTTCACATCAGTATCCACACGTCTGAGAAAGTCTTAGAAACATCAAATAGTTTCCTATGATCATAAATAAAAGGAAAAGAAGGCTAGGGCTGACGAAGTCTGAAATAAATGCCTGAGAGTATTAGTAAGTGTTACTGTGTTTACTCTTTGTAATAATGTTGGTTTTGATCCAACATTTTTAGTCAATTTATAAGAAATGTCAAAGATGACAATGCTCAACAGGTTTAACAAATAGGTACTCACATCTATCATGAAGATGACGACATCAGAGCATTAGCTTGTACTCTTGTTTATGTGATTAAATTTTTCATATTAATATTAGATAAACTTGAATAGTCATTGTCGTATCAAACACCACCTGTTCAACTGATCAAGATTCGCACTACGCTCTTACCTATGGGATTGAACTTTTTGGCAATCAGATAGTGATCCGACATATTGTTTCTTGAAGTACAACCAGACTAAGTTGTAGACTCATCTTTCAGTTTGATTTCAATCGATCCAAATTGTGTGATAATTGAAATGTGTTTCTGATTTTTGAACCATTAACAAGCAGAGTTATTTAATAGGTATTTGGTTGCTACTTATTAACAGAAGCAAACAGCCATTTGCAATATACAGACAGTTTGGGATATCATCCATAACAAATGAAAGGAAAAACAATAACAGTTAATAGACTTTGGAATCGACCAAGTTAAACCACAGATAAGAATTCATCAATTAACAATGAAAAAATAACTTGTAGAGAACGAATTCAATGAACCAAAAGAGTTTTGAATTACCTGAACCTCATTCTTTGACCGAATTGGACCTTTCACAGCAGAGTCATCATCATCATCACTCCAAGCAACCACTTCCTCTTTTATCTCTCCTTCTTCCATTTCAACCTCGCATTTGACCTCATCATCATCACCATCATCGTCATCCTCGTCGTCATCATCATCATCATCGTCATCATCACTGCTACTACTACTAGAAGAGGAGGAGGACGATGATTCATCCTCCTCAGAGCCCTGAAAATCACCACCACCATTAACATCTCCGTCTTTCTCAGCGTCAGTTTTCACTTCATTACGCCTAATATCGATTTCATCACCAGCTTCAGTCTCAACACTTGCCAAACCATCAATCACTTCAACTCCCGATGTTAAACAAACTTTACCCATCTCTTCCTGAATCAAAGAACCCAAATCCTGTGATTTCTCAGACGAACAGACCACTTCTTCTTCTTTCTCTTTATTGAATTCAACAGAAGTCATGTTTTCCAAAGTAGGTGTCTCCACTGAGTTCATAACTTCAATCAACGAAAGATTGTTGGAGCTCTATGAAAGACCGATTAATTGAGACTGTGGTTGTTATGGGCGTCGCCCGTCTGCAACGAACAAATTTAGGGTTTAGAGTTAGAGACGGAAATATTATTATAATTATAAATAGTTGAGGGTTTTAGGTCTTTTGAAGAGAAACTATTAGAAAGCTCCGTGCTTCAATGGATTTGAAGTTGTTTTAATTAATTATTTAAAAAATCAGATTTTAATATTTTAAACTTTAACTATTGACTGTTATTAATTCTAACTGATAATTTAATCAATATTAAATTTAACTTTTAATTTTAATTTTGTTAACAATAATAATAGTTTCAATATAACTACTAGTTAAATCCTTTTCGTAATGTGGCATTTGATATTGTTTGTAGCATTGTATGTATATTACATAATTAAAATAAAAATATAAATATATCATTCATTTTTTGCATTTTTTTGTCTTAGGCTGCTAAACTAATGACAAAAATGTTATGTTGAATAATTTTAGAAAATAATTTTTGTAAAAAAACTATTGATTTTTTAATTATAACTATATTATACGTCATATCATGAGTCATGTTACATGATACATCATAAAAAATTAACGGAATTAACGAGCAGTTAGATTAGAATTGTTATTAATAACAAAATCAAAAGTTAGATTAATACTTGTCAAATTGTTAATTGAGATAGATATTGACCAATATTTAATAGTTTAGATTATTAATAATCACATGTTCTTAATTATTTAAGGTTCGATTAATTTAGGATTTTAAGTTTAATAGGATACATTGACCATTGGTAAATTACACGTTGAATCGTTTTTAAAGTTTAGGCCTACATTACACTTCAATTTACCATAAGTTCATGATTTTAATTTACCATAAGTTTATGATTTTGATCACCTGTGATCTTATCAATTTGAGCTTGTATCCGTTTATTCTTTGAACTTACCCTTATTATTATACTAGAAAGGTGCATGCGTAATGCGGTGGGGTGAGATTTTACATACGGTACGTGTTCTAATATTTTGTTATTCTTGTAGTATTTTTACAAAAGTCTATTATGTTTTTTTCAAAACTAAAATTTAAAATACCAATAAATGGGTTCTACATGACTACTTGTACATTTACGTATTACCTTATTGTACCTCATAAAATATAGATCGGTTCAACAAAAAGTTTACAACAAAAAGATCTGGTATGTCAAATTGAATTATATAGTCGTTCTTAATTTTATGGTATCTTAAAATACCACTTCCATATGTTTTATATATAATATGGATATTGTGGTGGCTCAGTAACCTCATTTGCATGTATTTGGTTCTAGTTTCTATGACATGTAAAATATAATGTTGCAGCATATAGAAATACATGCGTCAGAGGCATAAAAAGATCTGGTATGTCAAATGGATATGATTATATGACAATAAGATTATGCCTTCATAACAACAAAACAAAAAACATGTAAGGACTTATACACATAGAAAATGAAATGTGAAAATAACATGTGAGTCTCTTTAAATAGTATCACATATGATCAAGAAACAATAGATGATAGTACATAATATAGATTATAGTACATAATGTTGATAAAATATGTTTTAGTTTTGGTTGATTTTCTTATCAGTAGTAACAATTGTAATAATTTAATCTCATAAGTTAACACAATGATTCTTATTCTTAGATTATGTGTCTAAGTATTAAATAATCTAGTCAGATCTATACATCAAACTACATGTATCAGCATAAAAAAAATTAAATGTAAATAGTAGATATGATTATTCTAACCCCGCAATATAATATTCAAGTAAAGGGTGTATATATAACAATAAAATTTTAGAAAAAAAAACAGCTAATGACTTGTACCCCTAAAGAAAAATAACATGAAAAAGTCGCTTTAGATAGCATGCCCATGTAATTAAACAACAAATAAGGGATGATGATACATATATCAAACATTACCCCTCTGTTATTGTTCTTATTATTATAGTGTTGATAGAAGTTAAAAGGTATTTAACCTTTTGATTTTATCACCTTCCCATTAATAATAATTAGCACCACTTGAATATTGGAACTTAATACAAATAATCTTAAATAGTATCAAAAGTCTTTTGTAGTACGTGATGTGGTACAAACAACTCAAGTTATAATTGCAATGATAGAAGATAGACAACATATATTATGATTTCATCGATCGGTTTAGAAAAATGAAGTTAATAATAACATGCATAAAAATAAAAGCAGATTTAGGTATGAACTGAATGCAAGTCATTTTAATTTACTTGATAAATTCACAATATTTTTAATTTACAACTTTATTTTGATAACGAAACTCGGAGCTTTCTGTGCAAATAGAAAAAGTACAAAATATTATATCTTAACACAAATAATCTTGTATAGTATCTGCAGAATCGGGTTTTGTCACTTAACACTTTGATTTCTCTCAAACTCACTTATATTACACTCAAATCAGATGAAGTAGAATCTCTTCTAAGAGTTGATAATAATATAATAAGTAGCAAAGAACACAAGGAAATAATTTTCAAGGCACTTGTATATATTACTTCTCAACTCAAAGTATTACAAGACTCTTACAAGCATTAAACATGAGTTACAATGAGAAACTATATATACTAGATCTTATAGCCGGATATACTTTGATACCAGCTGGAAACCTAAGACTAAAGCATATACTACAATGCTAAAGTTAAGGTATCTTAGATAAAGTATTATCTAAGATATGGTAGTCATGACATGTCCATGATTTACCTTTTGTCACCAACTAAAGTTAGCAACTGTACTAACTGATAAAGGTAAACAGTGGAATAAAGTATGGTCAACTACATGGCTTTTGAGAAAACGCCATGCAGTATCTCAGAGGTCTGCAGCGGAGTGTCAGGGAGACCATACTTATGTCCACTGGATAATAGTAGTGTCTTCCGAAGGTAAGTTGGCTTCGGAAGAGCAAGTTCTTCCAAAGCCACTTATACTTCGGAAGAGGCTTCTATACTTCCGAGGCTTGAGGACTTCTTTCATACTTCGGAAGTTGACTTCTGATCTTTCACTCTAAGTCTTGATCTTCGAAAGTGAATACTTTGTCTTCGGAAGTTGGAGTTTTCCTTCGGAAGTTGATCTTACACTTTGTCTTCGGAAGAGCTCTTTTTCCTTCGGAAGTTCCACACTTAGCTTCGGAAGTCCTTTATTAGTTGCACCAAAATAGTCTAAGTGATTTGGTTTTAGTTGCATCAGCCTTTCTAGATCCAACAAACTCCCCCTAGGCTGATGCTACCAAAACCTCACTTGTTTCTGCTTCTCAAAGCTTTCAACACCAGGGACTGAAGATATTTGTCTGTTTTCTTGTTCTTCCATGAAGTGATGCTGAGAAGCTTGTACAAGTCATTAGTGGATAGAAGATCCAGTCTATCACTCTGAATGACATGTACCCTTTGTTGTGCCCCCCCTGAAAAGAGTTACTTGACGGGAGTTATAGTCATACTCCCATCTAACTATGAATTCAAGTTCAGGACCCTCAACCATTTGTAGAAAGGCTTTGCCTTTGATTGTTGATCCCTTCCTTTTTTCTCCTCCTCTCTTAGTTTCAACTCTTATTCAATCTTGGTCCTAGCAGTTAGCTCAGCCATATGAAGACTGCCCAGGTGATTTCTGATGTGAGCAGCTACTTTAGAGTTGGAGGGGTTGGAGAATGGCTTCTCTGCTAACTCAACAATATCAAATCTGCTTAAGTGTAGCAGAGATGAGGCATTTAGCCTGTTGAGCTCTCCACTCTCTCTCTCTCAACAACAAAGTTGTGAGAAGATTCTTCGAACCTCCACTGGATGATCTTTTTCCTAGGCACAAGGGGTTGTCTTCCCACCTGGTCACCTTTCTTGGTATCCAGCAGAGTCACCAGCCTTCTCCTTAGCTTCTTTTCTTCCTCATTTAAAGTATCTGAATTGAGGCCAAGGAGATTTGCAGCTTGGTCCAATGTTCCTCTGGGCAGATCAAGAAATTGATCTCTAGTGAGGGAACATGAGGATCCATAAACATAAGTCAATTTGACTGAATCCTCCTCACAAGAGAGTCGCTCAGAGTTGTGCAGTTGATGAGCTTTGTCTTGATTGCCTTGAACTCCTCTAAGGGGAGATGTTTAGAAGGATGAGGGGATGGTTTGAGAGGTTGTTGGGTAGGTTGTGGTGTTTGGGTTCTGGCTAGTATTTTGGGTTGGAGGATAGGTAGTTTATGTGGTTGAGGTGAGGAGGTTGGTAAGGGTGATGGTGTAGGTTCAGGGGTGTAAGGTTCAATGGTTGGTTCAGTATTGATGGGGAATGAAAAAGGAATTGGTTCAGGTTGTGGTTGGGGTTGAGGTTGGGGTTGAGTAGTTGATTTGAAGATCATCCCCTATCCCCTTCTGTACATCTCCTTCCTCTTCCCTGAGCAAATGTTAGCCTTAATGTCACTGACATGTCGCTGGAGGGTCTTTTCAGACATTCGACCCACCTGCCTGCTAGAGAAGCCATGAGCCCGGAGATAGTTTTTCATCCAGGCCTTTTCACCTATCTTCTTGGCAGCAGCTAGTCCTGCTTCCTCTTCCTTCCTCCTCTTCAACATCAGCTTTTCCTTGGCAGCTTTCTTTCTCTCTTTCTCCGTTTGATCTTGCTCTTTGTTGAAGAGCCATAAGATCGTATCATTGTTGTGTGGAGATAGTTCTTCTAAAGAGAAACCCCTGGAGGTTAGGAAAGTTATCCTTTCCCTCCTGAGCTGCTGATCAGCTTCTGTTTCTTTCCTCTCCCTTATTCCTCTAAGGCCAACCTTGCTGCTTTTTCTTTTTGCTGTTTTTGCAGCAAAGTTGCCTTTTCCAACTCAATTAACTCCTCTAGTGGTAGCAGGAGTACATCTTCACTCACAGCTCCTAGATTGACAAGTCTGTCAATGATTTCCACCCTTCTTTTATTGTTGACAGCCTTCTGGTTGGCTGCAGCTGCTTTGCTACTGGCAGCTAGCAGTTTTCCAGTTGGAAGTCTACCTTTTCTTTTGAGCTTTTCTAACCTTTCTTCCTCCTGAAGCTCTTCCTTAGTCATCTTCCTCTTTCCTTTGATGTCTTCGGAAGTGCTAGACTTTGGGGGTTCTTGAATGGAAGGTTCATGTTGAGTGGTGGAAATGGGAGCTGGAGTTAATGCTGATGTTTGAGCTAGGGGTTG
This sequence comes from Flaveria ramosissima, assembly GCA_025215565.1. Classification (NCBI taxonomy): domain Eukaryota; kingdom Viridiplantae; phylum Streptophyta; class Magnoliopsida; order Asterales; family Asteraceae; genus Flaveria; species Flaveria ramosissima. The sequence continues at coordinate 39,991,426 of CM046034.1, forward strand.
GGTGAGAAAATCCTCCCTATTAACCTCAGATGCAAGTTCTAGGATTGCATCTGTGACTATTAGATCATTTGATAAAGAGAATAGTCCTTCCGCAGCCGCAATCTTAGCTTCGGAAGATTAAAATTGTTCTTCCGAGGCTTTGACTTGTGCTTCGAAAGTCTGTGAGAATACACTATCTATCCCAACTGTCTCAGTTGCTGGGCCATCAGTCCTTGTTTCCCCTTCGAAATTAATCTCAGGTTCCACTTGGACCTTAGGTTGACCAACTTTCTCAATAGTGGTAGAAGGTGCATTTAGCCTCTGAAGCTCTTGAGCTCCAAAGTAAATCACGGACAAGTCAGGACTTGGCTGTTCAATGAGAGATTCCAACAGAAACTTGTTGAAGAACCTGTTGAGATCTTGGAACATCCTTTGATCCACTTGAATTACAACTGGAGGAGGCTCAGGAAACACTAAAGCTTGTTGCATAGGGTATCTTGAACTTAAGGAAGTGAGAGCTTGACTTTGTGGTTCCTCTTGTCTTTGACTTTGTCCCTAAACACTCTCCCCCTTTTTGGTAGCATCATCTTGTAGATACATGTGTACCTAGTTTCTGAGCTTAATGTAATATGTCTTTATTGTCTTACACATATGTAATTGAATGGGTACTTAATGAAATACAATGTGTGGTTGTGCTTATAATGTTTATTATTTCATTGATTAGTAGTTTAACGCTTATTGAACTGACTATATAGGTTTATGGTTGTTTGAATGAATCTTAATAATGTAATGATTAATAAATACAATCAAACGTAGTAATATGAAGTTCTCATGCGAATGGTCCATGCTAATGGACTATACGCATGAACAACTTCATGCGAATGACTCAGTCGCAAGACTGAACCAGGAGACTGGATCAGTCGCACGAGTGTAACATGTCACACCCCCGCTAAAAGCAGAAACACGGAGATGTAACGAGACGGGATCGTTATAACACATGGTAGACAATAGAGATGCAATATAATAAATGATGATAAAGCGTGTCATGACGACACCCGACACAAAGGAGACTTGTGTCGTGTTTAGTCAATATTCACGACAACATAGCCATAAGCATAAACATGTTAAATGATTCACATAGTCAAAGTAGTAATAATTGTAATGTAATTCCCACAACCCGGGAACAAGTATCAAAAGAATGAAGTTGTTTAAATCAGACTACAACAATGATTCCAAAATGAATGTTTGTCAAAAATGTTTAGTCTCAAAAATGCATCCTAGGGTCTCCACTAAGGCAGCACACCTAGATCTTCAATTAGCATTGTCACCTGAAAAGATATGCTCAAAATGGTCAACAAAATTGTTGGTGAACTCGCAGGTTTAAATAGTAAATAGTAATTGATGTTGTATAGTAAATGTTGTGGAATACTGTGTATACAGTTATAAGTAATCAAAATCACATGACAATGAGCTTTGCAACCAAACCTAATGATGTACACACAGAATCTTGTCGGAATATATTCACCAAGGGCCCGTTCCTGGCCACTGTTGGTACCAACTAGTATACCAACAAACAAGGATGGGGGTGTCAACCCAGTAGTACTACCAATACCTATCCGTCGGTTCCCACACTGGAATTAAATGGTTGCAAAGAAAGTACCACACAACAATCTCAAGCATGTATCAGATAAGTACTCACAAAACAGTAACATGTTGATTCCAAGTATGTAAATTGTATGTAAGTTGTACAGCATAAAAAATGGGTGAGCATACTTTTCCCTCATGTTTGTAAATGATTGAAATGTTGTATAAGCATATAAAGGGGCCATGAAACTCACTTGTTAAGTGGTAAGTATGAATGATCAAAGTTTCCAAATGTTGTATGCAGTAAACGGTCAAACACCTATTGACAGTTATTGTTAAGCATTAATGATATGTACAAAGTAAATAGTAACGTTCGGTCGGTTCGGGTTGTATCGGTTCGGTCGCGTGTAACACACACAAGCAGACACACGTATTAGATCTTATGTAGATCCAAGTACTAGAAATCATCGCCATTGTTGATGATATTTGTGTAAAAGTTCCATCGTTATTAGAGAGGTACTTGGTAAATATCATTAGTTACAAATCGGTTATTGATACTTGTAAAATGTTAAGTTGATTTGACTTGGAATAACATTAGTAAGTTTGTTAGTGTTAACTTAAATATTGTCATTAGCAATGGCATCCGTGTCGATGTCACCTTAACATCACACGATATACACACCACACACAAGGAGAAACTCACACACAGCAACTTCAGTCACACGACAGGACCAGACGCACGACCAAACACTCCATCCGTACGAATCAACCCTCATTCGTACGAATCAGCTTCATTCGTATGATTGAAGCTTCATTCGTGCGACTCAGCATTCAGTCGTACCACACAGCACCCAATCGCACGACTCAACATCCATACGCACGAATCAACCTTCATTAGTACGAATCAGCTTCATTCGTACGATTGAACCTTCATTCGTGCGACTGGCATTCAGTCGTGCGATACACGCACAATTGCACACATTCATTCGGTCGCATGACTCAATCGCACACATTCATTTGGTCGCATGACTCAATCGCAGACATTCATTCAGTCGCACGACTCAGTCGCACGACACACCCAGTCGCACAACTCAGTCGCATGAAAGACACAGTCGCACGACTCAGTCGCACGACTCACCCAGTCGCACGACTCAGTCGCATGGTCGACCCAGTCGCCAGAACAGCAGAATCGTGACTGTAGAAGTGCAGAGCAGCCTTCGGCTGCCCCGTGCACGAGATTTACACCACAAGCACTTCCAAAAACACATTTTGCACACAGCCAAACAAGAAGAACACGCAGAAAGACATCACACGCACCCACACGACCTCATGTGCTCGGGTCGGCCCAGAACACCCGAAACCCTAAATGGACAGCAGTAAACAAGCAAGAAAAGGGACGACCAAGGTCGTCTACCTGCAAGAATGGAGTAGCCTCAGCTGTATCCGAGGTCTTGCCGGTGAAAACACGAAGAAAATGGGCGGTTTTGGTGCAAGGAGGAGGAGAAAAGTGGAGAAGAAGAAGATGAAGAAGAAGAAGATGATATGGAGGCTAGGGCTGGAATATGGGTATTTATACCTAGCCCTAGTTTGGCAAAATATCACATTTAGTCCCTGCACTTAGCCCCCGAGTTCCCAAATTTGTTTCGGTTGAAAACGACTTTAATAGGCTAATTATATTTGTAACATCTTGTATTTCTAGGATAAATTAAAGTTAACCTTGTTAAATTTGTTTAAGGATCATATTTGTCATTCATGAAACTTATGGGTTGCTTATGCATATTACTTTAAATTGGGCTTTTAATTCTTTAATTTGTAAGTTATATTGATAATTAATATATAATAATAAAAGTTATATTAATAATAATAATAATAATAATAATAATACTAACTAAGAAAAACAATAATAATATCATGTGAAACTTAATAAACTTAAAAAGGGTTTAAAGAAGTCCAGGGGGTTTTATTGTCAAATTTAAAACTTAAAAAGGATGTTTTAAACATGAAATGTTAAACAAATAAATCACAGGGGCTGGAAGTGTAAAAACCGAAATCTTAAATCTCCACCTCTTTCTCTCTCCCCGTAAATCCGGTCGCCGGCCGGCCATGTCCGGCGCGGCGCCGGCGAGTCCCAACCACCGGTAATTAACGGCTTTTAACACCCGAAACTGTTTCAAATCGTTTCCTTCGCCTAATTCGAACTTAATGCATCAATTAAACCATCTTTAATCATCGGTTATGGTTGAAATCAAATGAGAAACCGAAACAATTAACCCATCGAACCGTTGGACCATTAAACCATACTAATCATTCGATTAAAAGAACCTAAACGACTACCTAACTACACCTAGCCGATTACATCTCTCAATTTCACCTGAAACAAATCCAAATACTGCCACCTCTTCCGCGAACCTGCAACTACTCGAACACCACCTTCGAGACTTCAAAACGTGAAATACTTAGAGGGCTTTTAATCCTCATCTCTGTACGAAGCTACCCACGAGTTTAATTTGACTTTCATCACCGTTTGCACATCAATCGGACATCGTTGAGGCCGCGACTTGTTTCCCTCATTGTTCATCTTCAATTTTCTATCGAAACGGGTAATTTGATGCATCATTCTGTTCGTATTTACAAGGGGAATCAAAGCCCCATGATTCCAGTTGTTCACAAAATCGAATTGAACTTTGATTTGGATTAAGAACAATCTAGGGTTCATTTGGTTTTGGGGATTCATTGAGATTGTGTTTTTAAAAATTAAAACTCATGTTCTGTCAGGCTTAGGCGATCTCGCCTAATGGTAATGTGCAACCATGTGATCCGGGAGGTCCCGGGTTCGACCCCGGGCCACCCCACATTTCTTTTTTTGAGGCTTTTAGCCTTCTACAATAAATTTTAAATATTTTAAAAATTATAAAAAGACATTTTATAAAAGCTGAAAATTCTAAAATGGTTCTAAATATTTTCTGGAAATTTATTTCCTTAAGAGAAATACTTTTTTTTTATATATATCATATATTTTGAAAAATAAAAAAAAAATAAATAATAATAATAAGTTTGCTTTATAAAATCTATATTTTCACTAATACTTTGTTCCACAAAAATGATTATTTCAAACGTTGCTTTTAAACTATCGTTTAAAATGTGTTATTAGACTTTATTTTACCTATGTATATATATACAAAATTATTATAGGAGTAATAATTTTATATAAAATTTCATATAAAATATAATAACTTTCTTTAATATTAATAATTGAAATTGTTTCCACTTTGTTGTCATAGTATTCGACAAATCCCTAAATTCCACTTAGAACCCTAGTCCCCGTTAACTTGTTAACCTTAATATAATTAAGCTTAGAAATCTTATAAATATATATATTATAGGTACATCGTGAAGGACTACGTTGAATCGACGCTTATTATTATTTCTTGTAAAACGTCATTTACATACATTTGATCATGTGAGTATTCCATACCCCCTTTTCATTTTATTTCACACTTTGGGGTGAAACATGTTAACCTATACTTTGCATTGTAAACTTATTTGAGACTTGTAAACTTTATGGCAATTCATCGTGTTAAGTTGCGGTTAGTTGAATTTATGTGGTTACCATGTTATGGCGTTATATGTACAATCATTAACTACTGCTAGCCCAGCGAAGTCATAGATCTATGGGTAAGACAAGCCTGCTTGGTTGATCCAAGTACACTTAGCTGATCGTATATGCTTTTAACGTTTGAGACTTGTAAAACATTGTCAAGGTTTGATTGTTGCATTGTTCATAGCATCCCTAATCACTATATATTCACTAACTTATGACTTGAATTGCCATCTTTTATATGTACTTATGTATTAAAAACTATGGAATGCTCACCAACATTATTTTTGACCCTTTATTTTTAACATGTTTCAGGAAATGCCCAAGTTTGATTATCTTCACTTTGAAGCTTGCATCTAGGAATGGACCTAGACTAATAAATAAGATAGAATGATTTATTGCATTCTATGTTATGTTTTTGTTTCCTTTGGAACTTATGATTGTAATGTGACAATTTAAAACTTATGTTTAAACTTTATTTGGTTTATTAATAGCGTTATGTGGCTATGAACGATCTTAACTCTCACTCCTCGACGTTTCCGCCGTCAAGGTTGGGGTGTGACAGATTGGTATCAGAGCCCATAACTATAGGGATCTAGGTTATTAGAAATGGTGACCTAGGCTATAGTATGCATGAACCTTATAGAATTATATTTCTATCTTGTAAATTATATACTTTTCATGCTACATAATGCTATGCCCCTTATGTGCAATTTGATGCCTTAGCGTAGGGTTGCCTAAACATTGTTACTTGTCTCCCTAAACTTAACTTTGACTCTTTGACTCTCCCCGAACATGAACTCTCTTAATCTTATTCTCGTTGACACGTGGAATCTCATGCTTATGTTATGACTTGGATCTTTAGACGTTATGTCTAATCTATATAAATCTCATCAAGGTTTTGATTCTATGAACCTAAGAAATATTGTGTGACACATAGACACCTGTATCCTGGTTTTCCTGGCAAAAGGCCCTCGGGCTAAGGCAAGCATATCGCATAAATCCTACGGGACTAGTTATGCTTACCTGGGGATTTCTGGGATGAGTGATAAACTATGGTCAACATACACAAGTTTCTAAGGTAAATGGGTCAATTCACCTTGACGTGTCAACGTTTTCAAATGGTAATGCGTTACCAAATGGAAACATCCCGTGTACCTTATAACCTTTAGCTTATCTTTGTTAAACTACTATCCTTTGTTATCCCCGCTCCTATACTAACTCATTTTTGTATATCCAGCATGTCTCGTCACCATGGAAAGCGTGGAAGTTCCGACCGTAAGCTGGCTGCCATGATTGCCCGACAAATGGCTGCCGTTCTCCCGACTATGGTTGCTGAACTCAATAGCACACTAATGGCTAATAGCAACAACAACAACACCAATGGGAACAATGGTGGTGCTAATGAAGACAATAGCAACAATCAAAATGGGAACAATCAACAAGAGAACAACCGTACTTGCACCTTCAAACACTTCAACTCGTGCAAACCCACTAGCTTTAGTGGAAAAGAAGGAGCCACTGGACTTCTCGAGTGGTTTGAAAGCATGGAGAACACGTTCATTGTTAGTGAGTGCCCCAGCGAGTTCAAAGTTCGCTATGCCACAAGTGTTCTTCAACAACGAGCACTCACATGGTGGAATAGTGAAAAAAGAAACCGTGGAACCGAGGTCGCTTTGACCTTACCTTGGGAGGAATTTAAGGAGATCATGATCCAAAAGTTTTGTCCAAGGAGCGAGCTGCAAAAATTAGAGGAGGAATTCTGGAACCTTAAACAGGATGGTGGGAATCATTTGGCTTATTCCACCCGGCATCATGAGTTGAGTATGCTCCTACCACACATGGTGGACACCGTGCCCCGTAACATCGAGAAATTTATCAAGGGGGTGCCACCTCAAATTCAAGATGCCGTGGTGGGTAGTAGGCCCACAACTTTGGAGGAAGCAATTACCATTACTGCACAGCTCACTGAGAATCATATAAGAGCTGGTACTATGTCGGCAAAGGGTTCCAAGTCTGTTGCGAAGGTGATACCCGAGGCAACAAAGGAGGTAAGGGCCGAGTCATCTTCGCAAAACAAAAAGCGTAAGTTCATCCCGACACGCAACTACGCCGTGACCGCTCCTAATGCTCCTCAAAAACAAATGGTGGTTGCGAATCAAGTTCCCATGGCTAAGGTTTATGCTGGGCCACATCCTATGTGTAACACGTGCAAGTACCATCATGCAAGCAACATTCCATGCCGAGTCTGCTCTCTGTGTGGAAAGTATGGACATTTGGTGGCTACTTGTCTTCGTGCGCCAAACAACACTGCCATGCTTACCAACCGAACCTGCTACAACTGTGGCGAGGCTGGCCATATTCGCCCTCAATGTCCTCGCAATGCGGGAAATGTGCCACCGGCTCGTGGAAGGGCTTTCAACATCAACGCCAATCAAGCACAAGCCAACAACGACGTGGTGAATGGTACGCCGTTGAACTTCTTTTAGTCTTTTCTTGTCTTGTGAAATTTCCTATCTATGTTCATCATACCAATAATAGGTTGTTACCAAACAGGTATGTATCTTGTAAATAAACGTTATGCATCTGTATTGTTTGATTCGGGTGCCGATAGGAGTTTCGTGTCCCTGGAATTCGAGTCCTTACTTTCTAAACCGCGCGTCAATCTAGAAAGATCTTTCACTGTCGAAATCGCCGATGGAAAATCTATTGTTGTGGACGTCGTAATACGTGACTGCACTTTAAGCCTTAACGAACACGAGTTCTTCGTCGACCTTATTCCTATGCAATTGGGAAGCTTTGATGTTATCATTGGTATGGATTGGTTAGCCAAACATCGTGCGGAAATTCTATGTTTCGAGAAGTGTATCCGAATTCCTTTACCGTCTGGGGATACTTTGAAGGTCTTTGGGGAGAAATCATCCCAAAGACTCAAACTCATGTCTTGCATCAAGGCTCGCAAGTGCTTAAGTAAAAACTATATGGCTTTCATGGCATATGTAGTTAATACGAAGGCCAAGGGTAAGGAGTTGAAAGACATTCCTGTTGTGCGAGACTTTCCCGAGGTTTTTCCCGAGGATCTTAAAGGGTTACCTCCCGTGCGAGAAGTTGAGTTCAAGATTGACTTAATTCCTGGCGCAAACCCTGTGGCTAAATCACCTTATCGTCTTGCACCGTCTGAAATGCAAGAATTAGCTAGTCAATTGCAAGAGTTGACCGATAAGGGTTTCATTCGCCCTAGCTCATCACCGTGGGGTGCACCTGTACTGTTTGTGAAGAAGAAGGATGGTTCATTTCGTATGTGCATCGACTACCGGGAACTCAACAAGCTTACTATCAAGAACCGATACCCTCTTCCTCGAATCGATGATCTCTTCGACCAACTTCAAGGAGCAACTCAATTCTCAAAGATCGATCTACGTTCTGGGTATCATCAACTACGTGTTCACGATGATGACATTCCAAAGACCGCTTTTCGTACTCGATATGGACACTACGAGTTCATGGTTATGCCTTTTGGCTTGACCAATGCGCCTGCCGTGTTCATGGATCTCATGAATCGAGTATGTAAACCGTATTTGGATAAGTTTGTAATCGTGTTCATTGATGACATTCTTATCTACTCCAAGACGAAAGTCGATCACGAGACACACTTGCGACAAGTTCTTGAACTTTTGAAGAAGGAGAAATTGTACGCTAAGTTTTCCAAGTGTGAATTTTGGTTGGAAGAAGTTCAATTCCTAGGACATGTGGTGAATAGCCAAGGAATTCACGTTGATCCCGCTAAAATTGAAGCCGTGAAGAATTGGTGTGCTCCCACAACCCCAACCGAGGTTCGTTCTTTTCTGGGTTTAGCGGGATATTACCGTAGGTTCATAGCAAATTTCTCGAAGATTGCTAAACCATTAACGGCGCTAACCCAAAAGAATCGACTTTTTGAATGGGGACCCGAGCAAGAAGAGGCTTTCAAGACATTGAAACGCAAGTTGTGTAACGCTCCTATTCTCACACTTCCCGATGGAAACGACGACTTTACCGTATATTGCGATGCCTCTAATCAAGGTCTTGGTTGTGTTCTCATGCAACGAGGCAAAGTTATAGCATACGCGTCGAGGCAATTAAAGGTTCATGAAGTGACCTACACAACTCATGATCTCGAACTTGGTGCTGTGGTTTTCGCATTGAAGATTTGGCGACACTATTTATATGGGACGCAATGCATAGTCTACACCGATCATAAGAGTCTCCAACACGTGTTTAACCAAAAGGATCTCAATATGAGACAAAGACAATGGATCGAGCTAATTAGCGACTACGACTGCGACATTCGCTACCATCCTGGCAAGGCGAATGTTGTAGCCGACGCGCTAAGTCGTAAGGTTCACAACAAGACTGTCTCGCTTCAAGAGATTCGAGATCGAAGGCAATGGTTTGATACGCTAGGAGAATTTGATACCGAGATCCATGTGGATGTCAACGAGGTTACTATCATGCTCCAAAACATAAGGATCGATAGTGACCTCGAGTTATGCATTCGCGAGGCTCAACAAGCGGCACTAACCGACGAAGGGAAGGATGAAGATTTGATGTCTAACGTTCGGTCGCAACTGGAGACAAAACCGAATGGCATGTGGTATTTCTTGAATCGACTTTGGATCCCGAATCGTGACAATCTTCGACACTTCATTATGAACGAAGCTCATCAAACCCGATACTCCATTCATCCTGGCTCCGATAAGATGTACATGGACCTGCGTGGTCAATATTGGTGGCCTGGAATGAAGAAGGATATCGCGTCTTATGTTTCTAAGTGTCTCACGTGTGCAAGGGTCAAAGCTGAGCATCAACGACCAAGTGGTTTACTTGAGCAACCTGAAATCCCTATGTGGAAATGGGAGCATATATCCATGGATTTCATAACCAAGTTACCTCGTACACCTCGTGGTCATGATAGTATTTGGGTCATCGTTGACCGTTTGACCAAGACAGCACACTTCATACCTATACGAGATACATACAAGGTTTCAAAGCTGGCTCGAATCTACATTGACGAAATTGTGAGTCGTCATGGCGTGCCTTTACACATTATTTCCGATCGAGATGCTCGTTTCACTTCACACTTTTGGTCTTCGATGCAAGAACTCTTGGGTACTCAATTAGATTTAAGTACGGCTTACCATCCTCAAACCGATGGTCAAACCGAACGAACAATCCAAACCCTCGAGGATCTACTGCGTCTTTGTGTCCTTGATTTTGGTGGTGATTGGGATACGCATTTACCGCTCGCGGAATTTTCGTATAACAATAGTTATCACTCAAGTATCAAGATGGCACCATTCGAGGCTTTGTATGGTCGTAAATGTCGTTCTCCGATATGTTGGACTGACATTGGGGAAAATCTTATCACTGGTCCGGAACTTATTCAAGAAACGACTGACAAAGTTTCCAAGATCCGAAATAACCTTGAGGTGGCTAGAAGTCGCCAAAAGAGTTATGCCGATAAGAGACGCAAACCGTTGGAGTTTCAAGTTGACGATATGGTTCTTCTTAAGGTCTCTCCATGGAAGGGTGTTGTACGTTTTGGGAAGAAGGGTAAGTTAGCCCCACGTTTTGTAGGACCTTTCAAGATTCTAAAAAGAATTGGGAAAGTGGCTTACAAACTGGAGCTACCTTCTGAACTTAGCGGAGTTCATCCTGTCTTCCATGTCTCAAACTTGAGGAAGTGCTTGGCTGATGAGAATTTGCATGTTCCACTAGAGGAAATTCAAATTGATGAGTCACTGCATTTCGTTGAGAAGCCTGTTGAGATTATGGATCGAACCCTGAAGAAGACCCGAACAACTACCACACCTATCGTCAAACTCCGTTGGGAAAACAAACGTGGAGCTGAGTTCACTTGGGAGCGTGAGGATCATATGAAGGAGAGATACCCGCATTTGTTCTCCTAGCTTTATTCTTAATTTCGGGACGAAATTCTTTTAAGTTGGGGAGACTGTAACATCTTGTATTTCTAGGATAAATTAAAGTTAACCTTGTTAAATTTGTTTAAGGATCATATTTGTCATTCATGAAACTTATGGGTTGCTTATGCATATTACTTTAAATTGGGCTTTTAATTCTTTAATTTGTAAGTTATATTGATGATTAATATATAATAATAAAAGTTATATTAATAATAATAATAATAATAATAATACTAACTAAGAAAAACAATAATAATATCATGTGAAACTTAATAAACTTAAAAAGGGTTTAAAGAAGTCCAGGGGGTTTTATTGTCAAATTTGAAACTTAAAAAGGATGTTTTAAACATGAAATGTTAAACAAATAAATCACAGGGGCTGGAAGTGTAAAAACCGAAATCTCAAATCTCCACCTCTTTCTCTCTCCCCGTAAATCCGGTCGCCGGCCGGCCATGTCCGGCGCGGCGCCGGCGAGTCCCAACCACCGGTAATTAACGGCTTTTAACACCCGAAACTGTTTCAAATCGTTTCCTTCGCCTAATTCGAACTTAATGCATCAATTAAACCATCTTTAATCATCGGTTATGGTTGAAATCAAATGAGAAACCGAAACAATTAACCCATCGAACCGTTGGACCATTAAACCATACTAATCATTCGATTAAAAGAACCTAAACGACTACCTAACTACACCTAGCCGATTACATCTCTCAATTTCACCTGAAACAAATCCAAATACTGAATTTCATCGCCACCTCTTCCGCGAACCTGCAACTACTCGAACACCACCTTCGAGACTTCAAAACGTGAAATACTTAGAGGGCTTTTAATCCTCATCTCTGTACGAAGCTACCCACGAGTTTAATTTGACTTTCATCACCGTTTGCACATCAATCGGACATCGTTGAGGCCGCGACTTGTTTCCCTCATTGTTCATCTTCAATTTTCTATCGAAACGGGTAATTTGATGCATCATTCTGTTCGTATTTACAAAGGGAATCAAAGCCTCATGATTCCAGTTGTTCACAAAATCGAATTGAACTTTGATTTGGATTAAGAACAATCTAGGGTTCATTTGGTTTTGGGGATTCATTGAGATTATGTTTTTAAAAATTAAAACTAATGTTCTGTCAGGCTTAGGCGATCTCGCCTAATGGTAATGTGCAACCATGTGATCCGGGAGGTCCCGGGTTCGACCCCGGGCCACCCCACATTTCTTTTTTTGAGGCTTTTAGCCTTCTACAATAAATTTTAAATATTTTAAAAATTATAAAAAGACATTTTATAAAAGCTGAAAATTCTAAAATGGTTCTAAATATTTTCTGGAAATTTATTTCCTTAAGAGAAATACTTTTTTTTTATATATATATCATATATTTTGAAAAAAAAAAAAATAAATAAATAATAATAATAAGTTTGCTTTATAAAATCTATATTTTCACTAATACTTTGTTCCACAAAAATGATTATTTCAAACGTTGCTTTTAAACTATCGTTTAAAATGTGTTATTAGACTTTATTTTACCTATGTATATATATACAAAATTATTATAGGAGTAATAATTTTATATAAAATTTCATATAAAATATAATAACTTTCTTTAATATTAATAATTGAAATTGTTTCCACTTTGTTGTCATAGTATTCGACAAATCCCTAAATTCCACTTAGAACCCTAGTCCCCGTTCACTTGTTAACCTTAATATAATTAAGCTTAGAAATCTTATAAATATATATATTATAGGTACATCGTGAAGGACTACGTTGAATCGACGCTTATTATTATTTTTTGTAAAACGTCATTTACATACATTTGATCATGTGAGTATTCCATACCCCCTTTTCATTTTATTTCACACTTTGGGGTGAAACATGTTAACCTATACTTTGCATTGTAAACTTATTTGAGACTTGTAAACTTTATGGCAATTCATCGTGTTAAGTTGCGGTTAGTTGAATTTATGTGGTTACCATGTTATGGCGTTATATGTACAATCATTAACTACTGCTAGCCCAGCGAAGTCATAGATCTATGGGTAAGACAAGCCTGCTTGGTTGATCCAAGTACACTTAGCTGATCGTATATACTTTTAACGTTTGAGACTTGTAAAACATTGTCAAGGTTTGATTGTTGCATTGTTCATAGCATCCCTAATCACTATATATTCACTAACTTATGACTTGAATTGCCATCTTTTATATGTACTTATGTATTAAAAACTATGGAATGCTCACCAACATTATTGTTGACCCTTTATTTTTAACATGTTTCAGGAAATGCCCAAGTTTGATTATCTTTACTTTGAAGCTTGCATCTAGGAATGGACCTAGACTAATAAATAAGATAGAATGATTTATTGCATTCTATGTTATGTTTTTGTTTCCTTTGGAACTTATGATTGTAATGTGACAATTTAAAACTTATGTTTAAACTTTATTTGGTTTATTAATAGCGTTATGTGGCTATGAACGATCTTAACTCTCACTCCTCGACGTTTCCGCCGTCAAGGTTGGGGTGTGACAATATTAATGATTAAAATGTAATTAATGATATTGGTAACTTAAAAATGGTTTTATTAATGACAATAATATTATATAAAAATGTTATATTTAGTGATAATGATGATGAAAATTGTAAAAGTTTTAAAGATAGTATATGTTTACGATGAGAGCACAAGTAAAAAGATGATAAAGCAAAAATGATATCCACACGAATAGTTTATAAGGATGAGGAAATGAACGTTCGAGAAAAGTTAACGGAAACCACGTTAATTGACGGACCTTTAGGTGACGGATGTCACATAACATGAGATTGACTCAGTCGCACGACTGAACACTCAGTCGTGCGAATGGATCAACCGCATGGCTCAATCGCACGACTGAACCATGCTAATGGTTCAGTCGCCCGAATAAGAAACCCTAACCTATAAATACCACTTAATTCGTGGAAAAACGTAAGATTTGAGAACACTTCGACTACATAGGTACCCTAGCCGTCCAGAGACCTCTAAGAACCTGTTCCAAGTTCATAGATCGCACTAGATCGATTCCAAATCGTTCTTAACGTTTAGATTCAATATATAATTGTTTCTACGTGCGTTCTCACTGATTGGATCGCCAATCAAATAGGATTCCGCACTATTTAATTCGGTATACACGTTTATCAGTTAGTATTTCGTTCAATACACGATCCTAACAAGTGGTATCAGAGCTTTGGCTCTTGATTTACGTGTGATTCAATCGTTTTTTATACAAAAATTGTGTTTTTTCACTAAAAACGCAATCTTTTTTGTGTCAAACGGTGTCTTAGACGTCTCCTGTTCGTAAAGTTTAGTTTTTCCGGCATACGGCAATTAGGGTTAGTAAAAATTCGTGGTTTTGCGGCCAAAACACCTTAAACCTACGAATTTTCGAAATCCAACAGCTTCAGTCGCACGATTGACTCAATCACACGACTGAATACATACGTATCCCTCATACGCACGATTGGACTCATTCGTACCTCCATTCGTACGACTGAGCAGTTTATTCGCATTGCTCAACCGCATCAGTTCATTCGCCCGACTGAACCATCCGCATTAGTTCAGTCGCATGATTGAACCATCCGCATTGTTCAATCGCACGAATAGCCCAATCGCATACTTCCATTCGCACAAGTGAAACACTTTGTTCCAAAGACTAAAGTTAATCGCAATGGAGGACCAATACTCAGCATTCACAGCAGGGAGAGACTCATGTATTCAGAATTTACTACTACTGGAGAATGAAGTGGGGAATCACTATAAATCCCCTAAGCTAATCGCGTTAGATGAATACCCACAATGGAAGCAACGTTTCGAGATATATTTAAATGGAGTAGATCCCAATATGTGGGAATCTATAGAGACGGGGTACAGCATGCCAGTAGGAGCTGATGGTGTCAAACTTCCACTGGGTGGCATGACTGATGGACAGAAGGTCAAGTACAATGCTGAGAAGAAAGTCTATGCTTTGCTTACACAGTCAATTCCGAAGGATATTTTCCATCAATTTACTAAGTATATGCAAGCAAAGAAATTATGGGATGCATTGGAGAAGAGATATGACGGGAACGCATCATTAAAGGCCATAAAGGCTAAGCCTTTGAAGAAGGAGTTTGACAACTTCTCTTCGATGGGTAAAGAAAGCCTGGATGATGTTATCGATAGGTTCTACCACTTGATGAGTGAGATGCACACTCATGGAGTAACGATGTCAATGGAAGACAAAGTGTCAAACTTTGCTGATGGTTTGCCAGAAAAATGGGTTTCCTTTGTCTCCAATCTCAGACAGAATGGTATGCTAACGAAGTTAGATATAAATGTTTCATTCTGAAGCTGAGAGAAGAAGAATTAAGGATGAAATACAGAGCCCAAAAGTCTTCTTATGATCAAAATCCGGCACTGTACAACGCGACTCCACAAGCCAAAACATCTGGAGCACCACTTCAGACGGCTTTTGTGTCAAGTTCAGTTGGTCCTTCTCAAGCCTCTACTTCAGGGTCAGAAACGTCAGGGTCGTCTGGTACCCAATACATTGCACCTAAAGCAAATGCTATAAAACTGAAGACCGAGAATCTCGGTAATGTGACAGTAGAAGTAGCAAGAGAGCACATGGATCTCTTAGCAGCTGTAGTCCACTCCTATGATGGACTAATTGCTGGGAAAATAGGGAACTGCCATCTGGCTGATGAGGACTACGAGCAGATGGATGAGACAGAGCTGGAAAGGATGGATATAATGTGTGCCTTAGCAAGTGCTGTCCGAAGAGCTAAGAAGTTTGTCAAGAAGACCGGACAAAACTTGGTTGCAACTAAGGAACTTTGGTTTCGACAAGACCAAGGTGACCTGTTTCAATTGTGGCGAAAAGGGGCACTTCAAACGAGAGTGTGTGAAGCCCAAGAAAACTAGAAACGGGAATCCATTCTCGTCCTTCAATCGTCTGGATAAGCCCACTAGCAGTCCTATTTCATCAAGCAAGGATCCTAAAGCATTGACTGCCCATGATGACGAGGGACAGGACTGGAGCTTTTGGTTTGTCTCTCCGGGAGAATCCAACAGTGCTAGTGTTACGGACTTAGATGACGATTCAGCTAGTGAAGGAGATATTGCAGTGGAACTAGCGATGTCAAACACTGAAGAGACTGCAACTGTGGTCAATTACATGCCTGAAGAAGGGAAAGCTACAACAACGTCAGAATTACCAGAACCAGAAACACCAGACTCTGCTTTGATGGCTGATTCATCAGAACCTCCTCAGGTAAGTACTAATGACCAACTTTTTAATAATCATGCTTGTTCTATTGTAATAAATTTAAGGAAAGCATAGATTTAAAATTTGCTAGGTTATTAGATCATAATGATAGCTTAGTAAAGGACTTGCAACTGTGCACTGAAGCTAACAGAGTTCTAAAACAAAATAAGCACAGTTACAAAGAAAAGATAGACCTATTGAACAAACAGCTTAGGGAAACAGAAGTAGTAGCCTTTAACCAAGCTAATGACATTAGGTACTATCTTAACTCCCTAGAACACTAAGAAACAAAAAGCAGTTTTAAAAGTAGAAGTTAATTCATTAAAGCAAAAACTGCATAGTTGGACAAGTTCATCTCATATTGTCCAACACTTAGTGAGAGAGCGTAATAATGGGGAGGGTTTGGGATATAAAGTCGTTCCACCACCACCTGAGACCTTGATGAATACTAAAAGTAAACCAATAAACAACAATCCAATCAAGGATCATGTGGTATTGTTGATACATGTATGTCCCTAGATCATGATATGAATGTAATAGATCTTGTTTGTCTGGTATTGATGTAATGTTTGGAATGATTAATGAAATGATATTGGTTGTTTGTTATTTATAATGTTTAATATTTCATTAATGAGTCGATGTTGAATTGGTAATTAGGTTTGTGGTTGTTTGAATTGTTACACATAATGTTATATTAATCAATACATTCAAACTTAACAAAATGAAGTTCTCATGCGAATGGCCCATGCGAATGGACCATACTCATGGATAACTTCATACGATTGACTCAGTCGCACGACTGAACCAGGAGACTGGATCAGTCGTATGATTGTAACATAAGATTGGCTCAGTCGCACAACTGAACACTCAGTCGTGCGGATGAATCAATCGCATGGTTCAATCGCACGACTGAACTTATGGTTCAGTCGCACGAATGGACAACACTAACCTATAAATACAACCCAATTCGTGAAAAAAAGGCATTCATTCTATTTCGACTCCAGACGTACCCTAGCCGTCCAGAAGCCTCCTAGTTCGTTCTCCAAGTTCATAGAACGCTGTAGATCGATTCCCAATCGATTCTTAACGTTAGATTCAATACTTTATTGATTCTTCGTGCGTTCTCACTGATTGGATCGCCAATCAAATAGGATTCCGCATTATTTGGTTTGGTTTACATGCTAATCATTCGGTATTTCGTTCAAATACCAGGTCCTAAAAAGTGGTATCAGAGCTTTGGCTCTTGATTACGTGTGATTCAATCAAGATTGATAAAAAGTTTGTGTTTTTACACTAAAAACGCAATCTTTTGTGTCAAAAGTGATCTTGGACGTTCCCTGCTCATCAAGTTTTAGTTTCTACGGACTTAGGCGATTAGGGTTGGCGAAAATTTGAATTTTTACGGCTAAACCAAAACGCAAAACAGCAGCTTCAGTCGCACGAGTGAGCCATTCGCATGACTGGACTTCATTCGCATTGCCCAGACGCACGATTGGACCTAGTCGCATCTCCATTCGTACGATTGAACCATTCGTTCGCAGTGTTCATACGCATTAGCTTCATTCGCACGACTGAACCAAATCGCTTAGTTCAGCCGCACGATTGAACCAGTCGCATAGTTCATTCGCACGGATAGCCCATTCGCATCCTCCAGTCGCACCAGTAGACAGTTTGTTTAAGTACACTTAAAGTTATTTGAGATGGAAGATCAAATGTCAGCCTTTACTGCTGGGAAGGACTCAAGGATCCAGATCCTGCTGTTATGTTAGGACCTGGTGTTTAAACGAAATACCTAGTGATTAGCGTGTAAACCAGATCAAATAGTGCGGAATCCTATTTTATTGGCGATCCAATCAGTGAGAACACACGAAGAATCAATCAAGAATTGAATCTAACGTTAGAAGTCGATTGGGAATCAATCTAATGTGTTCTGTGAACTTGGAGAACGATTTGGGAGGCTTCTGGACGGCTAGGGTACGTCTGGAGTCGTAATAGTATGAATGCTTACGTTTTTCCACGAATTGGGTCTATTTATAGGTTAGTATTATTCAATCGTGCGACTGGACCATAAGTATGGTTCAGTCGTGCGATTGAACCATGCGGTTGATTCATCCGCACGACTGAGTGTTCAGTCGTGCGACTGAGCCAATCTTATGTGTCAATCATACGACTGATCCAGTCTCCTGGTTCATTCGTGCGATTGAGTCAATCGTATGAAGTTATTCATGCGTATGGTCCATTCGCATGGGCCATTCGCATGAGAACTTCATTAAGTTAAGTTTGAATGTTTTAATTAATATAACTTGATGTATAACCATTCAAACTATCATAAACCCAATTAATCAACTCAATACCAACTCATTAATGAAATATTAAACATTACAAATCACAAACAATTCATATCATTTCATTAATCAATTCATATTACATCATAGTCAGACAGACAAGATCTATTACATTACAAATCATGATCTAGGGACATACATGTATCAACAAACTCCCCTTGGACCTAGATCTCTCTAATCTCTTGTCTTCTGCATAACCTCCTTGTACTTCTTGTACTTCTCTTCTTTTGTGACTCCCGCGTGAATTTCAAACGCGAAGCAGAGTCGTATAACGTTTTGGAACTGGAGGGCTTGTACAATATCTTGCGTGTCATAGAACAGTGGCCACTTGTATAATGTATAGACATCATTAGCCGACAAGTTAGTAAGCCACATCGGGTCGAATACCCTGATCGTATCCATTTGTCCCTCTTTGCTTAGGACTATGACCGCTTCAGCTGTTCTCCAATCATAGTACCACCACTTAAAGTGTGGAGTGAAGTCCTGTGGCATTTCCCTGAGTGGGTTCTCGACATTGTGCACGGAGGACTCCACTTCAACACTATCTTTGGTTTGCCAGTAATGGCATCAACCTCAGACCTTCTGATACCTAGTAGGCTGTTGGGGTCTGAAGTTAACCCATCTGGTGTGGTACTCCTTCTTAAGGGCAGCCTCGAACCAGCCTGACATCTTCCTCGGGTCAGCATACAAAAGCTTTAGCTTAGCCAGCTGGTTGAGCTCAAAACCTGGTAGAGTCTTCAGATCATGTGGGAATCTGAAGTACTCTATGCCCTGTTCTCTCTTAACTGCATAAGCATTAAGATCATCAAAATAAGCCCATGCTATAATCCTGCCTGACACCTTGTGGTTTTCTTGACTCTGTAGAGCTTGGTGTAGCGTCTTTCTTTCTTCGGTGCAGCACATTGGGCTCTAATTTCTTCAAAACATGCAGCCCACTCAGCCTTTCGAATGTCAACATCATCATTTGAGGCTTGGGCTGTTCTTCTGCCTTCTCAGTTTCCTGCTCCATCTTGTTCAACACCTCAAGAGTATCACTGACGAGGGACTCACCCAATTGGGGACCACATTACCCTCATTGTCAGCATACTGAGGGTACTCCTCTGCAGTGATATCTTCGACCTCGACTTCATCAACATCGTTGAGCTCTTCATCACTAGTCGAATCAACTGTTGGAGCATCTTTAACTATTTCATCTGGATTGAGCTTGAATATCTCTGCGAGTTGCTCGTTAGATAGGTCATGAATTATTTCCCCTTCTTCAGGGGTATAACTCACAGACCTTCTTACGATCCCTTGCAGATCAAGAATCATGGTTAGTTGAGTCTTGACCTGTTGAAGGGGAGCAACATCAAACTCATCTCTTTGATAATTTGGATCTGTTTGATTTAAACATCAACACATAAATCATTAGTAAGTAATCAAACAGAAGTACATTAACTTAATATATAAACATTCAATACATTGTTTTTCAGTACATGATTCAAACACAAAAATAAATAAATACATAAAACATCTAGTCTGTACTTTTATCTTGAATCATAGTCTCATCACTCGGAGGAGCAGAGGTGGTCGCTGACTGGTCCTGTCTGTTCTTCGACCTTCTTTCTTGACCTGAAGCAGAGGCCGATGCAGCCGCATCCCCTCCTTCTGCTTCATCATCATCTTCCTTCCCCTCTGGCCTCTCACCGTCTGTTTCCTCCTCTCCTCCTCATCCTCAGTATCATCTCTTCTCTTCATCATCATCTTCTTCATCATCATCATCACCATCATCTCCATCATCTCCATCCCCTTCCTTATCTTTAAGGGTCATCCTTTGATCCCTTTAGCCGCAGCATGATGGTCTTGTTGGTGGTCTCCAACTCCTCTATCCTTTTGGCTGATTGGGCATGCTGCTCCTGGAGTTGGGACATCTGTACACGCTGTGCATCCATCAGCTGAGCCTGCTGCTCTATAACACGAGCCTGCTCTGCCATCTGTTGAGATTGGGCAGCAGTCAGGTCGGTAAGCTGGCGTATCTGTGCAGCTTTCTCCTCATCGGCAGCTAGTAGGCACATCACCATCCGGTTGAGCGCCGACAGCTATTCCTCTACCCCGATTGGAGGTAGAGGTGATCCATACATGTGTGAGGACTGGGCTGACAGTCCTGCATGGTGTGAGGTGGTGGTGGTGGTGGCTGTAGTGAAGCTGGGTCGGTAAAATGGTGGAGGTGATGTGGGTGTAAATGGTATGGTGGTGGATGGAATATGTACAGTGGTGGTAGGTATGGTGGTGGCTGTGGTAGCTGTGGTGTGTGGTGGCTGTGGTGGTGGATGGTATATCAGTGGAGGTGGTAGTGGTGGCTGTGGTGGTGGATGTAGAGGCTACAGTAGTAACGAAGGTCAACCGACGCTTCTTCTTCTTCATACCATGGGGATGAGCCATCCTCTTCTCCTCCTCCTGTCCCTGGGAAGTGGATGCTCCCCCTGCAACCCTACCTGCTGAACCCGGAGCATAACTCGGGTCAGTCTCTGTCTCTCTGGAGTCTCTCGGGTGTTCACCAACCACCCGTAGCCCGTGTTCTGTGGGAACAACCTTGCTTCCACAGTTCGCGTGAGGGGCTCCTCATCAGACTCCTCCTCCTCCTCAGCACCAACAACAAACTCCTGATGAAATCCGGCTATCTCAGCAACATCTCCAGCAGGGGCAGACACCGGGGGAATAACATCAGACACAGTGCCTCTTGGTGGAGCAGGCATATCGTCCCCGGCGTCTCCACTATCATCATCATCCGAATCATGAGCTGGTAGAGCAATCTGCTCCACATCGGAATCACTATCATCGTGGCGCCACTTTCTCTTGGCTAGCACCACGTAGTCTGCACGGGCCAGATGCCCAAACAACCTCCTGACAGGGGGTTTCACCTGCTTCCCCCTGTACACCTTCATCCTCCCCAAAGTAGTGTCATCCATGACCTCGAGCACTACTGCATCCTCCTTCTCTTTCGGCAGGGAGGGAAGCTTCTGATCTATAATCATCTGCATAAACCTCGGATACATGCAGAAGCCCTCCTTCCCTTTCCCCTCAATGTTCTCCACCAGATAGGTGAAGATCATTTTGGAGAAGCTGAACGGGTGATTCAGCACCAACGCAGCATACGCGTTCTGTATCTGATCAGATAGCTCGTCAAAGCCTCCCTTCCTGGAAGCTATGCACTTGAGTAGAACATGCGCAAGATACTTGAACTGGGGACAGAGGTTACTCTTGTTGAGTACCCCAGCATTGATGTCCCCAGAAAACATCCTCTGACTGTGAGGGGGTGTAAACGAGTAGGACAATCAGCGTCATCCCCTAACTGTAGAACGATCCTTAGATCCTCCTCTGAGATGGTAATAGCCTCACCAAAGATCGTACTCCTGATGCAGTGAGGCTCAGAGGATCTATCAACGGTAGCGCCTTCCCAGAAGGCCTGCTGAACTGATCTATAAGGGTACACGGAGTAGAGATGGCATGTGCAATCCTCGATCTCAGCAGAAATGTGATGATGCCTGAGAAATCAGCAGCGTTTCTGGATAATGTCAAATCCAGATGAGCACATATGCTGCTTCGTGCTCATAGTCCATCGACTCCCCTCTGTAACACAAATCAAAATAAACATTAGTACCTTTGGCTAAGAACATCATGAAAGACTTAAACTTGAAGAAAATGTTTCTGCCATGTGATTGAGGTTGTGCGACTGAGATCAGTCGTGCGACTGAACAGTGCGATTGAGATTCAGACGTGCGAATGATCTCATGCGTATGACTGAGTGTGCGACTGGACTCATGCGCATATAACCTCATGCGGTTACACCAGTCGTGCGACTGAGCTTCATACGCATGGTTCAGTCGTGCGGTTAGGCAAATCGCACCCTTCACTCGTGCGACTGAAGTCCTCAGTCTGTCCAATCGCATGATGTACTGACTGTTCAATTCAAATTCACTTTTTCACCATTTTTGAGTTTTAGACATTGTTATCTGGTTCATTTGACTCGCAATACGTTCTTATAACACCTAACATATTTAATTTCATCTGTTTGAGTCGTTAAGTTAGGTCATTAGGCCGTTTAAGTCTCAGTTTGCTTTCGGGTCTGATTTTGCAGATCTGGAGTCAAATTGAACGTTATTTTGGTTTCTCTTCACCCGTAAATTACCTGTAAAGTCGATGGAAATGATCAGTATCAAGAAACGGGTGTTTTTTAGGATCAAATGAAATTTTGGCAGAGTGGAGTTAAGTTGTGCGATCTAGGGTTTCTTTGAGGGTGATGAGTCTCTGCGACCGACTCCCCCTCTATTTATACTAACCCTAGATTCAATCGTGCGACTGAGTCATACGCACCTTTCAGTCGTGCGAGTGGGACTCAGTCGTGCGATTGGGTCAGTCGCCCTTCTCAGTCGTCCGACTGGATCTCAGTCGTGCGACTGACTCACTCGTTCGCCCTTAAGCCTCCGACTGGGCCATTCGTATGGGCCATTCGGTTGGATGGTCCATACTCATGGTCCATCGTACGAGTGGGAGCCATTCGTATGGTTGGTCCATTCTCATGGTCCATTCGTGCGAATGGGTCACTTAGTTCATTTTTCTGCCATTTTTCACATTTAAATTTACATTTAAAACCCTTGAACTTTTGAAATTAACGTTATGAGCTTTTGATCATCTCAGACATAATCATTTTAACTTGAAAACCTTTTGATCACCTCAGACGTGATCCTTTTAAACAATTTAGTCACCTCAGACGTGACCCTTTTAAACACTTTGTCACCTCAGACGTGACTGTTTTTAAACTTTTAAACGCATGTGGTCATCTCAGACATGACCCTTTTAGTGAGTTGATTCCTTACTGATTTTCCTGATGTAGTCCGACAAACTAACAAACTAAAACCACTAACTAACTTACAAAATTTAAACTAATACTAAAAACAGACTTGTTTTTGGCTTTTTGTGAGAGATAAATCCTAAGATGGACATCTATGGGATTTGGTTCCGGAATAGACAGCTTCAACTTGGATTGACCACACCTGGACCAATTCAATTTTGGAATCATACAGGCAAGTCAAATCATTTGGGACTTGTTATCAAAATCTTTTGATGCTCCATTCTTGGTGTTCATCTAGAGTCGTTAGCAACTTAAGGAAATCATACTGGAACTCTTAGATTTTCACATTGATTTGAACTTTTGAGAATTGCAGCCACAATGATTGTCAATATGTTTGTCCACTTAAATCCATACACAGACTTTTGGCACAGACTGGTGAGTGATTTAGGTTTAATTATTTCAACTAACATTTGTGGATCCCACACTTATATGGTAATCAACATTCCTCAGGAGCTTTTGAGCGGTCTACGGGTATTATTACAAGAAGAGACTATTCTTAGAGCTTTCAAAGAGAAGCCAGTCCTCAGGTCAGTGCCATCGCACAGCAGAGAGGCGGCAAACAACAATGAATTCTAGAATATCTAGGTTATGCTTATCCTCAGGTCAGTGCCATCGCACAGCAGAGAGGCACACAACCTATCTCCTTGTTAGAGCAGCTTAATTTCAAAAATGCACCAACAACATAAGTCATTAGCTTTATAGCATTTGTCTTTCATTTTTTCTTGCTTTGCTCTAATTATGGTCATCCGCACACATTTGTGGCGTTTACATGCTCATTACCTACCCCTTATTGGAATATTGTTGATTGTGTTAACCAGTGATAAGATGAAGCCCACAGTCAGTTGAACAACTTAGTTTGATCTTTGATCTTGAGATCACCAGTCAGGTCTAATCATCTATTGTGTTGAATCTACCGACATATCATTTGTGGTCTAGCAACCTCTAGGTCTACTTTCTTTGTGTTACCTTAGGAGTTACCAGTTTTCTATCATCTTCCCTTTTGTATTGCCTAGACTACACAGACTTATACTTTAAATTTTTGCATCTTTTCAAAACTTAAATTTTTAAGTCCCTCTTGATTTGTTCCTGTGTACTATCATTTTCCAAAGGTTTGAATCGGTATCACAGATACGATCTACCTTATATCAGCTATCCACTCCTTCTCCCTCTTCTCCCTCGTTTTTTTTTTTTTTAATGTTAACTTGCTGACATATTCTCCCCCTAAAATACTAAAATCATACTGGTTTAATTATTTTAGGATTTTAATAAACAGCAAAATAACATGAGTTTAAATAAACAGACGAAAATAAACAATAAAATAAAATAAAATAAAAAACTTTAACTAAACTACATCGGACTACACATTATCATCATCAGGAATAACCTCACTTTTCTTTTTAACACCGTTGACCTCTAGCAAATATTGAAAACGTGGTTTATCAAAGGCTTTAGTATAGAGGTCAGCGCGTTGAAAATCAGTATTAATTTTTACCACATCAATTAAGTTCTTTTCAAAACAGTCTCTTATGAAATGGTATTTAATCGATGTGTTTGGTCTTAGGGTGTTGGACCGGATTTTTAGTTACTGCAATTGCAGCAAGTTATCAACAAAAATAGGAGTAGAAGAGAACTTTAAACCGTAATCCCGCATTTGCTTTTGAATCCAGATGATTTGTGAACAGCAACTTGCAGCAGCAACATACTCAGCTTCACAGGTTGACAATGCAACCGATGTCTGCTTCTTACACTGCCAGGTAACTAATCTTCTCCCAAAGAATTGACACCCTGCTGATGTAGACTTGTAGTTCATCTTGCAGCCCCCGTAATCCGAGTCACTATACGCGGTAAGCTCAAAGTCATCATCATGAGGGTACCACAATCCAAGTGTGGGTGTACCCTTCAGATAACGAAAATCCTCTTGACCCCGATCAGATGGTTGACCTTATGCTTAGCCTGATATCTAGAACATAAACATGTAGCATACATGATATCAGGTCTTGAGGCAGTGAGATACATGAGGGATCCATCATTCCTCGGTACATCGTAGTGGCATCTACAAGATCTCCATTTTCATCAGGTGCTATATCGTGATTCATAGCAAGTGGAGTCCCAGCAGCAGAAGCATTCTCCATGTCAAAGCGACTGAGAATGTCTCCTACATACTTGGTCTGATGTAGAAAGATCCCATTTGGAGTCTGATCCACCTGTAACCCGAGAAAGAACTTCATCTCCCCCATAGCACTCATCTCAAACTCTTTCTTCATAACTGCTTCAAACTCTTTGCATAACTCTTCGTTCTTTGAACCGAAGATTATGTCATCAACATAGATCTGTACGAGCAGTAGGTCGCCATCCTTTTCTTTAATAAACAGCAGCAGTGCAGTCAATGACTCCCCTGCGAAAGCCGTGTTTCACAAGATGAGTCGAGAGTTTCTCATACCAAGCTCTTGGAGCTTGATGAAGCCCGTATAAAGCCTTGTCGAGCTTGTAAACTCTATCCCGATGATAAGGATCTTCAAATCCCTCGGTTGACTGCATAGACTGTTTCTCTGATTTCCCCATGAAGGAATGCACTCTTCACATCTAATTGGTAGACCTTAATCTTCATGTACGATGCATAGGCAAGGAAGATACGAATGGCTTCCATCCTTGCCACGGGTGCAAACACCTCATTGTAGTCAATCCCCTCGACTTGGCGAAAACCCTGAACCACCAATCGAGCTTTGTTCCTGATAATGACCCCTTGGTCATCCTTCTTGCATTTCAGTACCCATTTGGTGCCAATGACTTTAGCACCTTTAGGTCTATCAACCAGAGTCCATACACCTAACTTCTTGAACTGAAGAAGTTCTTCTTGCATGGCACTCACCCACGCCTCATCATTTAGTGCATCACTGACAATTTTGGCTCAAACTGCGAGACAAACACCGATAAGCACCATCATGAATGTAACCTTTCTCCATAACCGAGGCGTAATCAGCTGAGTATAGCTGATTTCGGGTTTGTACTCCTGATCTGACATCCCCAATGACATTGTCAAGGGGATGATAAACGTTTAGTTGTGATCCTGGAGTAGGAGGAACAGCTACCTCAGAGCCAAGATTATGAACATTTGGTTCTGCATCTGAGGTAGTTGGAGTTTGAGGTTCCGAAGTCGAAGGTGCATCACTGGTAGATGCTTGTGGACTTTCAGGAACTGGAACCTGTTCCTCCTGACTGTTCTGGTCATCTGCTTCAGCTTCATCTTCAGAGGAGAGTCACTGTCATCGACTACTCCCCTGACTGAGTAGATGATTCTCCCTGTGAGCTAGATGGTGTATTCAAATATCATACATCATCCTAGTAGCTAACTCATCATCCGAGGGAGAGAGAGGGATGTTGAAGGACTTGAAGAATCCATCATAGTCGAAGAAGTAGGCGGGTCCTTTGCCAGTAGGTGGTGTGGTATATCTCTGAACGTCAACATTACACCACACTTCTACAAGACCCGTTGAGTTGTTGTAAACTCGCTTGTTCGGTATGTTGTATCCTAGAAAGATTCTTCATCATCCGCCTTCTCGCTGAATTTGCCTTCTTGTTCTTCTTCAGAAGTGTGCACGACGCGCCAAAAGGTTCAAGATACTCCAAATTCGGTTTGCGTCTTTGTAGTAGCTCGTAACATGTCTTTCCGTGGCGCTTGACTATCAGGACTCGATTCAGTGTATAACATGCATTCGCCACTGCCTCATTCCAGAATTGGATAGGCAGTTTCGAGTCTGCCAGCATAGTCCGTGCTGTCTCTATCAAGCTTCTGTTCTTTCTCTCAGCAACGCCATTCATCTGAGGCGTGTAGGCAGAAGTGAATTGATGCACAATTCCCTTTTCCTTGCAGTATGCCTCCATCCACTGGTTCTTGAATTCTGTCCCGTTGTCTGAGCGTACTTGTCTAACCTTCAGCTTGTAGAGAGATTCCAGTGTGGTTACTAACTCCTTGAATGACTCAAACGTTTCTGATTTGGATTTCAGAAACATTACCCAAGTGAACCTTGAGTAGTCATCAGTGACCACAAAACAGTACAAGTCGCCTGCAATGCTCTTTGTACTGACTGGACCAAACAGATCCATGTGAAGAAGTTCAAGAGGAAGTTCTATTGAATGAACTTTCTTTTCCTTATGAGACTTCTTCGTCTGTTTGCCTTTCTTGCAAGCTACACAAAAGTCAGGAAGCTGGAAGTTCTTGACATTACTCCTCTCCTCTCACCAAATCCTTCTGAATCAATGATTCATCTTCCTTTGACTAATGTGTCCCATTCTCCTATGCCAGGAGATGGAATCCTTCTCAGTAGCTTTAGATAGAAAGCACTGAACCTCATGATCCGTTGTAGCAGCTGTTGACAGATCCAAGACATAAGGTCTTTATATCTTAAGCAGTCATCAGAACTTGGTCCTCTGGACCACGTAGTCTTTCTTCAGCACGTAACACTTCTTGTTGTCGAAGATGACCTTAAATCCTTTATCACAGATTTGGGAAACAGAAAGCAAGTTATTTTGAAGTTGTTGAACGTAGTTCACCTTATCAAACTTAACTTTCTGATTTCCCACTTCTCCCTGAGGTGTGATATAGCCTCCCTTGTTTCCAGCAAAGAAACATGCCCTCCTTTTATTTGCTTGACGTTTGATAAAAGGGCCCTATTTCCTGTCATGTGTCTGGATGCTCCGCTGTCTACAATCCACGTGTTAGTCTCAGCACTGTATCGAACACCATGCACATACAAATAAAGAATTAGTTTAGGTTAGGAACCCAAGCCTTTACTGGCTTGGGTTTCCCAGAGGAATCACACATCATAAACTCCACCCATTGACCCTTAGAGGGTGAGGGTAGCTCAGGTTCCTTCTTGTCATCAGTATCAGACACGCAGGATGACTTCTCTTTCCATAAGCCAGATTTGTGCAAGGCCTGTTTATGATAAACAGTCGACTGGCTTACAGGTTGAACTTTGGTTTCACTAGTTCTTCTAGGTGGAGTCAGAGCTCCTCTTAGAAGACCTAGGCTTAGAGTCCTGAAGTTCAATCTTCTTCCTAGGTGTCTGATAGAAAGGACAATAGGAAGCAATGTGTCCACATTCTCCACAGTTGTAGCATGATCTGCTATCAACTTTATGATGAAACTTTCTCTGTGGAGAAGTGAGTGTGACACTCTAGTAACATCAATCATTTAGGTTTGACTCTGGTTCTTTTGATGTTTTTCTGGTTTAACAAAATTAACTGTTTTAACCTATTAACATCTTTCTCTTTGGTTCATGATTTTTGACTAGAAGCATGTGCAAAATTAACATTAGAAGCTTTGTAGGTTCTGATTTGACTCTGTTTGACCCGACTTTAAGTTAAACTTTTTCAAATTCTTTTCAGATTAACACAAGGCATTTACCTTTGCCTTTGAAGTGGCCTCCTTTTGTTTGTGTCCAGATTCAATAGATGAAACTGAGGTATCTGGATCACTAACAAGAGGAGTAGACACCACGTGATCCTTGATGGGGTTATTGTTTACTGGTCTAGTCTTAGTGTTCATCAAGGTCAGGTGGTGGTGGAACCACTTTATAACCCAATCCTCCCCGTTATTCCTTTCTCTCACTAAGTGTTGAAACTATGGTGAAGAACTAGTCCAACTATGGCGTTTCTGTTTTAAGGAGTTTACTTCTACTTCTAGAACTGCCTTTTGCTTCTTAGTGTCTTCTAGGGAGTTTAGATAGTACCTAATGTCATTTGCTTGGTTAAAGGCAACTACTTCGGTTTCCCTAAGCTGTTTAGTCAATAGGTCTCTTTTTCTTTATAACTATGCTCATTTTGTTTTAATACTCTATTAGCCTCAGTGCACAGTTGCAAGTCTTTTACTAAGTTATCATTATGATCTAATAACCTAGAAAATTTTTCATCTATGCTATTCCTAAAAGTATCACAATCAGAACAAGCATGATTATCAAACATTTGGTCAGTAGTACTTACCTGAGTTGGTTCAGAAGAGTTAGCCATCAACGCAGCATCAGATGTCTCTGGTTCTGGTGATTCTGTCTTTTCTGTCTCTGAGTGGAAGTCTCCTCTTAGGCTTGTAACTGACCTCGGTTGCAGTTGTTCTTCACTATGTGACATCGCTATCTCAACTGCTAGATCACCTTCACTCGCAGAATCATCATCAATATCTTCTACACTTGCAATGTTTGATCCCCTGGTGAGACAAACCTAAAGCTCCAATCCTGTCCTTCATCATCATGAGCAGTCAAGGCTTTTGGATCCTTGTTGATGAAGTAGAACTGGAAGCTTGCTTGTCTTGGCGAGTAAAGGACGAGAACGGGTTCCATTACCCGTCTTCTTTGGCTTGACACATTCTCTTTGAAGTACCCCTTTCTCCACAGTTGAAGCAGGTCACTTTGCTCTTGTCAAAGCCAAATGTGGTATCCTTAGTAGCTACCAAGTTCTGCGGTCTTTTAACAAACTCTTCGCCCTCGAACAGCACTAGCTAAGGCCCACATTATGTCCATCCTCTCAAGCTCCATTTCGTCCACCTGCTCGTAGTCCTCATCTGCCAGATGGCAGTTTCCAATCTTCCCGGCAACAAGTCCATCATATGAATGAACCACTGAAGCTAAAAGATCCATATGCTCTCGAGCTACTCCACAGTCACATTACCGAGGTTCTCGGTCTTCAGTTTAGTAGCACTTGCTTCAGATCCAATATAGTGGGTACAAGAAGACCCTGACGTGTCTGATCCTGAAGAGAAGCATGTGAAGGACCCGACGAGCTAGACACAAATGCAGTTTGGAGAGGTGCTCCAGATGTCTTAGCTTGAGGCGTGGCGTTGTACAAAGCTGGATTTGTGTGTACGAAGACTTCTGAGCTCTGTACTTCATCCTTAGTGCTTCTTCTCGCAACTTAAGAATGAAGTCATTAATATCCAGCTTTGCAGCATTCCATTCTGTCTCAGGTTAGACACGAATGAAGCCCACTTATCAGGCAATCCGTCTGCAAAGTACTCACTTTTTCTTCCATGGTAGTCACCCCATGTGTATGCAGTTCGCTCATCAATGGTAGAATCTGTCTATGACGTCGTCTAAACTCTCGTTACCAACGATGAGAAGTTATCGAATTCCTTCTTTAACTCCTTGGCCTGATTGCCTTCAAGAAGCATTTCCATCATACCTCTTCTCTAGCTCATCCCACAGTTTCTTGGACTGCTTATTCTCTGAGTACTGGTGGAATATGTCTTTGGGGATAGACTGTGTAATCAATGCATAAACTCTTTTCTCTGCATTGTACTTACTTTCTGCGCACCGTCATCCCACCTAACGTTAGCTTAACTCCATCAGCTCCCACGGTGTACTATAACCAATCTCGATGGCTTCCCACAGAAGATTAGGATCCACTCCATTGAGGTAGATCTCAAAACGTTGTTTCCAGTGGGGAAACTCATCTAACATCAAGAGCTTTGGTGGTTTATTATGATTACCCACCTCACTTCAAGCAATAACAGGTTCTGTATCCTAGGGTCCTTCCCACCAGTAAAAGCTGACATCTGATCTCCATGGAATAACTTTAAGTCTAATCAAAACAAACTTTCAATGATGCGACTGAAGGATACGAATGGGATAATCGTGCGTATGAACTCTGCGACTGGTTAAATCGTTGCGGCTGAACTGGCGATTGGTTCAGTCGTGAGAATGAATCTGGTGCGTATGAGCTATGCGAACGACGGTTCAGTCGGCCGAATTGAAGGTGGGACTAGTCCAATGTGGAATGAGTCACGCGAATGGAGTCCAGTCGTGCGAATGGGTCACAGTGCGACTGAAGTGCTGTTTTGCGAAAATTTCTAGGTTTGACGTGTTTCAGCCTTTATAATAAAAAATTCGAAATTTCGCAATGTCTAAGCGCCTAAGTCCGTTAGAAACCAAACTTTGATGGCAGGGGGAAGTCCAAGGATAACTTTTGACACCAAAGTTGTTAGGACCTGGTATTTGAACGAAATACCGAGTGATTGCGTGTTAAACCAACTCAAATAGTGCGGAATCCTATTTGATTGGCGATCCAATCAGTGAGAACACACGATGAATCAATCAAGAATTGAATCAACGTCAGAAATCGATTAGGAACCGATCTGATGTGTTCTATGAACTTGGAGAACGATTTGGGAGGCTTCTGGACGGCTAGGGTACGTCTGGAATCGTAATGGGATGAATGCTTACGTTTTCCCACGAATTGGGTCTATTTATAGGTTAGTATTGTTCAATCGTGCGACTGGGCCATAAGTATGGTTCAGTCGTGCGATTGAACCATGCGGTTGATTCATCCGCACGACTGAGTGTTCAGTCGTGCGATTGAGTCAATCTTATGTGTCAATCATACGACTGATCCAGTCTCCTGGTTCAGTCGTGCGATTGAGTCAATCGTATGAAGTTATTCATGCGTGTGGTCCATTCGCATGGGCCATTCGCATGAGAACTTCATTAAGTTAAGTTTGAATGTTCTATTTAATATAACTTAATGTGCACTCATTCAAACATTCATAAACCCAATCAATTCAATCACAACTCATTAATGAAATATTAAACATTACAAGTAACAACCAATTCATATCATTTCATTAATCGATTACAATTACATCATAATCAGACAGACAAGTTCATTACATTACAAATCATGATCTAGGGACATACATGTATCAACAAACTCCCCCTTGGACCTAGATCTATCTATTCTCTTGTCTTCTGCATCACCTCCTTATACTTCTTGTACTTCTCCTCTTTAGTGACTCCTGTGTGTATCTCAAAAGCAAAGCAGAGTCTTATGACATTTTGGAATTGGAGGGCTTGTACAATATCTTGCGTGTCATAGAATAGTGGCCACTTATATAATGTGTAGACATCATTAGCAGACAAGTAGTTGGTTAGCCACATTGGGTCGAATACCCTGATAGTATCCATTTGTCCCCTTTATTCAACACTATGACAGCTTCAGCGGTTCTCCAATCATAGTACCACCATTTGAAGTGGGGAGTGAAGTCCTGTGGCATTTCCCTGAGAGGGATTCTCGACATTGTTCTCGGGGGACTCCACTTCAGCACTATCTTGGCTTTCCAGTTATGGGATCAACTTCAGAACGTCTGATATACCTCGTAGGTTGTTGAGGTTTGAAGTTGACCCACCTGGTGTGGTACTCTTTCCTCAGGGCAGCCTCAAACCAGCCTGACATCTTTCTCGGGTCAGCATACAGCAGCTTTAGTTTAGCCAGCTGGTTGAGCTCAAAACCAGGTAGAGTCTTCAGATCATGTGGGAACCTGAAGTACTCTATGCCCTGCTCCCTCTTAACTGCATAAGCGTTAAGGTCTTCAAAATAGCCCAAGAGATAATCCTGCCCGACACCTTATGGTGTTTCTTGACTCTGTAGAGCTTGGTGTAGGCATCTCTCTTTGGTGCAGCACGCTGGGCTCTTACTTCTTCAAAACAGGCAGCCCATTCAGCCTTGCGAATATCTACGTCTGCATTGGAGGCTTGGGCTGTTCCTTCAGTCTTTTCTGTTTCTTGCTCCATCTTGTCAAGTACCTCAAAAGTATCACTGACTAGGGATTCACCCAATTGGGGACCACATTTCCCTCGGCGTCAGCGTACTGAGGATACTCTTCTGCAGTAATGTCTTCAACCTCAACTTCATCAATGTCATTCAGTTCCTCATCACTGGTTGAATCAACTGTTGGAGCGTCCTTCACTATTTCATCGGGATTGAGTTTGAACATTTCTGCTATTTGCTCATCAGACAGGTCATGAATTATCTCCCCTTCTTCAGGGGTATAACTCACAGACCGTCTTACTATCCCTTGTAGGTCAAGAATCATGGTTAATTGAGTCTTGACCATTTGAAGGGGAGCAAAGTCAAACTCATCCCTTTGAAAGTTTGGATCTGTTTGATATAAACATTCAACACATAAATCATTAGTAATTAATCAAACAGACATATATTAACTTAATATATATAAACATTTAATACATTTGTTTTTCATTACATGATTCAAGTACAAAGTAAATAAATACATAAAACGTCTAATCAGTACTTTGTCTTGAATCTGTGGCGTGTCGCTCGGAGGAGCAGAAGTAGTGGATGACTGGTCTTGTCGACGTTTGGATCTCCGCTCTTGACCTGAAGCAGAGGCCGATGCAGCCGCATCCCCTCCTTCTGCCTCGTCATCATCATCATGTCCTTCTGTCCTATCTTCTTCTTCAGTCTCCTCATCATCATCATCTTCCTCATCATCATCTCATCTTCATCATCATCATCTCCATCATCTCCGTCACCTTCCTTTAGCTTCAGGGGCTCATCCTTCGACCCCTTCAGCCTCAGCATGATAGTCTTGTTGGTCGTCTCCAACTCCTCAATACGTTTGACGGACTGAGCCTGATGTCTTGGAGTTGGGACACCTCAACTCTCTGCTGGTCTATGACCCGAGCCTGCTCTGCCAGTTGCTGAGATTGGGCAGCAGCCAGGTCGGTCAGCTGGCGGATCTGCGCCGCCTTCTCCTCGTCCGCAGCAAGCAGACGCATCACCATACGGTTAAGCGCTGAGAGCTGCTCCTCTACCCAATGTGAGGTAGAGTGAATCCATGAGATGTGAGGGCTGGGCTGACGGTCCAGCTGATGTGTGGTGGTGGTGGCAGTGGCTGTGGTGAATATGGGTCGGTGAGCTGATGGTGGTGAAGTAGGGGTGAATGGTCTGGTGATGGATGGGATAGCTACAGTGGTGGTAGGTAAAGTGGTGGATGTGTAGTAGGTAGTAGGAGTGGCTGTGGTGGCTGTGGTGATGGGTGGTATGTCAGTAGTGGTGGTAGTGGTGGGGTTGTTGGGGTAGTCACGAAGGTCAACGACGCTTCTTCTTCTTCAACCCATGTGGTTGAGCCATCCGCTTCCTCCTAGTCCCGGAGGAAGTGTAGATGCTCCCCCTGCAGCTCTGCTAACTGACCCCGGAACATAGTTCGGGTCAGTATCTCTCTCCGAGGAGTCCCTTGGGTGCTCACCAACCACCTTAAGCCCGTGGTCTGTGGGAACTACTTTGCTTCCCACAGTCCTGGTGAGGGGCTCCTCGTCTGACTCCTCCTCCTCGATATCACCAGCGACAAACTCTTGATGGAACCGGCCATCTCTGCGACCTCTCCGGCAGTGGCTGACCCCGGGGGAATAACGTCTGTATCTGTGCCTCTAGATGGGGCAGGCATGTCATCCCCGGCGTCGCCGCTATCATCATCATCAGAGTCAGTCTCTGGTATAGCAATATGCTCCACATCTGAGTCACTGTCCTCGTGGCGCCACTTCCTCTTGCTGGCGCCACATAATCAGCACGGGCCAGATGCCCAACAACCTCCTGACAGGGGGCTTCACCTGCTTCCCCCTGTATACCTTCATCCTGCCAAGAGTCGTGTCGTCCATGACCTCAAGAATAACAGCGTCCTCCTTCTCCTTCGGCAGGGAGGGAAGCTTCTGATCAATGATCATCTGTAGAAATCTAGGGTACATACAGAAGCCTTCCTTCCCTTCCCCTCGAGGTTCTCCACCAAGTAGCTGAATATCATCCTGGAGAAGCTGAACGGGTGGTTCAGCACCAACGCTGCATAAGCGTTCTGGATCTGGTCGGAGAGCTCGTCAAAACCTCCCTTCCGTGATGCTATACACTTCAGCAGCACGTGCGCAAGGTACTTAAACTGGGGACAGAGGTTACTCTTGTTGAGTACCCCGGCATTGATGTCCCCAGAGTACTTGGCTCTCATGAAGCATCCACGGACCGTGAGGGGGTGTAGACGTGTGGGACACTCAGCATCGTCTCCAAACTGAAGAACTATCCTCAGATCCTCCTCAGAAATAGTGATAGCCTCACCAAAAATCGAGCTCCTGATGCAATGAGGCTCGGTGGATCTGTCTACAGATGCGCCTTCCCAGAAGGCCTGCTGCACTGATCTGTACGGTGTGCAGGGAGTAGATATAGCATGAGCGATCCTGGATCTCTGTAGGAAAGTAATAATGCCTGCGAAGTCGGCTGCATTCCTGGATGTCAAGTCCAGGTGAGCACATATGTTGTGCTTGGTGCTCATATTCCATCTACTCGCCATCTGTAACACATAATAACATAAACGTTAGTTTCGTGGCTAAGAGTATAAAGCAACACTTAAACTTTGAATAAAAAGTATCTGTCATGCGATTGAGGTTGTACGACTGAAGACAGTCGTGCGACTGAATCGTGCGATTGAGGTTCAGACGTGCGATTGACCTCATACGCACGACTGAGTGTGCGACTGGACTCATGCGGTTACACCAGTCGTGCGACTGAGTCTCATTCGCATGGTTCAGTCGTGCGATTAAGTGATTCGCACCCTTCAGTCGTGCGACTGAAGTTCATCCGGACGACCAGTCGTCTGTCTCATGTGTTCAGTCGTCCAAGATCGAATCTACGCAGAATAAGTCTTATCACTCAATTAACCGGTTCTTTAGTGTCGCCTTCTCTTCCCTAACAACCTATTTTACTCAATTTTAACATATTATTAGTTTTAATAGGTTATTAGGGTTTGACAGTCGCGGTTCGCACTTCACAGTCGTTTTAATCCAATTAGGGTTTCAATTCTTTCTGATTTGATGGAAATGAACTTCAAATACCTGTACGATGATGAACGAACGTCAGTATCACAGAATCAACAAGAAAACTAAGGCAAATGAAATTTTGGCAGAGAGTAACGGTACAATATGCGAATTAGGGGCGATTTGAGAATGAGGAGTCTCTGCGACCGACTCCACCTCTATTTATATCCACCCTAGATCCAATCGTGCGACTGAGTTCATTCGCACCTTTCAGTCGTGCGAGTGGGACTCAGTCGTGCGATTGGGTCAGTCGCCCTTCTCCAGTCGTCCGACTGAAGTTCAGTCGTGCGACTGACTCACTCGTTCGCACTTAAGCCTCCGATTGGACTAATCGTATGATCATTCGTGCGAATGGACTTCATTCGTATGGTTAGTCCATACGTATGGTCCATTCGTGCGAATGGGTCATACTTAGTTAATTTTTCTGCTATTTTACCAATTTACCTTTAGACTCTTTTATATTAATTAATTAACGTTATGACCTTTTGATCATCTCAGACATGATCCTTTTATCTTGAAAACACTTTGATCACCTCAGACGTGATCCTTTTCCCTTTGGTCACCTCAGACGTGACCCTTTTAAAAACTTTGTCACCTCAGACGTGACTGATTTAACCTTTCAAAGCACATATGGTCATCTCAGACATGACCCTTTTAGTGAGTTTATTCCTTCTGATTTTCCTGATGTAGCCCGACACTTGACTCAAGTTAAAACTTAAAACAAACTAACTAATTTAAGAATTTAAACTAATTACATAATCAGACATATTTTTGGCTTTTGTGAGAGATAAATCCAGAGATTGATATCTACGGGATTTGGATCGGGAGTAGATAGCTTCAACTTAGGTTGATCACATCTGGACCAATCAATTTTTGGAATCATACAGGCAATTCAAATCATTTGGGACTAGTTATAAACCTTTTGATGCTCAAGTTCTCGGTGTTCATCCAGAGTCGTTAGCAACATAAGGAAATCATACTGAAACTCTTAGGTTTTCACATTGATTTGGACCTTTGAGAATGTAGCCACAATGATTGTCAGTATGTTTGTCCACTTAAATCCATACACAGACTTTTGACACAGACTGGTGACTTATTTAGGTTTAATTATTTCAACTAACACTTGTGGATCCCACACTTATATGGTAATCAACATCCCTCAGGAGCTTTTGAGCGGTCTACGGGTATTATTACAAGAAGAGACTATTCTTAGAGCTTTCAAAGAGAAGCCTGTCCTCAGGTCAGTGCCATCGCACAGCAGAGAGGCGGCAAACAACAATGAATTCTAGAATATCTAGGTTATGCTTATCCTCAGGTCAGTGCCATCGCACAGCAGAGAGGCACATAACCTATCTCCTTGTTAGAGCAGCTTATTTTATTTTGCACAAAATGCACCAACAACATAAGTCATTAGCTTTATTGCATTTGTCTTTCAATTTTTCTTTTGCTTTGCTCTAGTTATGGTCATCCGCACACATTTGTGGCGTTTAATTGCTCATTACCCCTTATTGGAATATTGTTGATTGTGTTAACCAGTGATAAGATGGACGCCCACAGTCAGTTGAACACTTTAGTTTTATCTTGAAATCACCAATCCGGTCTAGTTGTCTATTGTGTTGAATCTACCAACATATCATATATGGTCTAGCAGCCTCTAAGTCTACTTTCTTTGTGTCACCTTAGGAGTTGCCAGTTTTCTATCATCTTTCCTTTTAGTATTGCTTAGACTACACAGATTTATTCTTTGAACTTTTGCATATTACTAAAACTTAAATTTTAAAGTCCCTCTTGATTTGTTCCTGTGTACTATCATTTTCCAAAGGTATTGAATCGGTATCACAGATACAATCTACCTTATTTCAGCTCGCTACTCCTTCTCCCTCATTTTTTTTTTAATGTTAACTGCTGACATATTCTCCCCCTAAAATACTAAAATCATTTCTGGTTTAATTATTTTAGGATTTTAATAAACAGCAAGAGAACATGAGTTTAAATAAAATTAAAATCAAATAGACAAATCAAAATAAATAAAATAAAATTAAGTACACGACATCGGACTACACATTTTCATCATCAGGAATTACCTCACTTTTCTTTTTAACACCGTTGACCTCTAATAAATATTGAAAACGTGGTTTATCAAAGGCTTTAGTATAGAGGTCAGCGCGTTGAAAATCAGTATTAATTTTAACCACATCAATTAAGTTCTTTTCAAAACAATCTCTTATGAAATGGTATTTAATACCGATGTGTTTGGTCTTAGGATGTTGGACCGGATTTTTAGTTACTGCAATTGCAGCAGAGTTATCAACAAAAATAGGAGTAGATGAGAATTTTAAACCGTAATCCCGCATTTGCTGTTGAATCCAGATGATTTGAGAACAGCAACTTGCAGCAGCAACATATTCGGCTTCACAGGTTGACAAGGCAACCGATGTCTGCTTCTTACACTGCCAGGTAACTAATTTCTCCCAAAGAATTGACACCCTGCTGATGTAGACTTGTAGTTCATCTTGCAGCCCCCGTAATCCGAGTCACTATACGCGGTAAGCTCAAAGTCATCATCATGAGGGTACCACAATCCAAGTGTGGGTGTACCCTTCAGATAACGAAAAATCCTCTTGACCCCGATCAGATGGTTGACCTTTGGTTTAGCCTGATATCTGAGCATAGACATGTAGCATACATAATATCAGGTCTTGAGGCAGTGAGATACATGAGGGATCCGATCATTCCTCGGTACATAGTGGCATCTACTAGATCTCCATTATCATCCGGTGCTATATCATGATTAGTAGCAAGTGGAGTCCCAGCAGCAGAAGCATTCTCCATGTCAAAGCGACTGAGAATGTCTCCTACATACTTGGTCTGATGTAGAAAGATTCCATTAGGTGTTGATCCACCTGTAACCCGAGAAAGAACTTCATCTCCCCCATGGCACTCATCTCAAATTCTTTCTTCATTACTGCTTCAAACTCTTTACATAACTCTTCGTTCTTTGACCCGAAGATTATGTCATCAACATATATCTGTACAAGCAGTAGGTCGCCATCCTTTTCCTTAATAAACAGTGTACAGTCAATTACTCCCCTGCGAAAGCCGTGTTTCACAAGATGAGTTGAGAGTTTCTCATACCAAGCTCGAGGAGCTTGATGAAGCCCATACAAAGCTTTGTCGAGCTTGTAAACTCTATCCCGATGATAAGGATCTTCAAACCCTCGGGTTGACTTACGTAGACTGTTTCTCTGATTTCCCCATGAAGGAATGCACTCTTTACATCTAATTGGTAGACTTTGATCTTCATGTACGATGCATAGGCAAGGAAGATACGAATAGCTTCCATCCTTGCCACGGGTGCAAACACCTCATTGTAGTCAATTCCCTCGACTTGGCGAAAACTTGAACCACCAGTCGAGCTTTGTTCCTGATAATGACCCCTTGGTCATCCTTCTTGCATTTTAGTACCCATTTAGTGCCAATGACTTTAGCACCTTTAGGTTTATCAACCAGTGTCCATACACCTAACTTCTTAAACTGCAGAAGTTCTTCTTGCATGGCACTCACCCACGCCTCATCATTGAGTGCTTCACTGACATATTTTGGCTCAACCTGCGAGACAAAACATCGATAGGCACCATCATGAATGTAACCTTTCTCCATAACCGAGGCGTAATCAGCTGAGTACAACTGATTTCGGGTTTGTACTCCTGATCTGACATCTCCAATGACATTGTCAAGGGGATGATAACGTTTAGTCGTGATCCTGGAGTAGTAGGAACAGCTACCTCAGAGCCAAGATTATGAACATTTGGTTCTGCATCTGAGGTAGTTGGAGTTTGAGGTTCTGAAGTCGAAGGTGCATCACTCGTAGATGCTTGTGGACTTGCTGGAACTGGAACCTGTTCCTCCTGACTGTTCTGGTCATCTTCTTCAGCTTCATCTTCAGAGGAGGAGTCACTGTCGTCGACTACTCCCCCTGACTGAGTAGATGATTCTCCCTGTGTGCTAGATGGTGTATTCAGAATATCATACATCATCCTAGTTGCTAGCTCATCATCCGAGGGAGAGAGAGGTATGTTGAAGGATTTGAAGAATCCATCATAATCGAAGAAGAAGTAGGCAGGTCCTTTCCTGTAGGTGGTGTGGTATATCTCTGAACGTCGACATTACACCACACTTCTACAAGACCCGTTGAGTTATTGTAAACTCGCTTATTCGGTATGTTGTATCCTAGAAAGATTCCTTCATCTGCCTTCTCGCTGAATTTTCCTTCTTGCGTCTTCTTCAGAAGTGTACACGGCGCGCCAAAGGTTCAAGATACTCCAAATTCGGTTTGCGTCTTTGTAGTAGCTCATAACATGTCTTTCCGTGGCGCTTGACTATTAGGACTCGATTCAGTGTATAACATGCATTTGCTACTGCCTCATTCCAGAATTGGATAGGCAGTTTCGAGTCCGCCAGCATAGTCCGTGCAGTCTCTATCAAGCTTCTATTTTTCTCTCAGCAACACCATTCATCTGAGGCGTGTATGCTGAAGTGAATTGATGAACAATTCCCTTTTCCTTGCAGTATGCCTCCATCCATTGATTCTTGAATTCGGTCCCGTTGTCTGAGCGTACTTGTCTAACCTTTAGCTTGTAGAGAGATTCCAGAGTGGTGACTAATTCCTTGAATGACTCAAATGTTTCTGATTTGGATTTCAGAAACATTACCCAAGTGAACCTTGAGTAGTCATCAGTGACCACAAAACAGTACAGATCGCCTGCAATGCTCCTTGTACTGACTGGACCAAACAGATCCATGTGAAGAAGTTCAAGAGGAAGTTCTATTGAATGAACTTTCTTTTCCTTATGAGACTTCTTTGTCTGTTTGCCTTTCTTGCAAGCTACACAAAAGTCAGGAAGTTGGAAGTTCTTGACATTTACTCCTCTCACTAAGTCCTTCTGAATCAAGTGATTCATCTTCCTTTGACTAATGTGTCCCATTCTCCTATGCCAGGAGATTGAGTCCTTCTCAGTAGCTTTAGATAGAAAGCACTGCACTCATGATCCGTTGGAGCAGCTGTTGACAGATCCAAGACATATAGGTCCTTATATCTTGAAGCAGTCATCAGAACTTGGTCCTCTGGAATCATATAGTCTTTCTTCAGCACGTAACACTTGTTGTTGTCGAAGATGACTTTAAATCCTTTATCGCAGATTTGGGAAACAGAAAGCAAGTTATTTTGAAGTTGTTGAACGTAGTTCACCTTATCAAACTTAACTTTCTGATTTCCCACTTCTCCCTGTGCTGTGATGTATCCTCCCTTGTTTCCTGCAAAGGAAACATGCCCTCCTTTTATTTGTTTGACATTTGATAAAAGGGCTCTATTTCCTGTCATGTGCCTGGATGCTCCGCTGTCTATAATCCACGTGTTAGTCTCAGCGCTATACCGAACACCCTGCACATATCAAGTAAATGTATTAGTTTAGGTTAGGAACCCAAGCCTTTACTGTCTTGGGTTTCCCAGAGGCATCACACATCATAAACTCTACCCATTGACCTTTAGAAGGTGAGGGTAACTCAGATTCCTTCTTGTCATCAGTATCAGTCACACAGGTAGTCTTCTCTTTCCATAAGCCAGATTTGTGCAATGCCTGTTTATGATAAACAGTCGTCTGGCTTACAGGTTGGACTTTAGGTTCACTAGATCTTCTAGGTGGAGTTAGAGAACTCCTCTTAGAAGACCTAGGTCTAGAGTCCTGAAGATCAATCTTCTTCCTAGGTGTCTGATAGAAAGGACAATAGGAAGCAATATGTCCACATTCTCCACAGTTGTAGCACAATCTGCTATCAACCTTATAATTTGACTTTCTTTGTGGAGAAATGCGTGACACTTTAGTAACATCAATCACTTTAGGTTTTGACTCTTGCATGTTTGATGTTTTCTCTGGTTTAACAAATTTAACTGTTTTAACTGTTTAACTTGTTCAACCTTTTGGTTAACTGGTTTTTGACTTGTAGCATGTGAAAAATTAACGTTTGAAGTCTTTTTGGGTTCTGATTTGACTCTGTTTGACCCTGACTTTAAGTTAACTTTTCAAATTCATTTTCCAGATTAACACAAGGCAATTTACCCTTTGCCTTTGAAGTGGCCTCCTTTTGTTTCTGTCCAGATTCAGTAGATGAACATGATGTGTCTGGATCAGTAACAAGAGGAGTGGTCACCACATGATCCTTGATTGGGTTGTTGTTACTGGTTTAGACTTGGTGTTCATCAAGGTCTCAGGTGGTGGTGGAACCACTTTGTAGCCTAATCCCTCCCCATTATTCCTTTCTCTCACTAAGTGTTGAACTATGTGTGAAGAACTAGTCCAACTATGCAGTTTCTGTTTTAAGGAATTAACTTCTACTTCTAGAACTGCCTTTTGTTTCTTAGTGCTCTAGGGAGTTTAGATAGTACCTAATGTCATTTGATTGATTAAAGGCAACTACTTCGGTTTCCCTAAGTTGTTTAGTCAATAGGTCTATCTTTTCTTTATAACTATGCTCATTTTGTTTTAGAA
The DNA here is from genome assembly GCA_025215565.1 of Flaveria ramosissima. Taxonomy (NCBI): domain Eukaryota; kingdom Viridiplantae; phylum Streptophyta; class Magnoliopsida; order Asterales; family Asteraceae; genus Flaveria; species Flaveria ramosissima. Next base: position 40,034,244 of record CM046034.1, read on the forward strand.
CTCTATTGGCCTCAGTGCATAGTTGTAAGTCTTTACTAAGTTATCATTGTGATCTAATAACCTAGCAAATTTTCATCAATGCTATTCCTAAACATATCACAGTTAGAACAAGCATGATTATTAAACATTTGGTCAGTTGTACTTACCTGTGTTGTTTCAGAAGAGTTAGCCATCAACGCAGCATCAGACGTCTCTGGTTCTGGTGATTCTGACTTTTCTGAATCTGACTTGGAAGTTTCCTCCTTTGGTGTGTAACTGACTTCAGCTGCAGTTGTTTCTTCACTGTGTGACATGCTATATCAACTGCTAAATCACCTTCACTCGCAGAATCATCATCAATATCTTCAACACTGGCAATGTTAGATTCTGGGGAGACAAATCTAAAACTCCAGTCCTGTCCTTCATCATCATGAGCAGTCAAGGCTTTTGGGTCCTTGTTTGATGAAGTAGAACTAGAGGCTTGCTTGTCTTGGCGAGTAAAGGATGAGAACGGGTTCCCATTACCCGTCTTCTTTGGTTTGACACATTCCCTCTTGAAGTGCCCTTTCTCCACAGTTGAAGCAGGTCACTTTGCTCTTGTCAAAACCAAATGTGGTATCCTTAGTAGCTATCAAATTTTGTCCAGTCTTCTTAACAAACTTCTTCGCCCTTCGGACAGCGCTAGCTAAGGCCCACATTATATCCATTCTTTCAAGCTCCATTTCATCTACCTGCTCGTAGTCTTCATCTGCCAAATGACAGTTTCCAATCTTCCCAGCCACAAGTCCATCATATGAATGAACTACTGCGGCTAGAAGATCCATATGCTCTCGTGCTACTTCTACAGTCACATTACCGAGGTTCTCGGTCTTCAATTTAGTAGCACTTGCTTCTGATCCAATATAATGGGTACATGACGACCCTGACGTGTCTGATCCAGAAGAGAAGCATGTGAAGGACCTGACGAGCTAGACACAAATGCTGTCTGGAGAGGTGCTCCAGAAGTCTTAGCTTGAGGCGTGGCATTGTATAAAGCTGGGTTTGTGTATATGAAGACTTCTGTGCTCTATACTTCATCCTTAGTGCTTCTTCACGCAGCTGAGAATAAAGTCATTTATATCCAGCTTTATAAGTATACCATTCTGTCTAAGATTAGACACGAATGAGGCCCACTTATCAGGCAATCCATCTGCGAAGTTGCTTACTTTCTCTTCCATAGTTGTTTCCACTCCATGTGTATGCAACTCGCTCATCAAATGGTAGAATCTGTCTATGACTTCATCTAAACTCTCGTTACAATCGATGAGAAGTTATCGAATTCCTTCTTTAACTCCTTTGCCTTGATTGCCTTTAACGATGCATTCCCATCATACCTTTTCTCTAGCTCATCCCACAGTTTCTTGGACTGCTTGTTCTCTGAGTACTGGTGGAAATATCTTTGGGGATCGACTGAGTTATCATCGCATAAACTCTTTCTCTGCATTATACTTTACTTTCTGTGCGTCAGTCATCCCACTTAACGTTAATTTACTCCATCTGCTCCCACCGGTGTACTATACCCAACCTCGATAGCTTCCCACAGATTAGGATCTACTCCATTGAGGTAGATCTCAAAACGTTGTTTCCAGTGAGGAAACTCATCTAAAGTCAAGAGCTTTGGTGGTTTATTGTGAATACCCACCTCACTCTCAAGCAGCAGCAGGTTCTGAATTCTTGAGTCCTTCCCCGCAGTAAAGGCTGACATCTGATCTTCCATGGTTAATAAACTTAGAGTCTAATCAAATCAACTTTAACTGATGCGACTGAAGAATGCGAATGGTCTTATCGTGCGTATGAACTCTGCGATTGGTTCAACCGTGCGACTGAACAGGGCGAATGGTTCAGTCGTGCGAATGAATCTGTGCGTATGAGCTATGCGAACGAACGAACGGTTCAGTCGGCCGAATGAGGGTGCGACTAGGTCCAGTCGTGCGAATGAACACTGCGAATGAGTCTAGTCGTGCGAATGAGTCACTCGTGCGACTGAAGCTGCTGTTTTGCGAAAATTTCTAGGTTTGACGGGTTTTCAGCCGTAAAAATTCGAAATTTTGCAAGTCCAAATCGTCTAAGTCCGTAGAAACTGAACTTCAATGAGCAGGGAACGTCCAAGATCACTTTTGATGCAAAAGATTGCGTTTTTCGTGCAAAAACACAAACTTTTATGCAATCTTGATTGAATCAACACGAAATCAAGAGCCAAAGCTCTGATACCACTTGTTAGGACCTGGTATTTGAACGAAATACCGAGTGATTGCGTGTTAAACCAACTCAAATAGTGCGGAATCCTATTTGATTGGCGATCCAATCAGTGAGAACACACGATGAATCAATCAAGAATTGAAATCAACGTCAGAAATCGATTAGGAACCGATCTGATGTGTTCTATGAACTTGGAGAACGATTTGGGAGGCTTCTGGACGGCTAGGGTACGTCTGGAATCGTAATGGGATGAATGCTTGCGTTTTCCCATGAATTGGGTCTATTTATAGGTTAGTATTGTTCAATCGTGCGACTGGGCCATAAGTATGGTTCAGTCGTGCGATTGAACCATGCGGTTGATTCATCCGCACGACTGAGTGTTCAGTCATGCGATTGAGTCAATCTTATGTGTCAATCATACGACTGATCCAGTCTCCTGGTTCAGTCGTGCGATTGAGTCAATCGTATGAAGTTATTCATGCGTGTGGTCCATTCGCATGGGCCATCCGCATGAGAACTTCCTTAAGTTAAGTTTGAATGTTCTATTTAATATAACTTAATGTGCACTCATTCAAACATTCATAAACCCAATCAATTCAATTACAACTCATTAATGAAATATTAACATTACAAGTAACAACCAATTCATATCACTTCATTAATCGATTACAATTACATCATAATCAGACAGACAAGTTCATTTCATTACAAATCATGATCTAGGGACATACATGTATCAACAAAGATTGCGTTTTTAGTGCAAAAACACAAACTTTTATGCAATCTTGATTGAATCAACACGTAAGCAAGAGCCAAAGCTCTGATACCACTTGTTAGGACCTGGTATTTAAACGAAATACCTAGTGATTAGCGTGTAAACCAGATCAAATAGTGCGGAATCCTATTTGATTGGCGATCCAATCAGTGAGAACACACGAAGAATCAATCAAGAATTGAATCTAACGTTAGAAGTCGATTGGGAATCGATCTAATGTGTTCTGTGAACTTGGACAACGATTTGGGAGGCTTCTGGACGGCTAGGGTACGTCTGGAGTCGTAATAGTATGAATGCTTACGTTTTTCCACGAATTGGGTCTATTTATAGGTTAGTATTATTCAATCGTGCGACTGGACCATAAGTATGGTTCAGTCGTGCGATTGAACCATGCGGTTGATTCATCCGCACGACTGAGTGTTCAGTCGTGCGACTGAGCCAATCTTATGTGTCAATCATACGACTGATCCAGTCTCCTGGTTCATTCGTGCGATTGAGTCAATCGTATGAAGTTATTCATGCGTATGGTCCATTCGTATGGGCCATTCGCATGAGAACTTCATTAAGTTAAGTTTGAATGTTTTAATTAATATAACTTGATGTATAACCATTCAAACTATCATAAACCCAATTAATCAACTCAATACCGACTCATTAATGAAATATTAAACATTACATATCACAAACAATTCATATCATTTCATTAATCAATTCATATTACATCATAGTCAGACAGACAAGATCTATTACATTACAAATCATGATCTAGGGACATACATGTATCAACATGTTACTTGAGAGTGAGGTGGGTAATCACAATAAATCACCAAAGCTCTTAACGTTAGATGAGTTTCCCCACTGGAAACAACGTTTTGAGATCTACCTCAATGGAGTGGATCCAAATTTGTGGGAAGCTATCGAGATTGGGTATAATATGCCGGTGGGAGCAGATGGAGTAAAACTTACTTTAGGAGGGATGACTGACGCTCAGAAAGTTAAGTATAATGCAGAGAAGAGAGTCTATGCATTGATCACACAGTCTATTCCTAAAGATATTTTCCACCAGTACTCGGAGAATAAGCAGACCAAGAAACTATGGGATGAGCTAGAAAAGAGATACGACGGAAATGCTTCGCTGAAGGCAATCAAGGCTAAGGAGTTAAAGAAGGAATTTGACAACTTCTCATCGATGGGAAACGAGAGTTTGGACGATGTCATTGATAGATTCTACCATCTGATGAGTGAACTGCATACACATGGGGTTGCTACTACCATGGAAGAAAAAGTTACTAATTTTGCAGACGGATTGCCGGAAAAGTGGGCTTCATTTGTGTCTAACCTGAGACAGAATGAAATGCTGGAAAAGCTGGATATCAACGACTTCATTCTAAAGCTGCGAGAAGAAGCACTTAGGATGAAGTACAGAGCTCAGAAGTCTTCGTACACTAAGAATCCAGCTTTGTATAATGCCACGCCTCAAGCTAAGACATCTGGAGCACCTCTCCAAACTGCATTTGTGTCTAGCTCATCGGGTACTTCACAAGCTTCTCCTTCAGGATCAGACACGTCAGGGTCGTCTTGTAGCCACTACACTGGATCTGAAGCGAATGCAACTAGACTGAAGACCGAGAACCTCGGTAATGTGACTGTGGAAGTAGCTCGAGAGCACATGGATCTTTTGGCAGCAGTGGTTCATTCTTATGATGGACTTGTAGCTGGGAAGATTGGAAACTGCCATCTGGCAGATGAGGACTACGAGCAGGTGGATGAAATGGAGCTTGAGAGGATGGACATTATGTGGGCCTTAGCTAGTGCTGTCCGGAGGGCGAAGAAGTTTGTGAAAAAGACCGAACAGAACTTGGTTGCTACTAAGGACACCACATTTGGCTTTGACAAGAGTAAAGTGACCTGCTTTAACTGTGGAGAGAAGGGGCACTTCAAGAGAGAATGTGTTAAGCCAAAGAAGACGGGTAATGGGAACCCATTCTCGTCCTTCACTCGTCAAGAAAAGCAAGCTACTAGTTCTACTTCATCAAGCAAGGATCCAAAAGCCTTGACTGCTCATGATGATGAAGGACAGGACTGGAGTTTTAGGTTTGTCTCTCCAGGGGAATCAAACATTGCAAATGTAGAAGACTTAGATGACGATTCCGCGAGTGAATGAGATATTGCAGTTGAGATAGCGATGTCAAATATTGAAGAGACAACTGCAACCGAGGTCAGCTACAAGCCTGAAGAAGGGACTTCTACAGCAAAGACAGAATCACCAGAACCAGAGACATCTGATGCTGCGTTGATGGCTAACTCTTCTGAACCTCCTCAGGTAAGTACCACTGACCAACTGTTTAAAAATCATGCTTGTTCTGATTGTGATACTTTTAGAGATAACATAGATGAGAAATTTGCTAGGTTATTAGATCATAATGATAACTTAGTAAAAGATTTACAACTGTGCACTGAGGCTAATAGAGTATTAAAACAAAATGAGCATAGTTACAAAGAAAAGATAGACCTTTTGACTAAACAGCTTAGGGAAACTGAAGTAGTTGCATTTAACCAAGCTAATGACATTAGGTACTATCTTAACTTCCTAGAAGACACTAAGAAGCAAAAGGCAGTTTTAGAAGTAGAAGTTAACTCTTTAAAACAGAAACTGCACAGTTGGACAAGTTCATCACACATTGTCCAACACTTAGTGAGAGAAAGAAACAACGGGGAGGGTTTGGGTTATAAAGTGGTTCCACCACCACTTGAGACCTTGATGAACACTAAGACTAGACCAATAAATAATAACCCCATCAAGGATCATGTGGTGACTACTCCTCTTGTTAGTGATCCAGATTCCTCATGTTCATCAATTGAATCTGGAACAAAACAAAAGGAGGCCACTTCCAAGGCAAAGGGTAAAATGCCATGTGTTAATCTGGAGAAAGAATTTGAAAAGGTTAATATAAAGTCAGGGTCAAACAGAGTCAAATCAGAACCTAAAAAGACTATTAATGTTAATCTTTCACAAGTTTCAAGTCAAAAACCAGTTAACCAAAAAGAAAAAGATATTAAAAATGTTAAAACAATTAATTTTGTTAAACAAGAGAAAACATCAAAAGAACCAGAGTCAAAACCTAAACTAAGTGATGTTACTAGAGTGTCACACACATCTCCACAAAGAAAGTTTAATCATAAAGTTGATAGCAGGTCATGCTACAACTGTGGAGAGTGTGGACACATTGCTTCCTTTTGTCCTTACTATCAGACACCTAGGAAGAAGATTGAACTTCAGGATTCAAAACCTAGGTCTTCTAAGAGGAGTTCTTTAACTCCACCTAGAAGAACTAGTGAACCTAAAGTCCAACCTATTAGCCAGTCGACTGTTTATCACAAACAGGCTTTGCACAAATCTGGCTTATGGAAAGAGAAGTCATCCTCTGTGTCTGATAATGATGACAAGAAGGAACCTGAGCTACCCTCACCCTCTAAGGGTCAATGGGTTGAATTCATGATGTGTGATGCCTCTGGGAAACCCAAGCCAGTAAAGGCTTGGGTTCCTAACCTAAACTAATCTTTTACATTGTATGTGCAGGGTGTTCGCTACAGTGCTGAAACCAACACGTGGATTGTAGACAGCGGAGCATCCAGGCACATGACAGGAAACAGGTCTCTTTTATCAAACGTCAAACAAATAAAAGGAGGGCATGTTTCATTTGCTGGAAACAAGGGAGGCTATATCACAGCTCAGGGAGAAGTTGGGAATCAGAAAGTTAAGTTTGATAAGGTGAACTACGTTCAATAACTTCAAAACAACTTACTTTCTGTTTCCCAAATCTGTGATAAGGGTTTTAAAGTCATATTCGACAACAAGAAGTGTTACGTGCTAAAGAAAGACTACGTGATTCCGGAGGACCAAGTTCTGATGACAACTTCAAGATATAAAGACCTTTATGTTCTGGATCTGTCAACAGCTTCTACAACGGATCATGAAGTTCAGTGCTTTCTCTCAAAAGTAACTGAGAAGGACTCCATCTCCTGGCATAGGAGAATGGGACACATTAATCAAGGGAAGATGAATCACTTGATCCAGAAGGATCTCGTGAGAGGAGTCAACGTCAAGAATTTCCAACTCGTGAGAGGAGTCAACGGCATGAATCACTTGATCCAGAAGGACACATTCAATAGAACTTCCTCTTGAACTTCTTCACATGGATCTGTTTGGTCCAGTCAGTACAAAGAGCATTGCAGGCGACTTGTACTGTTTTGTGGTTACTGATGACTACTCAAGGTTCTCTTGGGTAATGTTTCTGAAGTCCAAATCAGAAACATTTGAGTCATTCAAGGAGTTAGTAACCACACTTGAATCTCTCTACAAGCTGAAGGTGAGACAAGTACGCTCAGACAACGGGACTGAATTCAAGAATCAGTGGATGGAGGCTTACTGCAAGAAAAATGGAATTGTGCATCAATTCACTTCTGCCTACACGCCTCAGATGAATGGCGTTGCTGAGAGAAAGAACAGAAGCTTGATAGAGACAGCACGAACAATGCTGGCAGACTCGAAACTGCCTATCCAATTCTGGAATGAGGCAGTGGCTAATGCATGTTATACACTGAATCGAGTTCTGATAGTCAAGCGCCACGGAAAGACATGTTACGAGCTACTACAAAGACGCAAACCGAATTTGGAGTATCTCGAACCATTTGGCGCGCCGTGCACACTTCTGAAGAAGACTCAAGAAGGTAAATTCAGCGAGAAGGCTGATGAAGGAATCTTCCTAGGATACAACATACCGAACAAGAGAGTTTACAACAACTCAACGGGTCTAGTAGAAGTGTGGTGTAATGTTGACGTTCAGAGATATACCACACCACCTACTGGCAAAGGACCCGCCTACTTTTTCGACTATGATGGATTCTTCAAGTCCTTCAACATCCCTATCTCTCCTTCGGATGATGAGTTAGCTACTCGGATGATGTATGATATCTTGAATACACCATCTCATGATTCAACATCATCTAGCTCACAGGGAGAATCATCTACTCAGTCAGGGGGAGTAGTCGACGACAGTGACTCCTCCTCAAAAGATGAAGCTGAAGAAGATGATCAGAACAGTCAGGAGGAACAGGTTCCAATCCCTGCAAGTCCACAAGCATCAAATAGTGATGCTCCTTCGACTTCGGAACCTCAAACTCCAACTACCTCAGATGCAGAACCAAATGTTCATAATCTTGGCTCTGAGGTAGTTGTTCCTACTACTCCAGGATCACGTCTAAACGTCTATCATCCCCTAGACAATGTCATTGGGGATGTCAGATCAGGAGTACAAACCCGAAATCAGTTGTACTCAGCTGATTACGTCTCGGTTATGGAAAAGGGATACATTCATGATGGTGCTTATCGATGTTTTGTCTCGCAGTTTGAGCCAAAATACGTCAGTGATGCACTAAATGATGAGGCGTGGGTGAGTGCCATGCAAGAAGAACTTCTTCAGTTCAAGAAGTTAGGTGTGTGGACTCTGGTAGATAGACCTAAAGGTGCTAAGGTCATCGGCACTAAATGGGTCTTGAAATGCAAGAAGGATGACCAAGGGGTCATTATCAGGAACAAGGCTCGACTGGTGGTTCAGGGATTTCGCCAAGTCGAGGGGATTGACTACAATGAAGTGTTTGCACCCGTGGCAAGGATGGAAGCCATTCGTATCTTCCTTGCCTATGCCTCGTACATGAAGATTAAAGTCTATCAATTAGATGTGAAGAGTGCATTCCTTCATGGGGAAATAAGAGAGACAGTCTATGTCAGTCAACCCGAGGGATTTGAAGATCCTTATCATCGGGATAGAGTTTACAAACTCGACAAGGCTTTATACGGGCTTCATCAAGCTCCAAGGGCCTGGTATGAGAAACTCTCGACTCATCTTGTGAAACACGGCTTTCGCAGGGGAGTCATTGACTGCACGCTGTTCATCAAAGAAAAGATGGAGACCTACTGCTCGTACAGATCTATGTCGATGACATAATCTTCGGTTCAAAGAACGAAGATTTATGCAAAGAGTTTGAAGCAGTTATGAAGAAAGAGTTTGAGATGAGTGCTATGGGGGAGATGAAGTTCTTTCTCGGGTTACAGGTGGATCAGACACCAAATGGGATATTTCTACATCAGACCAAGTATGTAGGAGACATTCTCAGTCGCTTTGACATGGAGAATGCTTCTGCTGCTGGGACTCCACTTGCTACTAATCATGATATAGCACCTGACGAAAATGGAGATTTGGTAGATGCCACAATGTACCGAGGAATGATTGGATCCCTCATGTATCTCACAGCCTCAAGACCTGATATCATGTATGCTACATGTTTATGTTCTAGATATCAGGCTAAGCCTAAGGTGAACCATCTGATCGGGGTCAAGAGGATATTTCGTTATCTGAAGGGTACACCCACACTTGGATTGTGGTATCCTCATGATGATGACTTTGAGCTCACAGCGTATAGTGACTCGGATTACGAGGGCTGCAAGATGAACTACAAGTCTACATCAGCAGGGTGTCAATTCTTTAGGAGGAGATTAGTTACCTGGCAGTGTAAGAAGCAGACATCGGTTGCATTGTCAACCTGTGAAGCCGAATACGTTGCTGCTGCAAGTTGCTGTTCACAAATCATCTGGATTCAACAGCAAATGCGGGATTACGGTTTAAAGTTTTCTTCTACTCCTATTTTTGTTGATAACTCTGCTGCAATTGCAGTAACTAAAAATCCGGTCCAACATCCAAAGACCAAACACATCGGTATTAAATACCATTTCATAAGAGACTGTTTTGAAAAGAACTTAATTGATGTGGTAAAAATTAATACTGATTTTCAACGCGCTGACCTCTATACTAAAGCCTTTGATAAACCACGTTTTCAATATTTGTTAGTGGTCAACAGCGTTAAAAAGAAAAGTGATGTTATTCCTGATGATGATCATGTGTAGTCCGATGTAGTTTAGTTAATCTTTCTTTTTTATTTTATTTTTTTGTTTATTTTAGTCTGTTTAAATTAAACTCATGTTATTTAGTTGTTTATTAAAATCCTAAAATAATTAAACCAGTTATGATTTTAGTATTTTAGGGGGAGAATAAGTCAGCCAGTAACATTAAAAAAAACAAGGGAGAAGGAGTGGATAGCTAATATAAGGAAGATCGTATCTTGGATACCGATTCAAACCCTTTGGAAAATGATAGTACACAGGAACAAATCAAGAGGGACTTTAAAATTTAATTTAGAAAAGATGCAAAATTTAAAGTATAAGTCTGTGTAGTCTAAGTAATATAAAAGGAAAGATGATAAAAAAACTGGTAACTACTAAGGTAACACAGCGAAAGTAGACCTAGAGGTTGCTAGACCACAAATGATATGTCGGTAGATTCAAAACAATAGATGATTAGACCTGACTGGTGATCTCAAGATCAAACTAAGTTGTTCAACTGACTGTGGACTCCCATCTTATCACTGGTTAACACAATCAACAATATTCCAATAAGGGGTAATGAGCATGTTAACGCCACGAATGTGTGCGGATGACCGTAAGTAGAGCAAAGCACGAAAAAATGAAAGACAAATGCTAACAAGCTAATGACTTATGTTGTTGGTGCATTTTGTGCAAAATAAAATTAAGCTTCTCTAACAAGAAGATAGGTTGTGTGCCTCTCTGCTGTGCGATGGCACTGACCTGAGGATAAGCATAACCTAGATATTCTAGAATTCATTGTTGTTTGCCGCCACTCTGCTGTGCGATGGCACTGACCTGAGGATTGGCTTCTCTTTGAAAGCTCTAAGAATAGTCTCTTCTTGAAAAAAAAATACCCGGAGACCGCTCAAAAGCTCCTGAGGAATGTTGATTACCATATAAGTGTGGGATCCACAAATGTGTGAGGAATGTTGATTACCATATAAGTATGGGATCCACAAATGTTAGTTGAAATAATTAAACCTAAGACTATCACCAGTTTGTGTCTAAAGTCTGTGTATGGATTTAAGAGGACAAATATACTGACAATCATTGTGGCTGCAATTCTTGAAAGTTCAAATCAATATGGGAATCTAATAGTTCCAGTATGATTTCCTAAATTTTCTAACGACTCTGGATGAAAACCAAGAATTGAGCATCAAAAGATTTTGATAACTAGTCCCAAATGATTTGACTTGCCTGTATGATTCCAAAATTGAATTGGTCCAGGTGTGGTCAATCTAAGTTGAAGCTGCCTATTCCGGAACCAAATCCAGTAGATTTCTATCTTAGGATTTATCTCTCACAAAAAGCCAAAAACAAGTTAAATTTTTGTATTTTATTTTAACTTTCTAGTTAGTTAGTCATTTTAGTTTGTTTGTTTGTCGGACTACATCATGAAAATCAGTATGGGATCAACTCACTAAAAGGGTCATGTCTGAGATGACCACATGTGTTTTCAAAGTTTAAAAGGGTCACGTCTGAGGTGACAAAGTGTTTAAAAGGGTCACATCTGAGGTGACTAAATTGTTTAAAAGGATCACGTCTGAGGTGATCACAAGTTTTCAAGTTAAAATGATCATGTCTGAGATGATCAAATGCTCATAATGTAAATTTCAACAATTAAAAGGGGTTTAAATGTTAAATGTTCAAAATGGCAGAAAATTTCATAAGTGTAACCCATTCGCACGACTGGATCACAAGTATGGACCAACCAGGCGAATGGGTCCCATTCGCACGACTGGACATGAGATTGAGCCATTCACCCGAATGGCTTATCAGACTGATCCATTCGACCGAATGAGAGGGTGCGAATGAGTCAGTCGACCGACTGAGACTCAGTTGGTCAACTGAAAGTGCGAATGAAAGGGTACGAATGAGTCAGTCGACCGACTGAACCTCAGTCGGCCAACTGAATGCGACTGACTGGGCCAATCGCACGACTGAGCTTCAGTCGCCCGAATGAACTGAGCGAATGAGGCCAGTCGGCCGATTGAACTCAGCTTTAGTATTTAAAGGGCCATAGTCGATCGCATTTCACTCATCACCCTCAATCGCTCCTAAATCGCACTTCGTACCGTTACTCTGCCAAAATTCCTCTAGACCTTGTTTTCACATTGTTATTGATCTTCTGACGTTCGTTGACGTTTATACAGGTAGATTGCAGTGAAATCTCAATGAAATCAGAAGAAAGGGAACCCTAATTTGTGATATTCGAGTGAAAACAAGAAATGGACTGTAAATGACCTAATAACCAACATAAACTAAGCAAAATGTTAAAATTGAGTTTAATAGGTTATTAGTGACAAGATGGCGAGTCTATTGGACCATTAAACCATGTTAAATTACTTGTTTTTGTCAAGATTCGAACCACAGGCGACTGAACAGTAGGACAAGCGACTGGTCGTCCGGATGAACTCCAATCGCACGATTGAATCTTGCGATTGGGTCAATCAGCCGAATGCACTATGCGAATAAGCTCAGTCGGCCGACTGAACCAATCGCAGACTCAGTCAGCAGATTGAACTCAGTCGCATGTCTCATTCACCCGAATGAGCTCAGTCGCATGAAAGGACAACCGACTGACTTCAGTCGCATGATCTATTCGCCCGAATGAATTAGACTGAATTTAAACTATACACTTAGAACTGAATTTTGATGTATTGTGTACTAATGGTTCTGTGTCTTGTGTTTCAGGCAAATGGCTGATAGATGGTCCATTAATCCAAAGCACAACATATGTGCTCATCTAGACCATACGACTCGGAATGGGGCCGAGTTTACAGAGATTATAGCTTTCCTTCGACGTTCTCGGATACATAAGGCCATTTCTACACCGTGTACGCCTTACAGGTCGTTACATCAGGCATTCTGGGAGAATGCCTCCGTTGATCGTTCTCGTGAGCCTTACAGTATACGGAGCTCCATTCATGGTCATGATATTGAGATTACAGCAGCAGACATCCAGAGAGTTCTTGAGTTTGGGGACGATACTGATCACCCCACCAGACTACATCCACTTACAGTTAGAGGTTGTTTTCTCAGGATTAAGTACGCTGGGGACATAAACTCAGGTGTGCTCAACAAGAGCAACCTGTGTCCCCAGTACAAGTACTTGGCGCATGTGATCCTGAAGTGTATTGCTTCAAGGAGGGGTGGGTTCGATGACCTATCAGACCAGATTCAGAATGCCTATGTGGCACTGGTGCTGAACCACCCCTTCAGCTTCTCGAGCATGATTTTCTCATATCTGGTTGAGAACCTGGAGGCAAAGGGGAAGGAGGGTTTTTGTATGTACCCCAGGTTTCTGCAGCTGATCTTCAACGAGAAGTTGCCTTCACTTCCCAAGGAGAGCCATGATGCTGTGGCCTTGGAGATTATGGATGACACGACTCTGGGTCGTATGAGAGTATATCGGGGCAAGCAGGTAAAGACCCAGGTGAAGAGGTTGATCGGCCATCTGGCCAATGAGAGATATGTGGCGCCAGGGAGACGCAAGTGGCGTCATGATGACAGCGATTCAGACGACGAGAGGCTATTGCTCCCAGAGCATGATTCCGATGATGACGACAGTGGGGATGCTGGGGATGATATGCCTACTCCACCGAGGGGGACAGCTTCAGATGTTATACCTCCAGTATCTGCCCCAGCTGGTGACATAGCTGAGTCTGCTGGTTTCCATCAGGACTTTATTCCTGGTGAGGAAGAAGAAGAGTCTGACGAGGAGCCCTTAACGAGGACTGTGGGAAGCAAGGTTGTTCCCACAGAGTATGGGCTAAGGGCGGTTGGTGAACGCCCAAGAGATTCAGGAGAGACAGCTCCAGATCCTAGTTATGCCCCTGAGTCAGCTAGCCGTGTTGTAGGGGGAGCATCCACCTCGACGGGAACGAGGAAGAAAAGGATGGCTCAGCCCCACGGCCAGAAGAAGAAGAAGAGACGACTCACCTTCGTGACCACCACAGCCACCACAGCTACCACCACCACTACTACCTCCACAGCCACTCCATCCACCACCACAGCCACCACAGCTACCACTACTACCACCACACCTCCCACCACTGTACATATGCCAACCACCACCATATCTTTCACTCCCACTTCACCTCCACCATCTCACAGACCCAGCCCCATCTTCACCACAGCCACCACTACCACCACTAGCCACCAAGCAGGACCCTCTTCTTATCCCTCACATACATAGGGATCACCTCTACCTCCAATTGGAGTAGAGGAACAACTTTCCGCGCTAAACCGGATGGTGATGCGCTTGTTAGCTGCTGACGAGGAGAAGACGGCTCAGATCCGTCAGCTGGCTGATCTTACTGCTGCACAGTCTCAGCAGATCTCGGAGCAGGCTCGATTGATTGAGGAGCAGGCCCAACAAATGGCTGCTCAGAGCCATGAGATCGCCCAACTCCAGGAGCACAGTGTCACATCTACTAAGAGGATTGAGGAGTTGGAGGAGGCCAAGAAGACAATCATGCTAAAGCTAAAGAGATCTAAAGAGGAGCCACTAAAGATCAAAGAGGGAGACGGAGATGATGGTGATGATGATGATGAGGATGATGATGAGGATGATGATGATGAGACTGAGGATGATGAGGGGATTGAGGATGAGAGGATAGAGGAGAGGGATGAGGATGATGATGCAGAAGGAGGAGATGTAGCTGCATCGGCCTCTGCTCAAGGTCAGGAAAGAAGATCCAAGAATAGACATGACCAACAAGCTTCCTCCTCTGCTCCACCAAGTGACGATCCAGTGATTCAAGAGAAAAGTAATGATTAGATGTCTATGTATTAGATTACTTTTGTATTTGAATCATGTATTTAAACCTATGTATTCAATGTTTATATTAAGTTTAATGCATTTCTGTTTTGATTAATTACTAATGGTTGATGTGTTGAATGTTTAAATCAAACAGATCCAAACTATCAGAGGGATGAGTTCGATGTTGCTCCCCTTCAGCAGGTCAAGACTCAGTTGACTATGATTCTTGATCTGCAAGGGATCGTAAGGAGGTCGGTGAGTTATACCCCGGAAGAAGGGGAAATAATTCACGATCTATCAAACGAGCAACTAGCAGAGATCTTCAAGTTAAATCCAGATGAGATTGTAAAGGATGCTCCAACGTGCGACTCGACAAGTGACGAAGAGCTCAACGACGTTGATGAAATAGAGATTGAAGATGTCACTGCAGAGCACTACCCTCAGTATGCTGACAATGAGGGAAATATGGTCCCCAATCTGGGTGAATCCCTTGTTAGCGATACTTTTGAGGTGTTAGACAAAATGGAGCAAGAATCAGAGAAAACAGAGGGAACAGCCCAAGCCTCTAATGATGATGTTGATATCCGAAAGGCTGAGTGGGCTGCGTGTTTTGAAGAAGTTAGAGCCCAACGCGCTGCACCTAAACAGGATGCCTACACCAAACTCTACCGAGTCAAGAAGCATCATAAGGTGTCGGGCAGGATCATAGCGTGGGCGTATTTTGAGGACCTTAACGTCTATGCAGTTAAGAGGGAGAAGGGCATAGAGTACTTCAGATTCCCACATGATCTGAAGACTCTACCAGGTTTTGAGCTCAACCAGCTGGCCAAACTGAAGCTGTTGTATGCTGACCCGAGAAAGATGTCAGGCTGGTTTGAGGCTGCCCTAAGGAAGGAGTACCACACCAGGTGGGTTAACTTCAGACCCCAACAGCCTACAAGGTATATCAGAAGGTCTGAAGTTGATTCCATTACTGGAAAGCCAAAGATAGTGTTGAAGTGGAGTCCTCCGCGCACGATGTCAAGAATCCCGCTCAGGGAAATGCCACAGGACTTCACTCCACACTTTAAGTGGTGGTACTACGATTGGAGGACAGGAGAAGCGGTCATAGTCCTAAACAAAGAGGGCCAAATGGATACTATCAGGGTATTCGACCCAATGTGGCTTACCAACTTGTCAGCTAATGATGTCTACACTCTATACAAGTGGCCACTGTTCTATGATACGCAGGATATTGTACAAGCCCTCCAGTTCCAGAACGTCATAAGACTCTGCTTCGCGTTTGAGATTCACGCGGGAGTCACAAAAGAGGATAAGTACAAGAAATATGAGGAGGTGATGCAGAAAACAAGACATTAGAGAGATCTAGGTCCAAGGGGGAGTTTGTTGATACATGTATGTCCCTAGATCATGATATGAATGTAATAGATCTTGTTTGTCTGGTATTAATGTAATGTTTGGAATGATTAATGAAATGATATTGTTTGTTTGTTATTTTATAATGTTTAATATTTCATTAATGAGTCAATGTTGAATTGGTAATTAGGTTTGTGGTTGTTTGAATTGTTACACATAATGTTATATTAATCAATACATTCAAACTTAACAAAATGAAGTTCTCATGCGAATGGCCCATGCGAATGGACCATACTCATGGATAACTTCATACGATTGACTCAGTCGCACGACTGAACCAGGAGACTGGATCAGTCGTATGATTGTAACATAAGATTGGCTCAGTCGCACGACTGAACACTCAGTCGTGCGGATGAATCAATCGCATGGTTCAATCGCACGACTGAACCATACTTATGGTTCAGTCGCACGAATGGACAACACTAACCTATAAATACAACCCAATTCGTGAAAAAAAAGGCATTCATTCTATTTCGACTCCAGACGTACCCTAGCCGTCCAGAAGCCTCCTAGTTCGTTCTCCAAGTTCATAGAACGCTGTAGATCGATTCCCAATCGATTCTTAATGTTAGATTCAATACTTTATTGATTCTTCGTGCGTTCTCACTGATTGGATCGCCAATCAAATAGGATTCCGCACTATTTGGTTTGGTTTACACGCTAATCATTCGGTATTTCGTTCAAATACCAGGTCCTAACAGGTATCCACTCCTCTTGTAAGTGATCCAGATTCCACATGTTAATTAAATGAATCTGGAACTAAACAAAAGGAGGCCACGTCAAAGGCAAAAGGTAAAATGCCTTGTGTTAATCTGGAAAAAGAGTTTGAAAAGGTTAATATAATGTCTGGTTCAAACACAGTCAAATCTGAACCTAAAAAGAGCATTAATGTTAACCAATCACGTGTTTCATGTCAAAGTCCAGATAAATTAAATGGAAAGGATGTTAAAAATGTTAAAACAATTAAAGTCGTTAAACAAGATAAAACATCTAAAGAAGTAGAGTCAAAACCCAAACAGAACAATGTCACTCGGGTGTCACACAGGTCTCCACAAAAACAGTTAAATCATAAAGTCGAAAGCAGGTCATGCTACAACTGTGGAGAGTGTGGACACATTGCGTCTAACTGTCCTTACTATCAGGCACCTCGGAAGAAAGTTGAACTTTGGGAACCAAAACCTAGGTCTTCTAAGAGGAGCTCAATGACTCCACCTAGAAGAGCTAGTGAACCTAAAGTTCAACCCATTAGCCAGTCGTCTGTTTATCACAAACAGGCTTTACACAAAGCTGGTTTATGGAAAGAAAAATCAACCTCAATGTCTGAAAATGAGGACAAGAAGACAACCGAGCTTCTCTCACCCTCTAAAGGTCAATGGGTTGAATTTATGATGTGTGATGCCTCTGGGAAACCCAAGCCAGTAAAGGCTTGGGTCCCTAATCTGAACTAATGTTTTCAATTGAATGTGCAGGGTGTTCGCTATAGTGCTGAAACCAACACGTGGATTGTCGATAGCGGAACATCCAGGCACATGACTGGGAACAGGGCACTCTTATCAAACGTCAAACAAATAAAAGGAGGCCATGTTTCATTTGCTGGAAACAAAGGAGGATATATCACAGCTCAAGGGGAAGTGGGAAATCAGAAAGTAAAGTTTGACAAGGTAAACTACATACAACAACTTCAAAATAACTTACTTTCTGTATCCCAAATTTATGATAAAGGGTTTAAAGTAGTATTTGATAACAAGAAGTGCTATGTCCTGAAAAAGGACTATGTGATCCCGGAGGACCAAGTCTTAATGTCTGCCTCAAGATATAATAACCTTTATGTCTTGGATCTTTCAAAGGCCTCCACAAGGGATCATCAAGTTCAGTGCTTCTTGTCAAAGGCTACTAAGAAGGAAAAGGGAATTGTGCACCAGTTCACCTCTACCTACACACCTCAGATGAATGGCGTTGCTGAGAGAAAGAATCGCAGCTTGATAGAGACAGCACGCACAATGCTAGCGGACTCGAAACTGCCTATCCAATTTTGGAATGAGGCAGTGGCAAATGCGTGTTACACGTTAAATCGAGTTCTGGTAGTTAAACGCCATGGCAAGACGTGTTACGAGTTACTACAACGACGTAAACCTAATCTAGAGTATCCGTGCACCCTACTGAAGAAGACTCAGGAGGGAAAATTCAGGGAGAAGGCTGAAGAAGGTATCTTTCTAGGATACAACATACCGAATAAGAGAGTTTACAACAACTCAACGGGTCTAGTAGAAGTGTGGTGTAACGTGGACGTTCAAAGATACACCACCCCACCTGCTGGAAAAGGACCTGCCTTCTTTTTCGACTATGATGGATTCTTCAAGTCCTTCAACATACCTCTCTCCACTTCTGACGAAGAGTTAGCAACCAAGATGATGTATGATGTATTGAACACACCGTCACAAGATTCAACATCATCTGGTTCACAAGGTGACTCGTCTCACCACTCAGGGGGAGCACTCGAAGTAAGTGACTCCTCCTCAGAAGATGAAGCTGTGGAGAATGACCAGAACAATCAGGAGGAACAGGTTCCCATTCCTGCAAGTCCACAAGCATCTGACATTGATGCCTCTGCGTCTTTGGAACCTCAAACTACTATTGCCTCAGATACAGAACCAAACGTTCATAATCTTGACTCTGAGGTAGTTGTTCCCACCACTCCTGGATCACGCTTAAATGTCTATCATCCCCTGGACAATGTCATTGGGGATGTCAGATCAGGAGTGCAGACAAGAAATCAGCTATATTCAGCTGATTATGCCTCGGTAATGGAAAAAGGATACCTTCATGACGGTGCTTATCGTTGTTTTGTGTCTCAGTTTGAGCCAAAATACGTCAGTGAAGCCCTGAATGATGAGGCATGGGTGAGTGCCATGCAAGAAGAACTTCTTCAGTTCAAGAAGTTAGGTGTATGGACTCTGGTGGATAGACCTAAAGGTGCTAAGGTCATTGGCACCAAATGGGTCTTGAAATGCAAGAAAGATGACCAAGGCGTCATCATCAGGAACAAGGCTCGACTTGTAGTTCAAGGATTTTGACAAGTCGAGGGAATAGATTACAATGAAGTGTTTGCACCTGTGGCAAGAATGGAAGCCATCCGCTTTAGCAGAGGTGTTATTGATTGCACACTGTTTATCAAAGAAAAAGATGGTGATTTACTGCTTGTTCAAATCTATGTTGATGACATAATCTTTGGGTCAAAGAACGAAGAATTATGTAAAGAGTTTGAAGCAGTAATGAAGGCTGAGTTTGAGATGAGTGCCATGGGAGTGATGAAGTTCTTTCTCGGGTTACAGGTGGATCAGACACCAAAGGGAATATTTCTACATTAGACCAAGTATGTAGGAGATATTCTCAGTCGGTTTGACATGGAGAATGCTTCCGCAGCTGGGACTCCACTTGCTACAAACCATGATGTAGCACCCGACGAGAATGGTGATCTGGTCGATGCCACCATGTACCGAGGAATGATTGGTTCTCTCATGTACCTCACTTCCTCAAGACCTGATATCATGTATGCGACATGTCTATGTTCAAGATATCAGGCGAAGCCAAAAGTTAATCATCTTATAGGGGTCAACAGGATATTCCATTATCTGAAGGGTACACCAACACTTGGGTTGTGGTATCCTCATGACGATGACTTCGAGCTTACGGCATATAGTGACTCGGATTACGGTGGCTGCAAGATGAATTACAAGTCTACATCAGCGGGATGTCAATTCTTTGGGAGGAGATTAGTGACCTGGCAGTGTAAGAAGCAGATCTCGGTTGCTTTGTCAACCTGCGAAGCCGAATACGTTGTTGCCGCAAGTTGCTGTTCACTAATCATATGGATACAACAGCAAATGTGGGACTACGGTTTAAATTTCTCTTCTACTCTAATTTTTGTTGATAACTCTGCTGCAATTGCAGTAACTAAAAATCCGGTACAACATCCTAAGACCAAACACATCGGCATAAAATATCACTTTATACGTGACTGTTTTGAAAAGAACCTAATCGATGTGGTTAAAATAAATACTGATTTTCAACGCGCTGACCTCTATACAAAGGCTTTTGATAAACCACGTTTTCTATATTTGTTAGAGGTCAACGACGTTAAGAAGAAAAGTGATGTAATTCCAGAAGATGACCATGTTTAGTCTGATGCATATAGTCCAATTTTCTTTTAATTTTTATTTTCTTTATTTATTTATTTTATTTTATGTTTTAATTAAATTGATGTTATTTCTTAGCCTATTAAAATCCTAAAAAACGCAAATCATTTATGGTTTTAGAATTTTAGTGGGAGAATAGGTTTAGTTAACAACATTAAATAAACGAGGGAGAAGGAGAGGCTAGCTGATAGAAATCAGATCGTATTTGTGATACCGATTCAATAACTTTGGAAAATGATAGTACACAGGAACTAACCATTTGGGACTCTTAAAAGATTAAATTGAATTAGATGTGAAGTTTAAAGTATAAGTCTGTGTAGTCTGAGCAATATAAAAGGAAAAATGATAGTAAAACTGGTTACTACTAATGTAACACAAAGAAAGTAGACCTAGAGGTTGCTAGACCACAGATGATATGTCGGTAGATTCAACACAATAGATGATTAGACTTTGTTGGTGATCTCAGGAACAAACTAAGTTGTTCAACAAGCTGTGGGTTATCATATTATCCCTGGTTACCACAATCAACAAAATTCCAATAAGGGGTGACGAGCAGAATAAACGCCGCAAATGTGTGCGTATGACCAAAATATGAGCAAAAGCACATGATGAAAAAATGCAAAAGCAATCAAACTAATAACCTATGTTGTTGGTGAGATCTGTGCAAAAAGAATAAAAGTGCTCAAACAAGAAGATAGGTTATGTGCCTCCCTGCTGTGCGGTGGCACTGACCTGAGGATAAGCATAACCTATATATTCTAGAATTCATTGTTGTTTGCCACCTCTCTGCTGTGCGATGGCACTGACCTGAGGCTTGGCTTCTCCTTGAAAGCTCTAAGAATAGTTTCCTCTTGAATACTACCCTAAGACCGCTTAAAAATCTCCTGAGGAATGTTGATTACCATATAAGCGTGGGATCCACAAAAGCTTGTTGAAATAATTAAACCTTAAACTATCACCAATCTGTGTCAAAAGTCTGTGTATGGATTTAAGAGGACAAGTATATTGACAATCATCGTGGCTACAATTCTTGAAAGTCCAAATCAATGTGGGGATCTAATAGTACTAGTATGATTTCCTAAATTTGCTAACGACTCTAGATGAAAAACAAGAATAGAACATCAAAAGGTTTTGATAACATGTCCTGAATGATTTAACTTACCTGTATGATTCCAAACTGAATCGGTCCACTTATGGTCAAAATGAATTGAAGCTGCTCTTTCAGGAAATGAATCTTTTAGATTTCCATCTTAGAATTTCCACCTCACACAAAACCACACAAACAAGTTTTAGGTTTGTATTTCAGTTTTAGTTTTTTTATTTTGTATATATTTCGTCAATTTAGTTTGTTAAACATCGGACTATGCCATGGAATTCCATCGGGGATTTAATCACTTAAAAAAGGTCACGTCTGAGGTGACCACACATGTTTTCAAATGTCAACTGAGTCACGTCTGAGGTGACAAATTATTTTAATACGATCACGTCTGAGGTGATCAAATGTTTTCAAAGTTAAAAGGATCACGTCTGAGGTGATCAAATGTTTTCAAAGTTAAAAGGATCACGTCTGAGGTGATCAAATGTTTTCAAAGTTAAAAGGATCATGTCTGAGATGATCGAATGCTAAAAATGTTTAATCAATAAGTTAAAGGGTGTAATATGTCAAATAGTCATAAAGTCAAAATCATGAGTTTGACTCATACGCACGAATGGACCATACTCATGCCCTAGACAGCCGAATGGAGCATGAGTATGAATCATTCACCCGAATGGCTTACAAGATTGAGCCAGTCGCCCGAATGGAGAGGTGCGAATGAGTCAGTCGCCCGACTGAAACCTTGTCAGCCGACTAAATGTGATCGACTGAACCAATCGCACGAATGAGGTCCAATCGCCCGAATGAAAAGAGCGAATGGGTCCAGTCGCCCGATTGAATTCAGATTCAGTATAACTAGGGCCACAGTCGATCGCATAAACTCATCACCCCCCAATCGCCCTAAAATCGCATTCTGTACCGTTACTCTGCTGAAATTTCCTCTGACCGATTTTGACACCAATTTCGATATTCTGACGATCTTTAGTTGTTATACAGGTACAATGCGGTGCTATCTAACTGAAATTCGTTTGATTTGAGCTCTAATTTACGACTTTCAGGCCTTGCAAGAACCGAAACTGTTATTGGACAAATAACCTAACTAAACTAAGTAAAATGTTGAAATCAAAGTTATTAGGTTATTAGTATAGTGATTGCGAGTCTAATGGACCAAAACACGACGTCTAATTTTAAGATTTGGTCCAAATTGGAATTTCAGATGAACGAATAGTGGGTCATGCGACTGGACACCTAGATGAACTACAATCGCACGACTAAGCTGGCCGAACGACTCAGTCGGCCGAATGGATAATACAAATAAGCTCAGTCGGCCGACTGAACCAATCGCAGGCTCATCCACCCGATTGAACTCAATCGCATGCTCACTCACCCGATTGTATCGAGTCGCATGTTAGGTCAACCGACTGAACTCATTCGCATGGTTCAATCACATGATTGAACCAGACTGAGTTCAACAAGGTTAAAGTTGAACTGATTTTGGTTGTGTGGTGATCTAATGTCTATGTGTCTTGTATTACAGATCTATGGCTGACCGGTGGTCCATCAACCCCAAGCACAACATCTGTGCTCATTTAGATGCCACATCTCGGAACGGTGCCGAGTTTGCCGGGAACATTGCTTTCCTTAAGAGATCCCGGATCCACAGAGCTATATCCACACCATGCACTCCCTATAGGTCTATACAACAGGCCTTCTGGGAGGGGGCATCGGTTGATCGTTCACATGAGCCTTACAGCATCCGTAGCACTATTTTTGGTCAGGCTATTGAGGTCACTGCTGATGATATACGACGAGTACTCGCTCTTGGTGACGATGCTGATCACCCGACCAGGCTACATCCTCTGACAGTGAGAGGGTGTTTCCTCAGGATGAAGTATGCTGGGGATATAAATGCAGGTGTGCTAAACAAGAGCAACCTGTGTCCCCAGTACAAGTACTTGGCACATGTGATACTTAAGTGCTTAGCTTCGAGGAGAGGTGGCTTTGATGATCTTTCAGACCAGATTTAGAATGCCTACGTGGCACTGGTGTTGAACCACCCTTTCAGCTTCTCGAGTATGATATTCTCCTATCTGATTGAGAATATGGAGGCTAAAGGTAAAGAGGGTTTTTGCATGTATCCGAGGTTTCTCCAGATGATTATTGATGAGAAGCTGCCCTCTCTGCCTAAGGAGAGCCAAGATGCAGTGTCATTGGAGGTGATGGATGACACGACACTAGGCCGCATGAAGGTGTACAGGGGGAAGCAAGTCAAGCCCCCTGTGAAGAGACTGTTCGGGCATCTTGCCCGGGAGGATTACGTGGCGCCAGCGAGGCGTAAATGGCGCCACGCGGACAGTGATTCTGATGTCGAGCAACTTGTGCTCCCGGACGATGATTCCAACGACGATGATAGCAGTGATGGTGGAGATGCAGGGCCCACTCAATTGAGGGCCCCTACTGCTGATATAGCATCTCCATCATCCATCTGAGGAGGAGCAGAGACTGCTGGTTTCCATCAGGACTTCCGACCTGATGAGGAGGAGGAGTGGAATGAGGAGCTGTTGACTCGAACGGTGGGCAGCAAGGTGGTTGCCACCGAACGAGGGCTTAGGGCGGTTGGTGAACGCCTGGGAGGGTCTGGGAGACTATGACTAATCCAACCTACACCCCAGATCAGCCCAGCATCCCAAGGGGAGCATCCACCTCGAGGGGTTCGAGGAAGAAACGGATGGCTCAGCCCCACGGGATGAAGACGAAAAGGAGGAGGATGACCTTTATTACTACCACCACTACCACTCCACCTACCACCACCACTACCACTCCACCTACGACCAACACTACCACCATTCCACCCTCCACCACTACCATCACTCCACCTACTACCACCACTACCACTCCACCCATCATGACTACCCCACCATCCACACATATCCCACCACCCATCTTCTCTACATCTGATAGGATCGGATCTAGTTTGATCAATTAGATTTGAATTTGCAGCGGAATATAACAGAAATAATATCAAATTCAAGCAAGACAAGTATGAATATGCAATCACACTATGACGATTATAGAGAGAGAACTTTTCTGTTAATGGAATATTTTCATTCACGCTAATGCTTCGATTACAAAACAACTAGGTCAACATTCCTTTTATAAAGGAATGTGACGTCAGCTGATGTCACTTGATAGTGACATCTAACTGATTTAACAAACTACTGAAAATAACTAATCTACTGAAGATGTCCACAACAACTGAGGACACCTTCACAAAAAGTCTTAAGTGTAAACTAGAATTACAACTACTGAAACTATAACATCTGAAGTGTAAGAACTTCAGATGTTTACAATAATAAAACTACTGAAAGGAAACTACTGAAAAGTAAAAACGTTACAACTACTGAAAGTAAAACACTTCAGCTGTTTGAGACAACTTCTGAGAACTTGGTCTTCAGACTTTGTCTTCAACATATGTCTTCAGACTTTGTCTTCAGCCTTTTATCTTCAGACTTTGTCTTCAGACTTTGTCTTCAGCTGATGTAGATCTCTTCAGTTGTTGTGATGTCTGTGGGACTTAAAGGTTTTTCTGATCTGGCTCATTGGTTCTTTTGGTCCAACAAACTCCCCCTGAACCAATGCAGCCAAAACCTTTAAGCTTATTGAAGTCCCACTTATTGGCAGACATATTTTCTGGATCAGCTCAGAAATCACCAAGTCAAGCTCAGGCCAGGAAGAGGTTTCAAAGAATTCGTTTGGCAAAAGATGAATGGGAACTCTGTCTTAGGGAATTTGGACACAGAGCTGTTACCCCAATCATTTAAACCTACTTCCCAATGATGAGTCTGTAAGACTCTCTGACATAGGCCTCTAGGAGAACAACTTTATCTTCAATTGTGAGTTCTTCAGCTTCACTCTCAAAGAAGAACTCAGGCCCATAGTACTCAGACAAATATCTCACAGTCTTTCCATTCTTTAGCTCCACAGTTGTTATTTCTCTGTAAGCAAACTCATCAGGATGAGTACCTTCAAGTAACAACTGGAGCTCATTTCTTCTGATTTCTTCAAGCTTCTTGTAAATTAACCCCTTCTTCACCATTTTGTTTTCCAACAAAGTTTGTGGGGTCATCTTAGTCTTGTAAGCTCGCTTGAAATCATCAAGGATTTCCCAGGGTGACACTACAATGGCCAACATTATCACAGCATCCACAATCTTTCTCACTTGGCCATTGTATCTACTTGGAATATTTTTCTTATGAATCCTGTCACTAACTCTGGGGTCAGGCCAAATCCTTACTCTCTCTTTCTGATACTGAAAGGTAAATCTGAGAGCATACAACCTCTGAGCATGTATCTTCATTGCTTGTATGGATGAAGACTTAGGAAATTCCTTATCAACCATCCTTAACAGCTGCTCATCATGTTGTTTCTGTTGTTCTTCTTCTTCAATCTTCACTTTAACCATTTGCCTTTGAGTATCAGGAGTGATTGTTGTTGGTTGACTCCTAGGCTCAGGTTTCTTCATCTTAATCACAGCAGAGATTGGCAGACTATCCTCCTTATCATCTTCTTCTTCTTCTTCCATCCTCAACACCCTTCTCTTTCTCTTAGGTGCATCACTGGTGGTAGATTGAGTGGGTTTCTTGGGTAAAGGAGTTGGTTTTGAGGGTTATGAGGTTGGTTGTTTTGATGATTGTGAGGTTGGTTGTCCATCTATTTTCAATCTGATCATAGCCTCCAATCTTTCCCTTTCTTTCTCATTGCAGCTTGCCCATCTATTTTCAATCTCCTGAATCTCTAGCCTTCTGATCTCAGAATCAAGTTTGCCAGTGTCAAAGCCTTGTCTGAAAAGCTGATCAATGATCTTATCCATGGATCTGCTGTGTTGCTCATCAGCTTCTTTGATCATTTCCTCCAACTTCTTCTCATCCTCAGTCTGTTCAGCAGCACTTTTCTTTCTCTTGTAAGTAATTATCTCTTTTCCTTTCTTCTCTTTGGCTTCTTCCTCCTCAACTCTCTTTCTTTTATCTTCTTTCACTGACTTAGACTCCTCCTTTTTGGTTGCATTGGGTTCAGGGGTTTGAATGTCAGAAAGTTTCTTTGACACAGCATCATCAACAAGGGTTTGAAGATTTGAGGAAATCCTCTCATTAATGGTTTGATGGACAATAGTAGTGATGATGGGAGTGACGAGAGGTAAGGAAGATTTAAAAGCAGCAACCATTTGCTTAGAGGGGTTCTCTCCTTGAGAAATGGTGCCTGAAACAGAGGCTGGTGGCTGATTTGTTAAGAGTGGCTCAGTGTTTGGGAGAGCTTCAACAGAAGCTGCCATCTGTGGGTGAATTGGGGCAGATGGACTTGATTCCTGAGACATTTTGGCAAGCAGTTCTTGTAATCTGCATACCTCAGCCTCAAGAATTGTGTTTTGGGCTAGAACTTCAAAGAAAAAGCCCAGGTCATCATCAGTTTTAGCTGAATCAGCAGACCTCCTGAGTAAATCAGGATGAACATGTGCTGAGTGTAGATCAGTATTCACATGTGCCCCTTTGTCTTGGAACTGGGGACTTCCTGCCTCAGGATTAAGTCCTTCATTGGCAGTTGCCTCTGGTGAGGTCTTAGAGATGATACCAGCTTCATCCTGTTCATGTGCTGAAACAGGGGAAGAGGAAGCCTCACCAGATGTTCTAGTCTCCTCATCTACACTGGGAGATTGAACTTTGTAATCCCTATGCTGTGGGTTGTCAACTACATTATAATCCTCTCCCTCAGCTGTTGAGGTTTTCCCAGTGTTAACAGGTTTCTAGGGAGGGGTAGAGGAATGTAGTTGAGTCAGCACTTGTGCAATGACTGCAGTTGGGCTAGTAGGGGTGGTTTCAGTGGGAGATATAGGTGAAAAAGATTGCACCTGGGGTGAATGGTGCTCTTCAATGGCAATCTTCTCAAGTAAGAGAGATTCCAGTAATGTGGTTTCCCTAATATTGGTTTCCCTAATAGGTGAAAAAGATCCTGTTGAGAGGATACCTGAGCGGTTTCAGCTGGTGGAGTCGTTGAAACTACAAGTGGATTAAGACTAGTAGTTTCATCCTGCGTTTGTGCTGCAGGGGCATCATCAGGGGACTGAACTCCCTGAGTAGCCTTTTTGGTTTTTTTGGATTTTGGTTTGGAGGGGACTTTAGATCTGGAGGTGGAGGCTGTGGGTTCCCTCTGCTTGGGTTTTAGCAGTTTGGCAGCCTCTTTGAGTTGTGGATTGGAGTTGTGCCTAGAGTATACTTCTGGCAAAACTACCATAGCAGGGACTCCAAGGCCAACAAGGCCATCAGATTTTAATTGATTAAGAATTATGGCCATAAGAAACCTTGGATATAATATCCATCTATTAGCCACAGGTTTCATTGCCAGATCTTTTAATTCCAAAAATATTATTTCAGAAAAATTTAGGCTTTGGCGTTCAAGGATAGAATACAATACCTGTTGCCACCTGGATGACATTTGATCCCATGAAGATGTTTTGGGCAAGACAGACATTGATCATATGGAAAATGAGACCCTCAGCATCATGGAAGTGCTTTTTCAGAATAGTAGTAGCACTTAGGTCACCCTCATAGCCATGGTTAACAAAGGATAAATCAATGGTGCCTTTGGGGTATCTAGTGACATAGGTGGCATCATTCAGGTCTAGGGTTTGACGAATGATCTCAGAAGTGATGACCACCTGTTTCTGGTTGACAAACGACTGAAGAGTGATCGAGTCATCCGTCTCGGCAGTATGAACAGTGACGTTTGTCCAAAATTGGCGAAGGGTATCGAGATAGATGGTAGGATTCAAGAGGAAGGCTGTGTGATATTGGGAATCAAACATCAGATCAACGGCAGCATCAAACTTGGTCCAAAAGGCTGATTTGGTAAGGTAAGCGACACAGTTGTGTCGAGGTTTGATTTGCATGGTCGCCATTAATGGAAGATGAACGTTTGGAAAGTGAGTTATGAAAAGTTTGAAGTTAGGTTAGGTATTTATAGGTTATGAAACGGCTGAAAGAAAACAACTGAAAGTGTTGGTGTGAGTCATCAGTTGTTAGAAAACAACTGAAGACATGATTTTAACTTTCAGATGTTGTAAACAACTGAAGACTTGGTGTTAGTCATCAGTAGTTGTAAACTACTAAAGACTTGGTTTTGGCTTCAGTTGTTTTGAAATGAAACAGTAGTTGTTGTCGTCAATTCACAAAGTTCAGTTGTTTCAATGACCTTAACACTTACTCATCAGATCATCTGATTTTCAGATGTTTCATTGGTCATCAGTACTTATTTATTATAAAAGACATCAGTAGTTTGAACTACATCAGTACTTTTCAACAAATGAGGTACTTCAGTACTTTTAAGTAGTTTAGTCTTCAGTAGTTATAAAACTGCCGAAGATAAAATGACTTATCAGCACTTATTTTTGACAGCTTTATACTAATGCTCATCAGTACTTATTAACTAAGAGCATCAGTAGTTGTCAAATTATTCTAGTTGCAGCATACCAAGCCTGAGTACAAGATTATGGAAAGTTGCACTGTCCAAAGGCTTAGTAAATATATCTGCAAGCTCATCAGCACTAGGCACAAACTTTGGATCAATCAGACCTTTTTCATAACAATCCCTGATAAAATGATGTCTGATCTCAATATGTTTGGTCCTAGAATGCTGGACAGGATTCTTAACAATACAAAGAGCTGAAGCACTATCCATTAGTAAAGGAGTCTTAGTCTCTGTAATGTCATAATCCAATAATTGATTTTGAAGCCAGAGTACCTGAGATGTACAGCTTGCAGCTGCAATGTACTCTGCTTCAGCTGTGGATGTAGCAACTGAAGTTTGTTTCTTACTCTGCCAAGAAACTAAACAGTTGCCTAGAAATTGGCATCCACCAGAAGTTGATTTTCTGGTTAACTTACACCCTGCATAGTCACTATCAGAGAAAGCAACTAATTTGCAAGAGTGCCCAGTGGAATACCAAAGTCCTAGAGATTGAGTTCCTTGCAAATATCTAAAGATCCTCTTGACTGCAATCATATGGGAATCTTTAGGTGCAGCCTGAAATCTAGCACAGACACAAGTTGCAAACATAATGTCTGGTCTAGAAGCTGTAAGGTACATCAAGGAACCAATCATACATCTGTAAAGAGTTTCATCAACTGCTTTACCTTTCTGATCAGCATCCAGTTGTGTGTTGCTGTACATGGGAGTAGAACAAGGTTTACAGTTTTGTAAATCAAACTTGGTTAACAAATCTTTTGTGTATTTTGACTGATGAATGAAAGTTCCATCAGCCATTTGTTTGATTTGCAAACCCAGAAAGAACTGTAATTCTCCCATGCAACTCATTTCAAACTTTTGTTGCATCAATTTAGTAAAGGCATCACACAACTGTGGATCAGAGGATGCAAAAATAATGTCATCAACATAAATTTGAACAAGGAGCTTATGCATGCCTACTTTCTTAATGAACAAGGTTTTATCTATGGAGCCGCTAGTGAAATTATTTTGAAGAAGAAAGTTACATAGTGTTTCATACCAGGCTTTGGGTGCTTATTTCAACCCATAAAGAGCCTTATCAAGCTTATACACCCAATCTGGATGTTTATGATATTCAAAACCTGGTGGTTGACACACATAAACCTCTTCTTTTATTTTACCATATAAAAATGCACTTTTGACATCCATTTGAAAAACTTTAAGGTTATGAAAAGCAGTATAAGCTAAAAACAATCTAATTGCCTCCAGTCTGGCTACAGGGGCAAAGGTTTCATCATAATCAATACCTTCTTCTTGTGAAAACCCCTGTACAACCAGTCTGGCCTTGTTCTTGACAATTTGGCCTTTTTCATCAGTTTTATTCCTAAACACCCATTTAGTGCCTATTGCACACTTACCTTGGGGTAGAGGAACCAGTTCCCACACTTGCTGCTTTTGAAATTGAAGAAGCTCAAGCTGCATGGCTTCAACCCATCCATTGTCCCTTAATGCAACATGATAATTCTTTGGCTCTTGCTGACTGATGAAGAGAGCATAGAGACAAAAATTGGACAATTGGCTTCTTGTTGAAACACCAGCATTAATGTCACCAATGATCTGGGACATGGGATGATTCTTCAGTTCTTGATACTCAATAATATCTGTGCAAGTGTTTGTAGGAGATTCAGCAGCAACAGATGTTGATTCAAACTCTTGAAACCTAGATGAGATGGCAGTTCAAATGAAGTAGAGGATTCAGAGATTTCATCAGCATTTGTTGTGGATGGAACTGCTGAAGCTACAGGAACATCAAGTGTAGTAGACACAGGCAGATGATCACTACAACTTGCATTTAGGCCATCAGATGGAGATGATGGAACCTCAGAAACAATAACAGGTGGAGACTGATCTGGAACATATTGCAGTATGTCCAAATCAAACAACTCCATAGGATTTTAAGGAATTTTGTCTTTTGGAGATTCATTAAACTTGACATGCAAAGTTTCTTCAACAATCTTTGTTCTGCAATTAAAAACTCTGTATGCCTTGCAAGTGGATGAATACCCAACAAAATACCCTGCATCCACCTTGGATTCAAACTTCTGAAGTGGATTCTTTGTGTTAAGAATATAACAGGGACACCCAAATGCTCTGAAGAATGAAATTAGAGGGGCCAAATGATGTAATAACTCATAAGGAGTCTTCATCAACCTCTGATTCACTAACACCCTATTCTGTACATAGCAAGCTGTGTTGACAGCTTCAGCCCAAAAGGTTAGTGGCAAACCTAAGTCAGCCAACATTGTCCTTGCGGCTTCAATAAGGGTCCCGTTCTTTCTCTCCACCACTCTATTTTGCTCAGGAGTTCTTTGAATACTATATTGTCTCTTGATTCCCTTAGTCAAATAGAATTCATCAAGAGTGTGATTCCTAAACTCTGTGCCATTATCACTTCTCACACATTTGACTGGAAGTGAATGCTGCTTTTCCACATGCAACACAAAATTAATGATGATTTGAGCAGCCTCACCTTTGGAATGCAAGAAGAAAGTCCATACATATCTGGAATAATCATCCACAATTACCAGACAATATTTTTTTCTTTGCCATACTCATTACTCTAACAGGACCAAAGAGATCCATATGCAGTAATTGCAAGCAGGTAGTGGACTTGGGTTCTTCTATTGGAGGGAATGAAACTTTGTGTTGCTTTCCTTTTAAGCAAGCTGGACAGTTATCATCACATTTGAACTCCTTCAATGGCAAACCTCTCACTAAACCATGATGAATAAGCTGATTCATGTTTTTAAGATTCACATGACCAAGCCTTCTATGCCATAGTTCAGATTCTTGTGGAGAGGCTTTAGAGAACAGACATGGATGGCCTTTAAGATCAATTTTCTTTGATAAATCTAAGGCATATACTCTTCCAATCCTGTGGGCCTTCAGGAGAGTATATTCATCCAATATCTTGTCAATCTTGTTCAAAACTTTGGAAGACAGAATCCGGCAGTTTTGACTTGTGAAAAGTGCAACATGCCATTTATCACACATTTGACTGACACTCAGCAGATTGTACTTGAGGTTCTCCACATGGTTAACATCATCAAACCTTATTTCCCCATTTGAGACAAATCCTTTTCCTATGATGTAACCCTTAGCATCATTTCCAAAAGAAACAAATCCCTTCTTCCCTTGAGAATAATCATGAAGAAGAGAGCTGCTCCCTGTCATATGCATAGATCCTCCACTGTCTACATACCAGATGCTTCTTTGGCATGCTGAAGAACCCTGCATTTTTCACAAAAATTAGTTATCCTTTGAGACCCAAACCATTTTGGTTTTGGGTTTGTTTTCATCAACAGATTTTAAACTAACTGATTTTGCATGATTAACAGCCTTTGAAGGTGTAGATGATGCTAAAAAGGATTCCTTTGATTTTGGCTTAGGTTTCCTTTTCAGTGGTTTAATCACAGAGACATCTAATTGGTTAACTCTCCCCAACAGATGTTGAACCATCATAACAAGTTGTGTCTGATTGGTTGTCAAAGCTTTCAACTCAGTTGACACATCAGTACTTGTTGGTGATTTGTTCTTGTGATTCACCACATCCTCCCTTTTAAAAGACACAGACTTAGTCTGGGTTTATGATATTCCATGAGGAATATATTCAGCTATTTTGTGACAAACCCCTTCCTTCTTTTTAACATTTTGGAAAAACTTTGGTTTATCAGATTGAGATGATTGTGGTACAAACTTGGTTTGAATTCATCTTTCATTTTATGCATTTTCTTCTTAATGATTTTCTCTTTGTTGAATTTTAAACCCTTGTTATACCAGCATTCATCAGTAAGATGATTAAACAAACCACATATTTCACATGGCTTTCTTTTCATCTTTTGTTGATCAACTGCTGAAGATGATGAAACTACTGAAGATTTGTTCTTTAGTACTTTCTTCCTTTCAGTACTTTTGGGAATTACTGAAGGATTTGCAACAACTGAAGATTTGTTCTTCAGAAGTTTTCTATCAGTACTTTTGAGTTTCCTGATAGACTTTTCAGCAGTTGTCAAGCAATGCTTGTTTTCCTCTGATTTGAAATGCTCTTCAGGTGTTGTGTTTTGCCCTTCAGTACTTTGAGTACTTTGTGGGACAACACCTGAATTACTCAGTTTCTTCTTGATCATGTGTTTAGAAGCAGTGGGACCATCAGCAATTTGATTAGCTGAGGTAATAACACTGACTTCATCCTCTGATTTTGAATTATTACTTGAGGATGAGACACATGATGATGTGGTTTGGGAATTACAATCATCCTCAGATTTTACTTCTAGCTTGGGAGTAAATATTGTAGGAGGTATGGTATGATTATACCCAATCCCAAACTTCACATTAGAAGCTGTTTGCTTACTGAGAAGCATTTCAAATCCTTGCATGATGTTACCCAACGTTCACAATTAACTTGAGTAGCTGCAAGTGTTTCTTTGAGATTCTTGTGATTTTCCAAAATGACCTCTACCTTTGCTTTTTCATCAGTGATTTGACATTTTAGTTTATAAATCTCCTCATCCTTCTCTTTTAGAACAGACTCAAACTCAGCTTTTCTTTTGGAAATTACTTTCTCTAGGTCAAGGTTTTGATTAATTAAAGCTACATTTGCTTCCCTAATTGAAACAAAAGCAGCTATGCATGACTCAGAACATAACTTGGCCTTAGCCTCAGAAGATACCTGTGGTACCTGTGATGATGAAGTATTTCCATCAGTAGACTCCAGGGCCATTAGAGCAAGATTTCCAAAAGGGTTTTCACCACCATGTTGACCAGCACCAGCAAATAATTGTTCAGAATAACCAGAGACATCATCTGGTAAGCTGCTCCAGTCAACAACCTCAGGGGTGAAAAAGCTCTGATGTGATTGAGATTGAGATTGTTGATTTGTTTGAGATGGTTGAGGATCAGGTAGAGCATGTGGTTGTTGAGCCATGGGTACAGGAACCTGACTAGACTGAGGCATGTAAAAACATGGATAAGGATATGGCATTGGACTTTGAGGAACAAAGAATGCAGGAGATGATTGAATTTGTGAGTGATGATCAGAACTGGTAGAATGTTGCCCTTTGGATTGTGAGCTATTGCTTGAAAAGTCACAAAGGGTGCAGATGAGTTAGATCCAGATGATCTACACTCTCTAGCAAAATGTCCAAGTCTATGGCACTTGTGACATCTCAACTTGCTCTTATCAAAACCAACTTTGGTTTTGCCATAGAGACCAAAGAATTTTCTACCTGTCCTTTTGTAAAACTTTTGAGATCTGATATTGATCAATGCCATTTAGCTCAAAATATCCATCTCTTCCAGATCATCATCAGCAATTCCTTTCAAATCATCCATCAAAAAACACAAGTTATCAACACTAAACCCTGAGTTACCCTCAACTCCAACAAAAGCATGATTTCCACTGTTTGAAGAGAAATCAATATGCTCATCATAGGAACTTTCAGATGTAGCATATTCAGACTCCTGACCAACCAGAGCAGTGTTTCCTGGTACAAAGTCATCAGTGAGCTTTCCAGATGAAGACAGTTTCCTTTCTGTTCTATCTCTCTCTCAAATGTTAAGAGTTTCCCATGAAGTTGGGTGAGAGATAGAGTATCCAGATTTGCACTGGAGCGTAGGACAATGGTATAAGTGTCCCATCTCTCAGGCAGGGATCTGAGGAATCTGTTGTTCATCTGACTGTTTGTATATTCATGTTGAACCATTTTTAGCTCAGATATCAAACAAGAAAATCCCTCAAACTGTTGAGTCAATGTCTCACCCTTCCTATGAGAGAATGTCTCATATTGCTGGGCAAGGATTTCTCTATTGTTTGCTAAGACCTCATCAGTTCCTCCAAATTGTTCTTTCAGAGCAACCCAGAGATCATGAGCAGTTTCATGATGCATAAGCCCAGAGTAGATTTCATTAGGCAGTGCCATGGCCAGAATTCCATGGGCTTTAGCATCAATTTCAAACAGTTTTAAATCCTCATCAGAATATTGTTCCTTCTTCTTCGGAACCATCTCATTGGTTTCAGGATTACTCACCATAGGCTTATATGGTCCATGAACCACTGACTTCCAACAACCTGAACTGTTAACAGACAGGTGATGGAGCATTCGGCGTTGCCATATGTTATACTCACTCCTAACAAGCATCGGAGGCTTAGTTGAGGAGCCAGTATTGTGAGGATCATTGATTGAAGTAGTCATTTTCACCAATTCAACCAAATTCAATGAGATTAAAATAAGTCTAGCTTAAAACTCAACAACACAATTTGAATCTCAAATTAATTGACCGGAAGCGACAGAAAATCAAACTCTATAACCAATTCTTGCAAATTTGCTAATTCGATCAAACTTAGATATCAAAAGAGCAGTTTCAATGATCAATTGTTAAATCAATCAATGATTAACCAGCTCTGATACCATTTGATAAGATCGGATCTAGTTTGATCAATTAGATTTGAATTTGCAGTGGAATATAACAGAAATAATATCAAATTCAAGCAAGACAACTATGAATATGCAATCACACTATGACGATTATAGAGAGAGATCTTTTTTGTTAATGGAATATTTTCATTCACGCTAATGCTTCGGTTACAAAACAACTAGGTCAACATTTCTTTTATAAAGGAATATGACGTCAGCTGATGTCACTTGATAGTGACATCTAACTGATTTAACAAACTACTGAAAATAACTAATCTACTGAAGATGTCCACAACAACTGAGGACACCTTCACAAAAAGTCTTAAGTGTAAACTAGAATTACAACTACTGAAACTATAACATCTGAAGTGTAAGAACTTCAGATGTTTACAATAATAAAACTACTGAAAGGAAACTACTGAAAAGTAAAAACATTACAACTACTGAAAGTAAAACACTTCAGCTGTTTGAGACAACTTCTGAGAACTTGGTCTTCAGACTTTGTCTTCAACATATGTCTTCAGACTTTGTCTTCAGCCTTTCATCTTCAGACTTTGTCTTCAGACTTTGTCTTTAGACTTTGTCTTCAGACTTTGTCTTCAGACTTTGTCTTCAGCTGATGTAGATCTCTTCAGTTGTTGTGATGTCTGTGGGACTTAAAGGTTTTTCTGATCTGGCTCATTGGTTCTTTTGGTCCAACAAAATCCACCACTACCACCACCACACATGGAGACGGGACCTCATCCCAGGTCCCACCTGCTTTTGGATCCTCTTACCCATCTGTTGGGTTGGAGGAGCAGCTGGCTAACCTAAACCGGTTAGTACTAAAGCTGCTAGCGACGGATGACCAGAGAGCTACTCAGCTTAATCAGCTGATGGAGCTTAATGCCTCCCAAGCCCAAAGGATTGAGGCTCAGAACCTTGAGATCACAGAGCTGAGAGAGATGCAGACATCCTCTGTACAGAGGATACAGGAGTTAGAGGCTCAGAACAAGAAGCTCATGTTGAGGCTCAAAGGATCTAAAGATGATCCACTAAAGATCAGAGAAGGAGATGGAGATGATGGTGATGATGATGACAGTGATGATGATGAGGATGATGATGCTGATGATCAAGATGACGATACTGAAGGAGGAGATGATGTCGATACAGGTGATGATGATGATGAAGGAGAAGGAGATACATCTACTACGGGTGCCACAATAGCAAGTGAAAGGAGGACCAAGAAAGCTCAAGACAAAGGTGACTCTACATCAGCCCCGTCAGCAGAGGAACACATGATACAAGACAAAAGTAATGCATAGTTGTTTATGTTATTTAAAATCATGTGTAATTAAATATTGTATCAAACTAATCTACATAATGTTTATATTTTGTTAATGTGGAATCGTTTTGATTATTGACTAATGGTTGTTGTGTTACATGTTTTAAATCAAGCAGATCCAAATTGTCAAAGAGATGAATACGACGTTGCTCCCCTCCAGCAGATCAAGACTCAACTAACAATGATTCTTGATCTACAAGGGATAGTCAGGAGATCCGTGAGTTACACTCCTGAAGAGGGAGAAATAATTCATGATCTCACTGATGAGCAATTGGCCGAAATGTTCCGACTCAATCCTGATGAGATCGTGAAGGATGCTCCTACCATAACCGTGGAAAGTGACGATGAACTGAATGATATAGACGAGATCGAAATTGAGGATGTCACGGCCCAACATTATCCACAGTATAATAACAACGACGGAAATGTCGTTCCCAATCTGGGAGACACCCTTGTCAGTGATACCTTTGAAACTCTGGATAAAATGGAGCAGGAGTCAGAGAAGGACAAAGAGAAAGCCCAAGCCTCAGACGCCGATGTCAACATCAGAAAGGCTAAATGGGCAGCATGTTTTGCAGAACTTAGAGCCCAGCGCAGTGCTCCAAAGTCAACTGTCTACACCAAACTCTATAAAGTGAAGAAACATCACAAGGTGTCAGGCAAAATCATAGTGCGGGGCTATTTTGAAGATCTTAAAGTCTATGCTGTTAGAGTACTTCAGATTCCCACACGATCTGGAGACTCTTCTAGGTTTTAAGCTTAACCAGTTAGCAAAGTTGAAGTTGCTATACGCTGACCCTCGTAAGATGTCAGGCTGGTTTGAAGCTGCTTTAAAGAGAGAGTACCACACCAGGTGGGTCAACTTCAAACCTCAACAACCAACGAGATATATCAGAAGATCTGAAGTTGATGCCATTACCAGAAAGCCAAAAGTAGTACTGAAGTGGAATCCTCCGCGCACGATGTCTAGAATCCCTGTGACATCCGTCACCTTAAGGTCCGTCAATTAACGCGATTGTCCGTTATCTATTCTTTGATCCGTCATTCCTCATCTTTATTTGATTCTATATGTGGATATCATGTGTGCATTATTATCGTTGTGTGTGTATTCGTTACAATTCCATGTGAACCTTAAAAGACTTTTAAAAACTCTCACTTTAAAAACCGTCAAATATATCATTTATATATATATTAAATATTTTTAACATAACCATTTCTTAAGTCATAACAACATTAAATGTACTTTTACAATTAATATAAAACATCTAATAAAGTCGATTTTCAACCGAACCAAATTTGGGAAAACTCGGGGGTTAAGTGCAGGGACTAAACTTGTAATTTTGTAAACTTGGGCTGGGTATAAATACCCTCTTACCAGCCCTAAGCCTTCACATTCACCATCTTCTTCATCTTCATCCTCTACACACACAAAATCACCATTCTAGCACCAAATCCAACCCGAGAGGTCTTGTTTTCTTCGTCTTGACACCGTCTACAGCTTAGACTACCCCTTTCTAGCAGGTAGTTGTCTTTGGTTGTCCGTTTTCTAGCCATTTCACGGCTGTCCAAAACTAGGGTTTCGGGTGTTCGGGTTCAACCCGAACATACAAGGTCGTATGGGTGCGTGGAGGTCTTTGTGGTGTAAAACTGAGGTCTTCTTGCTTGTATTTCATGTTTGTGTATGTTTGTTGAGTGTTTCTGGAGGTCTTTGTGGTGTAAAACCCGTGTTTAGAGCAGCTCGGGGACTGCTCATCACGACCACAGTCGCGATTCTGCAGATCAGGCGACTGGGTCATCCATGCGATTGAGCCGTGCGACTGAGTGGGTCGTGCGACTAAATCATGCGTTTGAGTCAATCGCGCGACTGAGTTGTGCGACTAGGCATGTCGTGCGACTGAGTTGTGCGACTGAGTGTCTGTATGCGATTGAGTCATGCGTGCGAATGAGTGTATGCGATTGAGTCATGCGATTGAGTGATTGTGTGCGATTGAGTCAGGTGACCGACTGAATGTGTGTGAATGTGCGTGATTCGCACGACTGGAGTCCAATCGCACGAATGAAGGTTCAATCGTACGAAAGTAGCTAATTCGGACGATTGAAGGCTGATTCGTGCGTATGGAGGTTGAGTCGTGCGATTGGGTGTTGTGTGGTACGACTGAAGGCCAGTCATACGAATGAAGGCTCAATCGTACGAATGAAGCTGATTCGCACGATTGAGGGTTGATTCGTACGAATGGAGGTTGAGTCGTGCGTCTGGCCTTGTTATGCGACTGAAGTTGTTGAGTTTGATCCCTTGTGCGTGGTGTGAGTATGACGTGTGATGTTGAGGTAACATTAACACAATAAGCCATTGTTCGGCCACAAAGATTAAAGTCAACGCGAAAAAGGGCACACATACTATTTTAAACAAATTGAACTAACGCTTTACAACGATCAATTGACTTATAACTATTGACACTTATTCAATATTCCTTTAATAACCAGGAGACTTTTACTCAAACATCATCATCAATGGCAGCAATGTCTTGTACTTGGATCTACATAAGATCTAGTACGTGTGTCAGTTTGTGTGTGTTATACGCGACCCAGCCGATACGACCCGAACCGACCCATCATTATTACGCGCTTATCATATCATATCATTAATGCTATACAATAACTGTCAATAGGTGTTTGACTGTTTATTTGCATTCAACATTTGGGATACATCGATCATACATACTTACCACCTAACAAGTGAGTTTCGTGGCCCCTTTTTACGCTTATACAATATTTCAATCATTTACAACTTGGGGGAAAAGTATGCTTACTCATTTTCAATGCATTACAACTTACATACATTTTACATACAAGGAATCAACGTGATACTGTGTTGCAAGTACTATTTGATACATGCTTGGGTCTGCTGTGTGGTTCTATCTTTGCAACTATTTAATTCCAGTGTGGGAACCCACGGTTAGGTATTGGTAGTACTACTGGGTTGACACCCCCACCCTCGTTCGATGGTATACTAGTTGGTACCATCAGTGGCCAGGAACGGGCCCTTGGGTGAATATATGCCGACAATTTCTTTGTGTATGTCGCTAGGTTTGGTTGCAAAGCTCATGTCATGTGATTTAACTTGTGTATATAACTGTATTCACGGTATTCCATTACGCTTACTTATTACAGCATCACTTACATTTTATTTCATAAACCTGCGAGCTCACCAACAATTATGTTGACCGTTTTAAGCACATCTTTTCAGGTGATCATACAAGTCCAGGAATCTAGGTGTGCTGCCTTAGTGGAGACCCTAGGATGCATTTTTGGGACTTAACATGTTTGATAAACAATCTTTTGAACAAGGTTAACGCTTGTAAACAGTTATCAACTTTTGAAACTTGTTCCCGGGTTGTGGGAATTAACATTTACAATTTCATCTTAT
Source organism: Flaveria ramosissima (assembly GCA_025215565.1). NCBI lineage: Eukaryota > Viridiplantae > Streptophyta > Magnoliopsida > Asterales > Asteraceae > Flaveria > Flaveria ramosissima. The sequence goes on from CM046034.1 coordinate 40,074,409, forward strand.
GTGAATATGTGTATCTTTATCATGTTATGCTTATGGCTATGTTGTCGTGAACATTGACTAAACACGACACAAGTCCCCTTGTCGTCGGGTGTCGTCATGACACGCTTGTCATCATTTATTTATATTGCATCTCTATCGCTTACCATGTGTTATGACGATCCCGGTCTCGTTACATCCCCGTGTTTCCGCTTTTAGCGGGGGTGTGACAGATTGGTATCAGAGCCATTGGTTATAGAGAATTAGGCAATGCGCTTGACCTAGACTATAACCTAGGAACCTTCATGTAGATTTGCATGCTAGGACTCTGTATGCATATTATATCTCGTGTATGTGTTCCTCGCTGCTTGATTTGTTCATCTATTTGTTACGTGATCTTTCCACCCTATGAGAGAGCCCTTGTGCTCACTCTTTTACGGGATGCTTCTATTGAATCTTCCGTTCCCTCTGCGCGCCGAGTTAGTTTATCAGATCCGGGTATTAGACCCGAAGAGATCTTCACAGATTATGCTATTGCGCTTGACCTTGGACATTGAGATTAAACCTGAGGAGGCCTTGTCTGAAACCTCGAAAGAGGAAGGAAATAGACAACCTCCGCTAGACTAAACGTGATTGTATACATGGACTTACAACTGTTGTGGTGGGTTATCATTGAAACATTATCAATTCATGGCGTGTGAACTGCACGAATTGCATGCGATGTGTGGTGGCAATAAGTATGATATTGACATGAAATACATGGACTTGATGAGTGTTATGGATATACACTTTCAATTGATATAAACTTATGTGCTTACTTTTCTATGATTAGAACATGCCGCCTCGAAGAGTTACCCGCAGTAATAGCGGCGGGAGTGAAGCCCCAAGGGGCAGAGGCCGAGGCAGGGGCAGAACACCAAGAACAAATGATGCTCCTGCCAGTAACAGTCAAGGAACAGGGAACGCCGACATGGCAGCCCTGATCGCTCAGCAATTGGCCGCACTGATTCCTACTATCGTGGCCCAAGTGAGCGACGCACTCCAACAACACCACCCTCACGGGGATGGTGGCAACGATGATGGAGCCCAAGGTGGGATCGAAACTGAGACGGGAAACGGAAACCCGACCGGAAACGAGAGCAACCAAGAAACCGGGAATGGTGGTACTGCCGGTATTGAGACTGGAGTGGTTAATGCTCGTCGGGGATGTTCGTACAAGGAGTTCGTGGCTTGTAAGCCGAGGGAATTCGATGGGAAAGGTGGGGCGATAGCCCTAACCAGGTGGCTGGAGAAGATGGAGGCAGTGATCGACATTAGTGAGTGCCTCGACAGTCAAAGGATCAAGTATGCCACTTGTTCACTACAGGGTAAGGCCTTAACCTGGTGGAACACCCAGGTTCAAGCTCGAGGAAGAGAATCTGCGATGCAGATGTCATGGGACGAATTCAAGGCCTTGATCACCGAGGAATACTGCCCTCTCAACGAGATGCAGAAGCTAGAGCATGAGTTCTGGAATCATGCCATGGTGGGGGCAGGGCATGCAGCTTATACTGATCGTTTTCATGAGCTGGCAAGGTTGGTTCCGCATCTGGTCACGCCGGAATCAAAGAGGATTGAAAGGTACATTTGGGGACTCGCGCCTCAAATTAGAGCGATGGTCACAGCAGCCGCTCCTCCTACTATTCAGAGCGCATTTCTGAAAGCTGGCGCTTTGACTGATGAGATGGTTAGAACTGGGGTTTTGGGCAGAGGAGCCGAGAAGCGAAAGGACGTTGGGGAATCGAGCCGGTCGAGTGCCGGGAAGTTTGAGAAGAGGGCTAAACCGACCAGGAATTTTGTGGCCGTGTCTCAGGCCAGGAGAGAGTATGTGGGGCCGCACCCCAAATGTGACAGGTGCAACTATCATCATCCCCCAGGGACGCAGTGCCGGGTGTGCGCGAACTGTAGGCGCCCGGGTCATTTGGCGAGAGATTGCAGGATTGCGCCGAATCTTGTAGCACCCGTCAACGCGGTTAACCCCGCCGGGAATGCAAGGGATTGCTTTGAGTGTGGGAGCCCTGATCATTACAGAAACATGTGTCCCAGGCTGAATCGGGCACCGGGTCAACAAGGAAACAACCAGCAGCAGGTGATGGCCATAGCTGGGAATCAAGGCCCGACTACTCAGGGGAATGCAGCTCGGGGACGTGCATTCGTCATTGGAGCCAATGATGCTCGTCAGGACCCGAATGTCGTCACCGGTACGCACTTACTCAACCATCACTTCGCATCTATATTATTTGATACTGGAGCAGACAATAGTTTTATATCTTCCGAGTTTGTGCAATTGCTTGATTTGAGTCCTAGTAGGCTAGAAACTAGCTACTCTGTAGAAATGGCCAATGGTAGAGTTGTTCAGGCCGACGAGATCATTAGGAAGTGTTCGTTAACGCTGGAGGATCATACCCTCGAGATAGATTTGATACCCTTTGAGTTAGGAAGCTTCGATGTGGTTGTGGGTATGGATTGGTTGTCGCAAAATGGAGCAGAGATTGTTTGTCGAGACAAAGTAGTACGTATCCCTATGCCAAACGGGGAAGTACTCAAGGTTCAGGGAGAACGACCGGGTAAGAACTTAAAGCTTATTTCCTGCATGAAAGCACGCCAGTGTTTACGGAAGCAGTGCTACGCTTTTCTGGCTCATGTGGTTGAAAAGAAAGACGAAGAGAGGAAACTGGTGGATATTCCAGTGGTACGGGATTACCCAGAAGTATTCCAGATGACTTGTCTGGTTTGCCTCCTCCACGACAGGTGGAATTCCGTATAGAGTTGGTTCCTGGAGCTACACCGGTAGCAAAGACGCCATATCGACTAGCGCCATCCGAGATGCAAGAGTTGTCTAGCCAATTCCAAAACATGATCAAACTTTGCTTTGCTTTTGAAATACATGCAAGAGTTACAAGAGAGGAGAAGTACAAGAAATATGAGGAGCTTATGAAGAATGTAAGACAATAGATGAATCTAGGTCCAAGGGGGAGTTTGTAGATACATGTGTACCTAGTTTCTGAGCTTAATGTAATATGTCTTTATTGTCTTACACATATGTAATTGAATGGGTACTTAATGAAATACAATGTGTGGTTGTGCTTATAATGTTTATTATTTCATTGATTAGTAGTTTAACGCTTATTGAACTGACTATATAGGTTTATGGTTGTTTGAATGAATCTTAATAATGTAATGATTAATAAATACATTCAAACGTAGTAATATGAAGTTCTCATGCGAATGGCCCATGCTAATGGACCATACGCATGAACAACTTCATGCGAATGACTCAGTTGCATGACTGAACCAGGAGACTGGATCAGTCGCATGAGTGTAACATGAGATTGACTCAATCGCACGACTGAACACTCAGTCGTGCGAATGGATCAACCGCATGGCTCAATCACACGACTGAACCATGCTAATGGTTCAGTCGCCCGAATGAGAAACCCTAACCTATAAATACCACTTAATTCGTGGAAAAACGTAAGATTTGAGAACACTTCGACTACATATGTACCCTAGCCGTCCAGAGACCTCTAAGAACCTGTTCCAAGTTCAAAGATCGCACTAGATTGATTCCAAATCGTTCTTAACATTTAGATTCAATCTATAATTGTTTCTACGTGCGTTCTCACTGATTGGATCGCCAATCAAATAGGATTTTGCACTATTTGATTCGGTATACACGTTTATCAGTTAGTATTTCGTTCAATACACGATCCTAACACACCTTGAGAGCTTGATGAGCTAGAGGAAGAGGTCAATGAGACCTGAATTGGTACATGCCTAACAGACCTCTCAATCTGTTTTTCAGCTAGTTTGGCCTTGAGATTTTCAATCTCAAGTTGCTAAGTGGCAGGCCTATCCTCTAAAGTCCTAACCTTAGATTCAAGATTTGAGACTTTAGAAAGTAGGTCTTCAATGGTGAGTTGCAGTCTTCCCTTATCTTCTTTTGAAGAATCATGGGGAGATGAGGTAACATACCTAATATGTTCATCCTCACCACCAGATGTGGTTTCTTGGCGCTCTGGTTTCCCTTGCTCAATGATGTCTCTTTCAGAGTCATCAAAGGGCATGGTTGCCGTAGATTCAGTCTCAGTAATGTTACCACTGTCCTGAGGGTCCATTGAGGCTCCTTCAGTAGTGGTAGCTGAATCTACATGAGTCCCCTCCACATCAGTGGGACTCACCTCAATAAAGGCTTGCTGATGGGGGCTAGAGCTAAGAGATATCTTTTGGCTTTGTTGATCCTTGAGAGGGTGTTGTGGATCAACTTCATTGCCTTGAAGAGACATAATCTCTTCATCAGCTCCGATTAGTAGGTCAGTAAAGGATATAGAGGTGAAGCCTAATGACCCGGGACTTTGATCAATGTCTAAAGGCATTGAGCCTATGGTGGGGCTGTCCCTTTGGTTGCTCAGGGGAGTATAGAGACTCTCCCTAAGGGTTTTCAGCTTGGGTTTTGGGCTCATGGGTTTGAGACTGAGGAGACTCAATACCCATATTGAGGTCAATTGTGACGGATGGTTGGACCTCAGACAGTATATTATTACTGCTGAGGTGATCTTGGGTTTTTATTACTGCCATAGTGAAAGGGAAGAGGATTGTTATTACTGCTGAGGTGATCAACAGTGTATTATTATTGGAGGATATTCCATGAGCACCAACGAAGAAAGATGATGATACTGCAAAAGACTGTTTACTACTTATGGGATACACTCATCGTTATCCTTCACTAGAGAAGAAATACTTGCTACCTTTCTGGAAGTAATTATTTCACGTGGTTATCCATTGCCTTAGCAATCTAAAGGCCGGCATGGACAGTTTGAGCGCCATATTTGGATCCCTGTTGGTTTCTCTAGTTGATGATCTTCCATACAACATTTCCACAGCCATATTTGCTGAGATGCAGAAGAATGTTATTGCTGCACCAGGAAAAAAGTTCATTATGTACCCACGATTTATTCATATGATAGTGGATGCTGCTCATCCTGAGTTAGCTATATCTGATTCATCTACCTATTCTGTTATGGTGATGAATAAAGATATTTTCACTTACCTTATGGGAGCTAGAGGGAATGCACATGATGGATCACATTTTGCCAAACTTGGTAGATTTGTTGATGGTTTTAGATCCGAAGCACAGACTGAGACTGCTCAAGTACATAGAGATGATACAACTGGTACATCTTTTAGTGCTACACAAGAAGCACCTGAGAGTTCTCGTACTGGTGAAAAGTCTGCTGAAGAGGAGGTTGATGAGTGGTTGAGAAATGAGGAATTAAGAGAGGAAAAGGTAATAGGTGCAGAGTTGAGAACTGAAGAAGGTGATAGTGAGACGGATAGTGATTAGATTGGGAATGTTCCGTATGTGTTGCAAGAACATCCCAGAGTACGAGAAACACCGTCAAAACATACTGCTGAGGAACGTGATGCTGATTATATTCCTGTAGATACTCATGTACAGACCCGAGGCCGTAGGAAAAAGATGGCTAGGGTGGCTGGTGAGAGTTCTAGGGGTAGGGGTAGAGGATGTGGTGTGTTGAGAAAGCGTCGGACTCCGATGACCACTGTGACAACTAATGATGTTATGAGTTCTGATATTCCAGTCACAGTTAGTAAGGCTGCAACTCTAGGGATAGTCAAAGAATCCACAACTGTGACATCTACTTCTATGCCTACTACTGCTCGTACTGATGACATTTTAAGGACTCCTCCCAGACAAGCTATACATGATGATTTATTTGGTGATACAGATTTCACCAATACTACTCCAAGACCCAGACCTCAACCAGAGACATCTACTCTATCTCCAACAAGGGTTACCTTGGAGCAAAGAGTCAGTACACTTGAGAGGGAGATGTTAGAGAAATCACAAGTTTTTGATGATTTATATAGGAGGGTGTATGAAAGGGGTGAAAGGATACAGAGTTTGGAGAAATAACAGTTTATGCTTTCTTATGTTCAGATTATGGAGCAGAATCTGAGAGATCTCACTTCTCGAGTGTATTCATCATTTACACATCAACAAACCACAGAAGTTGGAGAGTCTAGTGGACAACAAACTACTGGTCCTAATCAGGTTGTTGAGCCAGTTATAGTTACAGAACATGTTGTTAATCCTATTACTACAGAAGGGACAACAGACAATGTTGTTGTTGATCAAGAGCCAAGTCCAGATGTTTCTAATCAGGCTACTGAGGATCGGCCTGTATCTTATGTTGGAGAGGCGTTTGTGGAGCCTAAACACATGATGCCTATTCCTAATCCAGTCAATGAAGATGATGACTTGGATATGATTAATTGAGGATGATGATGTGGATGATGATGATGATGATGATGATAATGATGATGGTGGTAGTGGTAATAGTGATGATGGTGGAAATGATGATGATGATCAACGGGGTGATACGACTGGTACTTCTGGGTCATCAGGAACTGCTAATATCTCCAGACCAAGTCCTGATGATACAGTTGATTATGCATCATTAGATCCTGCCATAGAAGCTCAGTATGAGAAGGAATTCTACTCATTTCAGCAACATATATTGGAGGAAGAGGAGAGTGTAGCTTTGGATCTTTTAATGATCTGGAAGAAGATGTGGAATACACTGAAATTTTTGGAAACAGCTTGGAGGATTTATTTTCTGAGATTGTGTTAGAAAAAGGAGAGATTGTTGGTGAGACTAGTACTTCAGAGACCGCTGACAAGACATTAGACCAAACTGGTCAAATGGCTGTTCGTCAGGTTGGTAATCTTACAGTTGATGCACCTCCACCGCCAGCTTATGTTCATACTCTTTGGCATTCCAAACTTGTTGGATCTAAAAAGGCTGGTGCAACCAAAACTAAATCACCCAGACTATTTTGGTGCAACTAATAAAGAACTTCCGAAGCTAAGTGTGGAACTTCCAAAGGAAAAGGAGCTCTTCCGAAGACAAAGTGTAAGATCAACTTCCGAAGTAAAACTCCAACTTCCGAAGACAAAGTATTCACTTCCGAAGATCAAGACTTGAGTGAAAGATCAGAAGTCAACTTCCAAAGTATGAAAGAAGTCCTCAAGCCTCAGAAGTATAGAAGCCTCTTCCGAAGCCAACTTACCTGAAGTGTTAAGTGATAAAACCGATCCTGCAATTGGTATTAGAGCTTTTTAGGCTCTTGATTGTGAGATCTTACCATCCTAATCAACCTGTTTTTTACTCTTCCTTACACCACACTCAAAATGGCCCTCAACAAGTCTAAAGTAGAAATGGGGACGATGACTAAAGCACCCATCATCACCCCTGAAAACTTCAGGTCATGGAGCAGACAAATGGAAGGCTGCATCAGGTACCAAGACAGCAAGATGTGGCAATCTATTGTCAATGGCCTGTATAAGCCAAAGGTGGCTGGTGGAAACGGTGCCATGATAGAGAAAGCTGTTGAAGACTACTCTGATGAGGACCGGAAGAAGCTGGACATTGATAGCAATGCTATGACTGTTCTCATGACTGCAATTCCCAACTCCATCATGGTAGGGTTTGAGCATTGTAAGTCAGCCAAAGAACTGTTTGATGCATTTGCTCACATGTACTCATGCTCAAATGACTCCAAGAAGGACTCACTGAAGCAGCAGTTCGAGAACTTCACCTACATTGCTGGAGAGACCCTCAGCCAGCAATACTTCAGGTACATGGATCTCATTTCTTCCCTTTAGTCTGTGGTAATTGCTCTTGAACTTAGTGATCTCACAAGAAAGTTCATGAGTGCACTTCCCAATGAGTGGACGTTCTACTGTGTCTCTATCAAGAGATCAGAAAACCTGAACACACTCACCATGACCAAACTCTATGGCATCCTTGATGGATACCGTTTGGAAATGGAGAATAAGAGAGGTCATCAGACAAGCAGACCCTTGAGTCTTCCTGCTAGCAACACTTTAATGGTTGCTGAAGGCTCAGGACCCTCCCAACCTCAACAGTACCTGACTTATATCCAGCAGCCATCCTGTTCTTCTGGGCCATATATCACATTTCCTGAGACTCCAAGGTCTCAACAAGCTCAGCAAAGCTCCTTTCAGGACAGTTGTGCTTTTGTCTCAGGAAGTGGACACTCAAGTGATTATCAATATTGCTTTGATGATCTAGAGTGCTTCAGCCCAGATGACGTGGAATACGTGGACATAGTCCAACAAATGGCTCTCTTAACCTAGAGAGCAAAGAAGTTCTTCAAGAGAACTGGTAGGCAATTTCCCCAGAACCCAATCAACAGCAAATTTGGGTTTGACAAAACCAAGGCCAAATGTTACAACTGTAACCAACTTGGTCATTTTGCAAGGGAATGCAAGGCTCCCAAGTCGAATCCGGGAACCCCACAGGCCTCCACACATCCCTCTACACCAAAGCCCACTGGAAAGTCAACAGAGACAACTGCAATGGCTCAAGAAGTTGACTGGAGCTTCATGGTACAGGATGTGACTCCTGCTCAAGCACTCATGGTCGGCACAGGTTACAATAAGGGACATCCATATGACAAGAATAACAATGTTTGGATTGTGGATAGTGGATGCTCCAGGCACATGACAGGGAACAGATCTCTCCTTCAACAATTTCAACATTATGATGGAGGTCCTGTTTAGTTTGGAGGTGAGGCCGGAGGATATATTTCTGGAAGAGGAAGTATATCCAACAGAAAATTAAAAGTTGACAAAGTTCACTTTGTCAAACAGCTTGAACACAACCTGTTAAGTGTTTCTCAGTTCTGTGATCAAAAGCATCAAATGCTCTTCACAGAATATGAGTGCATAATCCTCAAACCCAGAATGACAATTCCTCAAAAATTGGTGCTTCTTAGATCTCCCAGGAAAGGGGTTATGTACAAGCTGGATATGAACAATGCTTCCCCAATGGGTGAAGTATCATGCTTTCTTTCCAAAGCTGATGGTGATAAGTCAACACTATGGCATAAACAAATGTGTCATGTAAATTTTAAGACAATGAACAAATTGGCTAAAAATAACTTGGTACATGGTTTGCCTAAAAAGGAATTTTTCTGCAAAGATAACTGTGTTGCATGCCTGAAAGGGAAGCAACACAGGACATCTCATAAATCCAAAAACTCCATCACCACTCCATTACACTTATTGCACATGGATCTATTTGTTCCCACAAGTATAATGAGCATTGGAAGAAAATCATATTGCTTTGTGATTGTTGATGATTTTACTAGATTTACATGGGTATTCTTTTTAAGAACCAAAGATGAAACTACTGAAACTTTAAAATCCTTTATTCTTAAAATAGAAAATCAAATTGATCACAAGGTTAAAATAATTAGAAGTGATCAAGGGACTGAGTTTAAGAACCACGTTATTGACTCATTTTGTAACTCAAAAGGGATTGCCAGACAATATAGTGCCCCTAGAACTCCTCAACAAAATGGTGTTGCTGAGAGGAGGAACATGACACTTATTGAGGCTGCTCGGACTATGTTAGCTGATTCAAAGCTGCCTCTAACATTCTAGGCAGAGGCAGTCAGCACTGCATGCTATGTGCAGAACAGGGTTCTAGTAGTTAAGCCACATGGAAAAACCCCTTATGAGCTATGGAACAAAAGGCCACCGTTAATTGGCTTTCTAAGGTCCTTTGGCAGCAGGTGTACCATACTTAACACAAAAGACAATTTGGCAAAATTTGCTGAAAAGTCGGATGATGCCATCTTTGTTGGATATTCCTCTAACTCTAAAGCTTATAGAGTTTATAACATTAAAAATCAACAATTTGAGGAATCTTTGAACATTGTAGTTAATGAGCACACTCCTTGTGTAAGGGGGAATGGCCCTGATCACATCTTTGATTTAGAATTGTTTCCAAACTATTCTAAACCATCTTGTGAGAATGTTTCAGCTGGAACAGGTGCTCAAAGTGATTCTGATGATGACCAACTGTTTGAGCTTCCCAGACCTATTCCAAGTTCTCCAAAAGCTGCAACAAATCAAGTTCCCACTATTGGTAGATCTGACAGTATAACTATTGCAGGACCGTTTAAGGGCTTTAACACAATTACAACACAACAACACAATGAGGAGATTAACTAAACTCTAATCAAACAGTGAACTAGGTAACCAAAAGTGATACAAAGAACACAAGTAAAGCAAGAGACAGAACAAGAGAGTATGGGTTTCAAGGAGGCAGTATATTGCTTTCTCAAGTTCTTTTACAAGTGTTACAACGCATAAAGAAAAGATACAAGAACTTGAAATACTTATACTACAACCTACAGCCGGCTATACTTTGAAAGCCAGCTGGATACAATTGACTAGACACTAATAAAATCAATTGTAGGATCAAAAGGCATATCTGCCTTTTGACCTTGTGACTATGACATGCCATAGCTCACATCCTTATACAATACAAAAAGGATAAAGTACATAAAGTGGAAAGTTGAAGACTCAAGACCTCAATGTACAGTTACCAAAAGCAAGGCCCTTTTCACCAACTCATGTAAGTTGGTGACTTTACAGAGATGCAGCGGAAAAGGTGCTTTATGAAACAGTACATCAGATAAAGCATGTGTACTAAAAGTCTTCGGAAGAAATCTGTCTTCATAGGTTGAAGCTTCGGAAGACTTTGTCTCTGAAGCTTCGGAAGACTTCATGTTTGGCTTCGGAAGATATTGGTCTTGGCTTCGGAAGATTTTACACTTAGAGTATTTTCTAATGCTTTGTGTAAAACTTCCGAAGCATTCTTCACTTCAGTACTTAGTGCATGTTGCTGAGACACTTAGGCTGTTTTGGGTTGCATCAGACTTCAGGAATCCTTACAAACTCCCCCTAGGCTGATGCTACCAAAACACTTAGAAGATCTTCAAATGTTGGTAGTCTTCAGTACAATCAGGACCATTCCTTTCTTTATGAGATGGTCAGGATCATCAAGACTTTCATAGTATCTTCTCATCTCAAAGAGATCATGCAGAGGTAAGTTGATTATGTCTTGCCATGAGTAGACATTCTCAACACCTTGATCTCTGATAACAGTCCATCTCTCTGGATTGGTAGAGTAAGTCCAGGACAAGATGGGTGTCTCACTAGTTAGAGGAGCCACTTGAATAGGAGTTGATTGGGCTGCCTCATCATGCACTTCCTCAGGTTGATCTGATTCAGCCTGAGGTGCAGAGGTAGATGACTTTGGCTTCTTCTTCTTAGTCTTTGGTTTAGAAGCCATCCTCTTCTTCCTCTTGGATGTCTTTAACTGAGAAGACTGGTCTGCAGCACCATGTTGATCATCAGTGTCTTTCTCAGTTGGGTGTTCCTCCCTCACAGGTTCAGAAGGAGAGGGAGTTTGACCCTGCCTAGGATCAGAAGATGAAGCTTGCTGAGGCTCAGCTGGAGGTGCTGGTTGAGGTGTCTCTGGTTGTTCAAACTTGACCTCCACTTCAGGTGGGACTTGACTTGGAAGAGAGTGCAAGTCAATGAGTTCTCCACTTTTAATCTTCTGCTTGATCACCCTAATATGCTCATCCATGGTGGATAGAGACATGGGGCCAAGTCTCCTTCCGGAGAATCCATACAGCTTCAAGAAGCTCACCATTCTTTGTCTGTCAGCAGACTTCTTTGCATTCTTTTGAATGATGGCCCTTGACTTTGCAGCTTCTTCCCTTAGCTTTCTTTTGTTGTCTTTCTTTCCTTGACTAACTCAAGCTCAAGTTGCTTTAGATACTCGAACTCAATGAAGTCATAGGACAAGGGAAGAAGTGCATCTGCCTGATAGAAGCCTGTGGCACTCAGGTAGTTGATCATCTTGATCCTATCTTCTTCTTTGTCTACCTGAGGTTCTTGTGGAGCCACATCTTCCTGTGCAGGACTTTCTTGAACTGGTGAGAGAGTGGGAGCATGCTTGTAAAGTCTTTTCTGTCTCTTCTCCTCTTTGAGTTGGAGAAGTATCATTGCATCCTCTTTCTCCTTCAACTCTCTTGACACTTCCCTGTCAGCCAGTTCATTTAGCTCTTCTAAGGGGAGGGAGATGATTTCATCAATGTCATAGTTCCTGGTCTGTAAGTAGGTAATCCTGACTGCCCTTAACTCATCATCTTGAGTATTTGGTCTGGGAGCAGCCCTGATTGCAGCTTGCATGAAGCTAGATGACCCAGTGGAACTTTCTCCCCTTAGTCTCCTTTCCTCTCTCTCTCTCTTCCTCCTCAATTTCTTCAGGAGTCATTATCCTTTTCCCTTTGTCACCAACAGACCTTTGTGACTCAGGGTGGATTGAGGCTTGGCCTTCATTGCTTGGAGTAGCTTCCATGCTCTGGCCAGAGAGAGGCTGAGAAACACCTTCACCAGCAGGTGTCTCAGATGGAGTTTGGACCTCAGCAGCAGTTGTTGATGATGAGACAGGGGTCTCAGGTTCTGTCACTGGGCCTTCAGTCAAGGTTTCCCCTATGAAACTAATCTTAGGGTCCACCTCAACATCCAGTTGACCGATGACATTGCCTGATTCCCTAAGTCTCCTTCTTAGAGTAAACTCTGCAAGGATCCTGTCTTGGATTCTTTGAGCCAGCCTGTCAGCTTGTCTTGAATTGCTTGGATTGACAAGTGGCAAGTTGACTAAATCCAGTCTTTCATAAAAGCTCAGGCTTTGGAATTGAAAAACTTCTTGTTGGCCTTGAACTCTTTGAAGTATAAGGGCTCTCCTGTCATCATCATACCTCCACCTTATGATGTGATTGCCAGTTCCTAGTGGTGGAGATGAGACAGCCCTTGGTATACCTTCCTCAAAGAGACTCCTGATGAGAGAGTCTATAGAGTCCACATTAATGTGAACTTGAGGAAGTTGCTGAGAATGCACAACAGCAAGTGAGGATGGTGAGTCCTCTATGTCCATTCTCTCTGAAGAACTCCCAGGTTCTGTGGTTGTAACAACTTTCTCCCCCTTTTTGGTAGCATCACCCACTTGCATAGGTGAGCTGGAGGATAAGTCAATCACTTCCACAGGTTCTTGTGTTCCTGGTTGAGCTCTCCTTAAAGGTCTCCCAGCTAGTTTTTCCTGCAGATATGAAATCTGGAGTTGCTGATCATTGACCCTGTTTTGCAGGGTAGTCACCTGAGATTCCAAGTGACTAACCTTAGAGACTAAATAGGTGCATGTTTTTGACAGTTTTTGCACCTTTAGTCTCAAATTCCCCTCATCTTCATCAGAAGATTCATTGGGGGATGAGATGATTGGACCAAAGTCCTCTCTCTCACCACCAGCTTGAGTTTCTTGGCTGCTGGTTTTCCTCTGCTCACTGGCAGCCTCAGTTGAGATGCCAATGGGCTGAGTTGCCATGGTTGAGGTCTTAATGATGTAATCACTTTCAAAAGTGAGAGCCTCTTCCATATGGACATCCTGAACAGGTTCAGAAGTGTCCACCTCAGTAATAGGTGACTGATGGGGGATAGACTGAGGAGAGTCAGAGGTACTCATCTCTCTTTGAGTAGGGGAGGAGAAGAGAGACTCATGGTACTCACTGAATCCTAAGTCTTCATCAGTGTAAAAGGATAGGTTGGGAATTGGTTGGTTGAGATCCAAAGGCTGGGGATGGTAGCTGTCCCCTGAAGGTTGTCCACTTGAGTGTTGAGACTCAGAGTGAAGGCTTAAGGTTGTTGGGCTAGTGAGCTCATCAGGGTGAGCTTGAGGAACCTCAGCCCTGATAGGTGAAGTAATGGGAGTGGTTTGCTCCTCAGGAGAAGTGGGAGCTCTAGTGTCCACTTCTTCCTGTAAGGTTGAGTATTTGGGGGCCTGCACAGACTCAATAGCCTGAGCAGGGGTTCGTTTGGATTTTCTTTGGTAGGTGAGGGTAATATCTGGTCTTTTTAATGGTAAGGACAAAAGAGGTGTGGGTTCAACACTAGCTTGTGTTGCTAGGTTGTCACCTTGAGCAATGAGCTCTAACATTTTTGGGACTAGGGCTGTTTCTACCCCAGAGAAGCCTACAGTTGGCTTCTTCATTATTTTAAAGATGCCGGGCTTCATCTGTCCCAATTTAAGAATATTACCTGTTTCCCTCAACTGTGAGCCCAGTTCACAGTTGAGAATGTGTTGAACATATCTAGGAAACATGTAATACTCTAAGGAGTCTAAGTTTGCAAGTAAATTAGTATAGACAAATTGTGAATACCTGAACTTGACCCCCTGAACCATTCCATGAACTATAAAGGAGAGATCCTCAGGAATCTGGTCCCATCCACCATGCTTGTTTGACAAGCTGTGGATAACCACATGGAGCAGGAATTTCCATTGGGATGAGACCTTCCCTTTCCTAAAGGTCTTTACAGAGAAATCTCCCTCATAGCCCATCTGCTCAAAAGAATGATTAACAGCTTCTTTTGGGAAGGACACCTCACCTTCTTCATCATCCAGCTGAAGATGTTGGTTAATGATGGCCGGAGTGATGAAGATTGTCCTCCCTTGCACTGTGGCAGACAGTGCCTTCTCCCCATCCATAATGACCTCTTGGCAGGTCTTCCAGAATTCAAGCAAGTGATCCTCATATAGAGTAGGATCAATGGTCAGGGAGGTGAAATAATTTGACAGAGTCAAGAATTGGCAAATCTCTGAGAAACTTGCATCTTTCTCAGAGCTTAACAGAGCAACTTGATTATGTTGCCTGTGTAGTTGCATGGAGAAATCAGGGTTGTTTCTGCGGTTAAGGTTGGCCATTTCAGAAGCTTAAGGGTGAAGAAAGGTAGAAAGCAAAGGCGGTTTAGAGAATTAGGTTAGAGAAACAGTAGAATTGAGGAAGATAGTGGGAAAGAGGGGGAACCGTTGGGTATTTATATGAAAAGGGATTTGAACCAAAGTTAATGAAAGAGGATAAACTTTGAAATCCGAAAGTCGGTCCCACCTCTGAAAAGGTAGTTTACTTTTGCTCAAAAAGTAGTTTTCTTGGAATTCGAAAAGCTTCCGAAGTTTATTTGTCTTCGGAAGTTTTGATGGAAAAAGCTTCCGAAGCTAAAATGGCTTCGGAAGATTTTCCTGAGAGTCTTGAAAATTTATGCTTCGGAAGAGAAATAAACCCTTGAATGCTTTGTATAGAAATAAACAAAGCTCCGAAGGTTAATTTTGCTTCGGAAGGAAAAGGTCCTTAAAAATGAATAAGTGTCTGAGATAAGAATTTTAAGCTTCGGAAGATGAATTTGACTTCTTCCGAAGGTAAAATCTCTTAGACAGTTATGTATTTTGAAGACATGTTTTTCTTCCGAAGATAAAATTTTATCTTCCGAAGTATCAAAAATTTTCAAGAATCTAAGGAAAGTCTTCAAAAAGAATTTTACATCCAAAGAAAACATGAGCTTATGAAAGTGATGAACTAGACAACTTAGGACACACATATTTTAAGAAGAAATAATTAGAATTAGTTTTAATAAAAAGTCTACTCAAAGTTAATCATCCCAATAGCTGATATCAGATACTTAAATCTCTGTTCATCAAAAGCTTTTGTGAACAGATCAGCATATTGTTCATCTGTATGAACTTTGACTAGTTTAATTAATCCTTTTTCATAGTTATCTCTTATTAAATGATACCTGATGTTGATGTGTTTGGTCCTTGAGTGCTGCACAGGGTTCTCAGTGATAGAGATAGCACTATTGTTGTCTATGTGGATAGGAGTCTCTTTGAAGTTAAATCCATAGTCCAGCATCTGATTTTGAATCCAAAGCACTTGAGCACAGCAGCTTGCAGCAGCAATGTATTCAGCCTCAGCAGTTGATGCAGACACACAGGATTGTTTCTTGCATTGCCATGAGACCACCCTTCCACCAAGGAATTGACATCCCCCAGATGTAGACTTTGCAGTCATATTGCAACCACCATAATCACTATCTGTATAGGCATACAGATTGAAATTTGGATTCTTTGGATACCATAGACCAAGTGTTGAAGCACCTTTGAGGTATCTTAAAATCCTTTTCACAGTGATTAAGTGAGACATCTTAGGGTTGGCTTGATATCTTGCACAAATACATGTAGCAAACATGATATCAGGCCTGCTAGCTGTAAGATACATAAGAGACCCAATCATAGCCCTGTATAAGTGCTCATCTACACACTCCCCTCAAGATCTGGACCAAGGGAGTGGTTTCTGGCTATGGGTGTCTTAGCAATCTTACAATCAGTCATATTGAACCTCTTGAGTATGTCTTGAACATACTTTGACTGACTTATGAAGATGCCATCTTCAACCTGCTTCACTTGAATTCCCAGAAAGAAGTTGAGTTCTCCCATTGAACTCATCTCAAATCTGTCTTTCATCAGCTTCTCAAAGTCTTTGCAGAGCTTTGGATTAGTTGAACCAAAGATGATGTCATCCACATATACTTGAACCAGCAATAAGTCATTTCCCTGTCCTTTGATGAAGAGAGTTCCATCTATAGTACCTCTTCTGTATCCATGCTTACAGAGATACTCAGATAGTGTCTCATACCACTTCCTGGGTGCCTGATGCAGCCCATAAAGAGCTTTGTCAAGCTTGCAGACATAATCAGGATGATCAGGGTCTACAAAACCAGGTGGCTGTTTGACATAAACCT
Source organism: Flaveria ramosissima (assembly GCA_025215565.1). NCBI lineage: Eukaryota > Viridiplantae > Streptophyta > Magnoliopsida > Asterales > Asteraceae > Flaveria > Flaveria ramosissima. Next base: position 40,090,961 of record CM046034.1, read on the forward strand.
CCTCATCAATCACTCCATATAAGAAAGCACACTTTACATCAAGTTGGTAGACCTTGAAGTTCTTGGATGCAGCAAATGCCAGGAATATCCTAACAGCTTCTAGTCTTGCTACAGGAGCAAAGACATCAGTGTAGTCAATCCCTTCTTCTTGTGTGTATCCTTGAACAACTAGTCTTGCCTTGTTCTTGATGATGATTCCTCTATCATCCTTCTTGTTTCTAAAAACCCATTTGGTTCCAATGGTAGTCTTCCCATGAGGAAGAGGACAAAGGTTCCAAACTTTCTGCCTTTTGAATTGAAGCAGCTCTTGTTGCATAGCTTCAACCCAACTTCCATCCTTTAGAGCTTCATCAACTTTCTTGGGCTCTATCTGAGATAAGAAACAAGAGTGAAGACAAACATTTGCTTCATGGGTTTGTCCTCTTGTTCTTACCCCTGTGACAACATCTCCAATGATGTTTGTGGTGGGGTGAGACTTGTGGATCCTTAGCTGAGGGATCACAGCAAGTTGTTGAGAAAGATCTAAATTTGAGAAATTTAATCTGGTCTGGAAGATTCACCCTCCACATTATCACACTTATCAAGATTAACTTGATCCAATGAGTGTGAACATCATTGATGTTGTCATCTATGGTATGGTTATTAGCATCAAGAAATTCCTGATCACTATCACCATCACCATTGTTGTCTTCTACAAGTGAGGTGTCTTTATCTGGTTGAGAGGCCTCTGAGCTGGAATTTGAAGGCATGCCAGATGTATCAGCTGAATTTGTCATTGTTGTGCTGATAGAAACCTCATTTGCTGAAGTAGTTCCAACTGGAGCTGAAGATGTATGAGTTGAAGGTCTTCCTAGCTCAAATCTTGGATCAGGATCACCTGTATTTAGATTTTCTGCAGATCCTGAAACATGCTCACAAGATTTGTTAAAACAGTTGGTAACTAAATCAAGATCAAACAGCCAATCCGGACCAGAACCAGCCACACAAGGAGTGTGCTCATTGAAAGTCACATTGGCTGACTCCTCAACAATTCTAGTTCTGAGATTGTATACTCTATAAGCTTTAGCTTGAGAAGAGTATCCAATGAAATGTCCATCATCTGATTTCTCAGCAAACTTGGCAATTTGATCTTTGGTATTCAAGATGGTGCAGGGACATCCAAATGACCTGAGAAAACCAATGAAAGGTTTCCTCTTGTGCCAAAGTTCATAAGGAGTCTTACCATGTGTCTTAACTACTAAAACTCTGTTTTGCACATAGCAAGCAGTATTAACTGCCTCTGCCCAGAAGGTGATAGGCAGTTTAGAGTCAGACAACATAGTTCTTGCAGCTTCAATAAGTGTCCTGTTTCTCCTCTCAGCAACTCCATTTTGCTGAGGAGTCCTGGGAGCACTATATTGTCTTGTAATACCTTTTTCATCACAAAATGTATCAAGGATTTGGTTCTTGAATTCAGTTCCTTGATCACATCTTATGGTTTTGACCTTGTGATCACATTGATTCTCAACTTTTAAGATGAAAATCTTCAGAATCTCAGGGGTTTCATCCTTAGTTCTAAGGAAGAAGACCCAAGTGAATCTTGTAAAATCATCTGTGATCACCAGACAGTAAGAGGTCCTTCCTAAACTCATTACACTGGTGGGGCCAAAGAGATCCATATGTAACAAGTGTAGGGGAGTAGTGATGGAGTTCTTTTCCTTAGGCTTGTGAGATACCTTGTGTTGCTTCCCTTTCAGGCATGCAACACAATGATCATCACTTGTAAACTCTTTCTTTGGCATTCCAGTTACCAGATCATGTTTAATTAATTTATTCATGTTCTTAAAGTTTACATGGCACATTCTTTTATGCCATAGGAAAGACTCATCACTATTTGCTTTAGATAGAAAGCATGAAACTTCTCCAGAGGGAGATGTTTCTTGCAAATCCATCTTGTACATGTTCCCTTTCCTGGGGGCTCTGAGCAGGATATGCTCATGAGGAATGACCACACCAGGCTTGAGAACAATGCACTCATGCTCAGTAAAGAGCATGTTATGACTCTGATCACAAAATTGGGATACACTCAGAAGATTGTACCCAAGCTCCTTAACAAAGTTTACCTTCTCAATGCTGAGCTTACCATTTGTGACCTTGCCCCTTCCAGAAATGTAACCACCTTCATCTCCTCCAAAAGCAACTGGTCCTCCATCAATTCTCTCAAAATTATGGAGTAGAGACCTATTGCCTGTCATGTGCCTGGAACAGCCACTGTCAATTATCCAGACATTCCTGTTTGTCTTGAGCTGTTCCTGCACAAAGAAAATGATTAGTTACATTTGGAAACCCAAGCCTTACTTGTCTTGGGCTCATTAATAGTAATAGAAGGTAATGCAACAGTAATAGATCCTATGGTTGTACTATGGGGATCTTCAGCTGTTGTTGATGGAGAAATCTCAGTCATTTGGTCTTTCTTAGACTTCCACACCACCTTTGGAGTCTTGGACTTGACCTTCAAAACCTTAGAAGCTTTTGGAACTTCACAAGTTTTGATGACTGATCCTTCGGAAGAATCTACAGTCACTGCAGCAGACTTCAGTGCTTCGGAAGAACTCCTTTCTTCCGAGACCAACTTTGCTTCCGAAGGTAATTTTCCATTTACCTTCTTCTTTGATTTGGAGCTTCCGAAGGAAACAGACTTTCTTCCGAAGCTTGAGACTTCTTGAGACTCTTTGAAGTCTTTGTTTTAGTCATGTGGATAGTACTTTTAGGATTGTATGGGCAATCCTTAGCAATGTGAGAAGTACTTTCACACATAACACACAACATTTTCTTCTTCAAAGAAGTCTCCCTTTGAGAGCAAGACTGGCTTTGGTCACATCCCTTCTCCACCTTCATCTTGGTAGATGCTGAGAAGTTCCTTGGGCTGTGAACTGTTCTTGGAGTTTGATGGTCCAGGCTGTGCAGCAGTGGTACACAGCAGCTCAGTCTTCTTCTTGGCACTGAGATGATTTGAACAAGAACCATGACTCTTAGCTGAGGAGTCTTGGTTGATGTCTTCAGTCCTTACTACTTTGAAACCTGCAGAGATAAAAACTTGTTTCTGCTTAGCATCAAAAGTAGCCTTGATTTCTTGAGCCTTCTTTGCCTTCCTTTTGCTCTTCCTGATCAAGTTCTTTCTTTTGGACTTGGTCATCACAGTTGATTTCTTCTCCTCAGAAGGATAGTGGCCCTTGGAAGAATCCTCTTCTTCACTCTTCTCAGAGGAATTCTTCACTATCACATCTTCATCATCCTCACTTACAGGATCTATGAGAGGAAGCTCATCTTCACAAGTTCCACACCTAGGAGATCTTACAGACAAGATTGTGTGTGGAGGAGCTATCTCATTTGATCCCAGTCCCTGTCTATTTTGATAACAAACCTTGTTGTGCAGGGATGAGGATATCATGTTCTTGAAGGTCTCTTCTTCAAGAACACTCTTCTCTGCCTTGGCTTTGCTGATCACAAGCTCAGCCTGGCACTCAGTTAACTTAGTGATGAGATCTTGGATCTGAGTTCTAAAATCTGTATGTTCATGTTTTAGTACTGAAATGGTTTTCTCCAAGTCCTCTATCTTTAACTTGTAATCATTTTCAGACTTTCTAAAATCAGATTTTAATATGTTTAATGACTCAAGATCAGATCTCATCTCTAGGTTGTAGGACCTGTATCTATTTACTTTAGCAATGCATTCAGGGGAGCAAAGATGTTCCAATACCTTGGCTTCATCATGGTCAGCCATCAGTGCTTGATTTGGAGAAGCATCCTCCACCTGAAAACTCCAGTCAAAGCCTCCCTCTTCAACAACAACAGCAGCATGTTGCTTTGTCTTCTCAGCCTGAGGAGCTTTGTCAGTAAAGTTTGGTCTGGGTTGTGTTTGGCCCCCATTTGCTTTAGGTGCCTTACACTCCCTAGCAAAGTGACCCATAAGGTTACAGTTGTAACACTTAACTTTGCTTTTATCCAGCCCAAACTTACTATTGGTAGCATTGCTTGGAAATCTTCTTCCTGTCCTCTTGTAGAACTTCTTGGCTCTGTGAGTGAGGAGAGCCATCTGCTGAACTATCTCCATGTATTCCAGGTCATCTGGATGGATACAGTCCAGGTCTTCAAGAGTGAAAAGATAATTCCCACAGCTTTCATCTGCAGACACAAAGGCTTGAGAAGAACTTGTCTCTTGGAATGGGCTTCCTTGAGTAAAGTTCTCCCTTGGTGTCTCCGGGAAGGTGATGAAAGGACCCTTTTGTGAGTTGTCAGGGTAGCATATCAGATGATGCTGGAGTTCTATGCTGTCCCTTTAACCACATGAAGGGCTGAACCCATTTGATTGTTGGAGTTGCCAGATGAACCTTGCATGTTCATCTCCATCTGGTATCCACTGAGAATCCCATACAACTCTGTAAGAGTAAGAGTCTTAAGGTTCTCAGTCCTCTTGATCACCACACAATAGTGTGTCCATTGCCTAGGAAGTGAGGACATGAACTTCCTTACAATGTCCCTGTTCTCAAGAGGAACTCCTCCATCCACTAGGGTATCCACAATCTCAACATACCTGAAGTATTGTTGGGTCATGGTCTCACCTACTTTGAAGGTGAAATTCTCAAACTGCTGCTTCAGAAGATCTTTCTTGTTCTCCTTGGCTTCAGAGGAGCCTTCATACATCAGCTTCAGTGCATCCCACAGCTGTTTGGCTGTCTTGCACTTCTTAAAACCTCTGTATACAGAGTTTGGGAGAGCAGTCTGAAGAGCAGTCATGGCCTTCCTGTCAATCTCTACTCTTTTTCTATCTTCATCTGAGTAGTTGGCCACATCTTTAGGAATCATACCAGCACCAGTAGCAGAGGGGGTGCTGGGTATGAAAGGTCCATTCTCAATAGATTCCCACATTCTTGAATCAAGAGACCTGATGAAGCCTTCCATCCTCATGCACCAGGTGTCAAAATCATCAAGAGTGATCAGTGGGGATTTGTTCATGGTTCCAGTCTCCATATCAGTCTTTGAGATGGAAGCCATTTGAAGAGTTTAGCTTTTGTGTGTGTGAGGGATCTTAAGATGGTTAGATCTTATATCAAGAGCCTGGAATGCTCTGATACCAATTGCAGGACCGTTTAAGGGCTTTAACACAATTACAACACAACAACACAAGGAGGAGATTAACTAAACTCTAATCAAACAGTAAACTAGGTAACCAAAAGTGATACAAAGAACACAAGTAAAGCAAGAGACAGAACAAGAGAGTATGGGTTTCAAGGAGGCAGTATATTGTTTTCTCAAGTTCTTTTACAAGTGTTACAACGCATAAAGAAAAGATACAAGAACTTGAAATACTTATACTACAACCTACAGCCGGCTATACTTTGAAAGCCAGCTGGATACAATTGACTAGACACTAACAAAATCAATTGTAGGATCAAAAGGCATATCTGCCTTTTGACCTTGTGACTATGACATGCCATAGCTCACATCCTTATACAATACAAAAAGGATAAAGTACATAAAGTGGAAAGTTGAAGACTCAAGACCTCAATGTACAGTTACCAAAAGCAAGGCCCTTTTCACCAACTCATGTAAGTTGGTGACTTTACAGAGATGCAGCGGAAAAGGTGCTTTATGAAACAGTACATCAGATAAAGCATGTGTACTAAAAGTCTTCGGAAGAAATCTGTCTTCATAGGTTGAAGCTTCGGAAGACTTTGTCTCTGAAGCTCCGGAAGACTTCATGTTTGGCTTCGGAAGATATTGGTCTTGGCTTCGGAAGATTTTACACTTAGAGTATTTTCTAATGCTTTGTGTAAAACTTCCAAAGCATTCTTCACTTCAGTACTTAGTGCATGTTGCTGAGACACTTAGGCTGTTTTGGGTTGCATCAAACTTCAGGAATCCTTACAACTATCTCAAGGAATAGTGGAGCTTTAACCAGTGGTTCACCTATTGACCCTCAAACTTCATCAGGTAACACTGCACAACACCAAGCTGATGGAAGCAACATCTTGAAGGAACAGACAACTGTTAATGCTGCTTCACAGCAAACAAATGATGATGTTTCTCATTCATTCAATCAATCCTCATTGAATGAGTTTGAAACAACAGCTGGACCAAGTGTTCAAGCTCCTGAGCAAAACATGTCCAATTTGGATCTATCTTCGCAACCCGAGGTAATCCCTAGACTTAGGATTCACAACACTCATCCAGCTGAGAACATCATAGGGGAAGTCTCTGAAGGTGTGAGAACAAGAGGACAAACTCACAATGAGAATGTTTGCTTGTACTCATGCTTTTTATCCCAAATGGAACCCAAGAAGGTAGAAGATGCCTTGAAAGATAGTAGTTGGATTGAATCAATGCAAGAGGAGTTGCTTCAATTCAAAAAGACAAAAGGTTTGGAACCTATGTCCGCTACAATCTGGTCAAGTACCTATAGGCACTAAATGGGTTTTCAGAAACAAGAGAGATGATAGAGGCCTGATTATCAAGAACAAAGCAAGACTGGTGGTTCAAGGATACACTCAAGAGGAGGGAATTGATTATACTGATGTCTTTGCACCTGTTGCAAGACTTGAGGCAGTTAGGATCTTCCTTGCTTATGCTGCATCCAAGAATTTCACTGTCTACCAGCTTGATGTCAAGTGTGCCTTTCTATATGGGGATATAGATAGGGAAGTCTATGTATGCCAACCTCCAGGATTTGAAGACCCACAGCATCCCAACTATGTGTGCAAATTGGATAAAGCTCTATATGGGCTGCACCAAGCACCTAGGCTGTGGTATGAGACATTGTCTCAGTTTCTCCTGAAGAATGGTTACACTAGAGGTACCATTGATAAGATTCTTTTCATAAGGAAGTCTGGGAAAGACATCTTGCTCGTTCAAGTATATGTTGATGACATCATATTTGGTTCCTCAAATGACCAAATGTGTAAAGACTTTGAGAGCATCATGAAGAAGAAGTTTGAAATGAGTTCCATGGGAAAAATGGACTTTTTCCTTGGAATTCAGGTGAAGCAAATGAAGTAAGGGTTTTTCATCAGTCAATCTAAGTATGTCAATGACATCTTAGAAAGATTTGACATGAAAGATTGTAAGGCAGCCAAAACACCTATACCCAGAAACCACAATCTCTACCCTGACTCTGAGGGGGAGCATACTGATCAACATCAGTATAGAGCAATTATTGGTTCTCTGATGTATCTCATAGCAAGTAGACCTAATATCATGTTTGCAACTTGTATTTGTGCAAGATATATTAGGCTGCTCCAAAGGTGTCTCACCTAGTTGCTGCCAAGAGAATCCTAAGATACCTCAAAGGAGCACCTAAACAAGGTCTCTGGTATCCAAGGAATAGTGATTTCAATCTCTATGGTTACTCTAACAGGGTGGCTGCAATATCAACAAGAAATCAACATCCGGTGGATGTCAATTTCTTGGTGGAAGGATCATCTCATGGCAATGCAAGAAGCAATCCTGTGTCTCTACATCAACTGTTGAAGCTGAATACATTGCTGCTGCTAGTTGCTGTGCTCAGCTGCTGTGGATTCAGAACCAGATGTTAGACTACGTATTCAACTTCATGAGCACTCCTATCCACATTGATAACAACAGTGCTATCTCCATTACTGAAAATCCAGTGAAGCACTCCAAGACTAAGCACATTGACATCAGGTATCATTTCATTAGAGATATTCATGAGAAAAATCTAATCAAGCTAATCAAAGTTGACTCAAATGAACAATATGCTGACTTGTTCACCAAAGCCTTTGATGAACAAAGATTCAAATATCTCATTATAGCTATTGGGATGATAAACCTTGATTAGTCTATCTCATATGAAAACCTTTTTATGTGTAAAGTCTTATGTCAAAACAATCTAAGCCCTGTTACAAAAGGTCTTTTTCTGAAATTTTCTCTAAGTATAAAATCTTCCGAAGAGGAATTAACCCTCGGAAGATATTTTACATATCTTCCGAAGCAAATTCCTCCTAGGATAATTTTCTTTTCAGAAGAGTTGTTAAGTCTCGGAAGAAGCGATTGATTTCATATCAGATCTACTTCCGCAGCTTATAACACTCTCCATTCAGAAAGCAACATATACTCTCGGAAGTAAAAACTTTACCTTCGGAAGTAAATTTGCCTTCGGAAGAGCATTACCTTCGGAAATGCTTTATACTCGGAAGAAAGACTTTACTGTGTAACGAAAATCATTTGGGCCCCACTCTATAAAAAGTAAAGATTTTGTTAATGATGTCGGATTATTTAAATGGACTAAACCTTACCGCCCTTGTCACATCCTCCACTGAAATGTCCCATTATCTTATCCACACCCCTTAAACCGCCATTTCACCCGTTTAAATAACTCCAGCTAATCACTTTCATTCTTTTTACCAAATTTACTGCCCTAAAAGCTTCCTTCATCCCCAATTCACCCAATTCCGAACTATCTTCATGCAACTTTCTCAAATGGCACTAAACCCTTAGCACAACCAAGTCGCACTTCTTGATTCTTCAAGGGATGCCGACTTCTTAGATAACATCTCCTTTCTAACCCAATCTTCTTATCACACTGCCCTAACTGTTAATTCCACAGTTTACTCAAATCATATGTCTGAATTTTGGGCAAATGGTCAGATTGAAACCCTAAATGGGGTTCGTGTAATAAGATCGAGCATCTGTGGCCAGGAGTTGGTCATTTCTGAACAACTCATCAGGGAGCATCTCGAGTTTCATGATGAGGGCGCTCCTACAGAGTTCCCCAAGGCAGATTTGGACAACACTTATATCTAAATGGGATATGGTGGAGATGTAAGCAAGTCGACCGTTTACAAGTTTAACTTCTCTTACAACTGGAAGTTCCTGCTGCATGTAGTTCTTTATTGCTTGTCCAACAAATCTGGGGGATGGGATCAAATCCCATATGAACTTGGGTGCCTAGTTCATGGTTTGGTGAGAAGCCTCCGCTTTAACTACTCAAAATTTATGCTGACCAATCTTATGGGAAACCGTCAATGGGACACATTCTTCATGTATCCCAGGTTTCTTCAGCACATAATCAATTGTGAGCTGGACCTGAGTAAGCTTGTCTATGCAGCTGCTCTGATTGTTCCTCAAATAAGGCCGACCATCTTCAAGACTTTGAAGAGAGTGTCCACCAATTTCACCGGAAGATATACTGCACTTCTTCCAGGTATGACTGAGCCAATGGCTCCTGGTGACATCCCTTTTAACCCCACAGGTGATGAACCCACACCAGCAACTACCCTCACATTGCCAAATATACCTTCTCACCCCATCAGTATCACTTATCAAAGACGCTCCAAACGAACCCTTGTTCAATCTTCTCTGATTGAACAAGCTCCTCCTGTTCTATCCAAAAAGGCTAGAGTGGCACAATGGGCTCCCACTCAGCCTGAGGTCCAACCATCCTTCACAATTGACCTCAATATGGGTTTTGAGTCTCCTCAGTCTCAGACCTATGCGCCCGAAACCCAAGCTGAAAACCCTCAGGGAGAGTCTTTATACTCCCTTGAGCAGCCAAAAAGGGACAGCCCCACCATAGGCTCAATGCCTTTAGACATTGATCAAAGTCCCGGGTCACTAGGCTTCACTTCTATATCCTTTACTGACCTACTAATAGGAGCTGATGAAGAGATTATGTCTCTTCAGGGCAATGAAGTTGATCCACAACACTCTCTCAAGGATCAACAGAGCCCATAAAGATCTCTTATCTCTAGCCCCCATCAGCAAGCCTTTACTAAGGTGAGTCCCACTGATGTGGGGGGACTCATGTAGATTCAGCTGCCACTACTGAAGGAGCCTCAATGCACCCTCAAGACAGTGGTAACCTTACTGAGACTGAATCTACAGCAACCATGCCCTTTGATGACTCTGAAAGAGACATCATTGAGCAAGGGAAACCAGGGCGCCAAGAAACTACATCTGGTGGTGAGGATGAACATACTAGGTATGTTACCTCATCTCCCCATGATTCTTCAAAAGAAGATGAGGGAAGATTGCAACTCACCATTGAAGACCTACTTTCTAAAGTCTTAAATCTTGAATCTAAGGTTAGGACTTTAGAGGATAGGTCCGCCACTCAGCAACTTGAGATTGAAAATCTCAAGGCCAAACTAGCTGAGAAATAGATTGAGAGGTCTGTTAGGCACGTACCAATTCAGGTCTCATTGACCTCTACCTCCAGCTCATCAAGCTCTCAAGATGATGCTACCAAAAAGGGGGAGAGTGTTCAGGGACAAAGCCAAAGACAAGAGGAACCACAAAGTCAAGCTCTCACTTCCTTAAGTTCAAAATACCCTATGCAACAAGCTTTAGTTTTTCCTGAGCCTCCTCCAGTTGTAATTCAAGTGAATCAAAGGATGCTCCAAGATCTCAACAGGTTCTTCAACAAGTTCCTGTTGGAAATCTCTTATTGAACAGCCAAGTCCTAACCTGTCTGTGATTTACTTTGGAGCTCAAGAGCTTCAGAGGTTAAATGCACCTTCTACCACTATTGAGGAAGTTGGTTAACCTATGGTCCAAGTGGAACCTGAGTGTAAGGCCCCGTTTCCGGGACGCCTACAGTTGGTCATTCATCGCACTCAAAACATAATTTTCGTCATCTTACATAAAAACATTGCAGCGGAAACATTTAAAACACAATTTCATTCCATCAAAATACTTTTGCACAATAGTACAATCGATCCTTTGACAATATCATTTTACATTTATTACAAAAGCATTAAACATAATGGATGCCATCCAAAATACACTGAGTAGCCGCCCCGTGCCATCCTCAACAACATACCAGCCAACTGGAAACACATCAAAGTCAGCGTTGGTGAGTGAGTTCTAGTTTTATAATAAAACTTACTTTTCTTTCGTAAAACCGTTCTTTACTTTCTTTATGAAAACATTCGTCACATACATGCGATCACACATCATACGTACATATAGATAATATCATTATTATCTTCATCATTACGTTTGTTACAATCATCATTTATCGTACATCATTATCTTTCACTTCTTTCTAGATCATGTCAGGCTTTACCCTCTTCATGGCACTCAGCCACGATTACTGAGGTCGAATGACAAAGATCCCATTCCGTACATTATTAGGATATTTCGTTATTATTCATTTCATACATTCGTTCTTTTCATCATTACCTTTCTCATTCATTAACTCACGCCATACTCCGGACTCATGTCCGAAGACTGATACTGTGTTGGGGCCTGTACACAAACCCCCGACTCATGTCCGAAGACTGACACAACACCGGAGTACGCGATTCGTTTCTCGTCATCTCAATTCCGTCTCACGCAATACTCCCGACTCATGTCCGAAGACTGATACTGTGCCGGGGCCTGTACACAAACCCCCGACTCATGTCCGAAGAATGGTACCGGAGTACGCGATCCTCTTCTCTTTCATCCGGATCCTGTCGCATACAATACCCCCGACTCATGTCCAAAGACTGATACTGTGTCGTGGCCTGTACACAAACCCCCGACTCATGTCCGAAGACTGACACGATACCGGAGTACGCGACAAGGACCTCTTTCGAGTCTATTGCGACACAGAGTCGCTCACCTCATACATATGCTTGCAAGCCTTTCATTCGTTCATTCATTCATTCATTAACGCATGCATGCATTCATTACGTTCCTCTTTTCATTATCTTCCACTTTACATTATATAATACTTTCATTTCATTCATTAACGTTCAACGCAAAGCCATGGAAAGATAAACATACATAATAAGGAACATAAACATAAACATACAGCATCATCATACATACGCATCAATCATACATCACATCATACATACTATGCATCACACGCACCGCCATGCCTAACATCACACATAACGTCATACATATCATCATCATCTGCATGCCCAACATAACGTCTATGACCTCGAAGGTCAACTTACACGAGCCTACGAGAACCTCCCGAGTCAAACCCATATCTGCACTTTCCCTCGAAAGTCATATGATAAACCATGGTTCCTTCGGGCATATGAACCCTACTTGGGCGTATGGACACCCTCCAGTCGCATGGCCTTCCAGGCGACTGAACACTTAGGCGAATGAACATCAGGCGAATGGACCCTATGCGAATGGACTATGGGCGAATGGACATCTATGCGAATAGACTCTCAGTCGCATAACTTTCATGCGTATGGCCTTCAGTCGCATGACTTCAGGCGCATGGGCTTCAGTCGCATACTCTTCATGCGAATGAACTTCAGTCGCATGGCCTCCAGGCGCATGGACTTCAGTCGCATAACCTTCATGCGAATGAACTTCAGTCGCACACTCCTTCAATCGCATGCCTCACAGGCACATGAACTTCAGTCGCATGACCATCATGTGTATGGACCTCAGTCGCATGGCAATCGTGCGCATGGACCTCAGTCGCACTCCAATCGGCCGAATGGCCTCCAGTCGCCCTCCAGTCGGTCGCCTAGCCCTAGCTGATGCAGAATGCAGTTCATCCCGACTGCAGCCGACGGGTTTCGGCCTCCAACCCCTTCCAAACCTCTTTTAAGCTCAAATCAACCATCCTAAACCTTTGGGAAACATACCACGATTTCATTCAAGCATAACCAAGCAAGAAATCAAGCCTCAAACGCATCATACACATACATACATGCATAAAAACGGGTTTTTACCCAAAACTCGAAAATGGGTTTTCAGATGTGTTCCAGCCCTAAAATCAGTTGAAAACGAGTAAAATAGGGGTCCTAGAACTCACCTTAACGATCCCGACGAGTAGAGCTTCGATTTGACTCGCTCCTCAACGATTTTGGCTACTCGAACCAACCCGAGCCAACACTTTTCCTATTTTCTCTTCTTTCTCTCTTCTCTTCTTGATGGCTGAAAATGAGAAGGGTTGGGGTGTCTCCCCCCTTTTATACTCCCACTCATTAAGTTTTCTCTCGTTGGCGGGTTTGGTCCCTCGACTTCGGACTTTATTTCTTTTTCTTCTTTCGTCGGCTTTAAAGGAAATTTCCGGGTGTTACAAGTCCACCCCCTTAAATAGGTTTCATCCCCGAAACCTGTTACTCCTTAAACCGAGCAATTCTTTCTCATCTCTCTTCCAGTCTCTCACTTGGAATTCAGTCGCTTTACGTCGTTTATCAACATACGACTTCTGGTTTATCTCTGGTTACTTCCCCCAGGGCTTTGATCCTTTCGAGCTCCTCAGTCGTAGCCTTAGTCACCTCAATATTCCCCATACGTCATTTGGTGCTCGCCCTTCACTTGTAGACAAGTAAGGCATTTACTCACTTACTCCATCATATCACGCTTTATACCTGGCCACCAATAATCTTTACTCGCGTCTCGATACATCTGACGGATGAGATATTAGTATATCCACACACCTTACATCGGCCAAATAGGCGATACGTCCACGCCTCATGGATTGCTAACCCCTTTACCTTATGATGTATGCCTATCCACCCAAGTCTGTCCTGAACGGTCTAGCAGGAATAAACGCTTTCTCAATTCTATCTCGCAATCCTCTAGGGCATCTAGGTAACCTAGTGGATTCATTAATAGCAATCTCTACATCGAAGGGCTCCTCGATGTTCCTTCTCATAACATGCCACTTACAAGAGAAAGCAGTAGGAACGAGGCTACTACTAGCATCACATTCAAATCATAGATGCACAAATTTTAAATTACCAGAAACGTACCTGACATCAAGTCGAAGTCCGCTCTAGCCTCCTCTCGGTCATGGCAAAAGCTCTAACCTTCACCTCTGTTCCCTTTCCTCGCACCGGAGCCTCTTGCCTTCGGCTTCTTACAATCCCTGCTTAGGTGTCCAGTCCCGCCACAGTCGTAGCACTTAGCCGTGCGGCAATCCCTCGCCCTGTGGCCTTCCTTCCCACACTGGAAACAGACGTTCAGTCCCCACTTGCATTCCCCCTCATGGTCTCTACCACACTTTCTGCATACTTCTCCTTTTCTTTCTATTCTCTTCTGATCATCGTCCCTCGATGTCGTACCTTCATACACAAATCCACCATCATTGTCTTGCCTTCCTTTCCCCTTCTTAACATAGACTCTCTCCTCCCCTTCGTCTGTCATCGCCATCGCCCGCTCGTCGTACAATCTTCCCGCCAGGTCAACTGCCGACCTAAACGTGCTCGGTCGGGCAGCGATCATGTGCCTGCGGATGTCCGTCGGCAAGCCCTGAATATACCTCTTGATCTTTCGCGAAAGAGGTGTCACCTGGTCCGGCACCAGCCGCGCCATTTCATTAAACTTGGTAGTGTATTGCTGATGTGTCATTGTTCCCGCTTCCAGCATCAAGAACTCTCTTTCAACTTTATCCATCTCACGGTGAGGACAGAACTCCTCAATCACCAGCCTCTTCAACTCTTACCATCCCATCCTTCCGATAGCCCTGCTTCCCTCAACTTGGACTATGTTGTCCCACCAGCACAAAGCTGAGTCCACGAAAAAGTGGGTAGTAAATTTTACTTTCTGATCTTCTCGGCACTCGCTGATATTTAAAACGGCTTCCATTTCCCTCACCCATCGGTGAGCAGCAGCAGCAGTGCCATTACCATCAAAAGTAGGGGGCTTGCATCGTTGAAACTCCCCATAGTTACAGCCTCGTGCCACCTCCGGCGCAGGCTCTTCCTCTTCTTCTTCCTCTTCGTCATCGGAGAGAACCGTTTCAGTCTCGGGCCGTCTCCTTTCGCCCGAAGGTCTACCCCTTTCTTTCCTCTCCTCATCTCTAACACTCTTTATCACTTCGGTCACCACAGACGGTAGGATCGTCTGCAAGACCTGATGCACTTCCTCCACGACCGCCTCTCTCATCGAGGCCCTCTAATTAGCATTCTCATTACCGTTCTCAGGATGAGGGGTCTCGGGTTCTTCATGAACTACTCTTTCAGCCCTAGACCTTCCTCTTGTGACCCGTGGTTCAGCAGCACGTCCACCACCACCTCCACCACGAGAAGCTTTCGAAGATCTTCCACCGGCCATACTCTAAACACACTGAAAGATTCAAACACTAACACGGTCATTCAAGGAACAGCTCAGTTTATGTCAAGTATAGTAAGTCCCTAATTACAGTGGCCAGTTGTGATTAGCCACTTACTTTACTCTTCATACTCCGAGCATTACCTATCCTGACTACATCAGTATCTAAATCTACCAGCAACACATAAACCATATAACATGCGCACGCAATACCGGTTAACATTACGAAAATACCTGATGGCACGCAGCTACTCAGATTGGCATCCCATTCCCCTTTCCGTCCCATTCTCAGTTTAAGTTCAGGTTTGTTTTGAAAATTTACCCATTTCACTTAAACTTTGGCTCTGATACCAACTTGTAAGGCCCCGTTTCCGGGACGCCTACAGTTGGTCATTCATCGCACTCAAAACATAATTTTCGTCATCTTACATAAAAATGTTGCAGCGGAAACATTTAAAACACAATTTCATTCCATCAAAATACTTTTGCACAATAGTACAATCGATCCTTTGACAATATCATTTTACATTTATTACAAAAGCATTAAACATAATGGATGTCATCCAAAATACGCTGAGTAGCCGCCCCGTGCCATCCTCAGCAACATACCTGCCAACTGGAAACACATCAAAGTCAGCTTTGCTGAGTGAGTTCTAGTTTTATAATAAAACTTACTTTTCTTTCGTAAAACCGTTCTTACTTTCTTTATAAAAACATTCGTCACATACATGCGATCACACATCATACGTACATACAGATAATATCATTATTATCTTCATCATTACGTTCGTTACAATCATCATTTATCATACATCATTATCTTTCACTTCTTTCTAGATCCTGTCAGGCTTTACCCTCTTCATGGCACTCAGCCACGATTACAGAGGCCGAATGACAAAGATCCCATTCCGTACATTATTAGGATATTTCGTTAATGTTCATTTCATACATTCGTTCTTTTCAACATTACCTTTCTCATTCAATAACTCACGCCATACTCCCGACTCATGTTCGAAGACTGATACTGTGCCGGGGCCTGTACACAAACCCCCGACTCATGTCCGAAGACTGACACAGCACCGGAGTGCGCGATTCGTTTCTCGTCATCTCAATTCCGTCTCACGCAATACTCCCGACTCATGTCCGAAGACTGATACTGTGCCGGGGCCTGTACACAAACCCCCGACTCATGTCCGAAGACTGACACGGTAACGGAGTACGCGATCCTCTTCTCTTTCATCTGGATCCTGTCTCATGCAATACCCCCGACTCATATCCGAAGACTGATACTGTGCCGGGGCCTGTACACAAACCCCCGACTCATGTCCGAAGACTGACACAGTACCGGAGTACGCGACAAGGACCTCTTTCGAGTCTGTTGCGACACAGAGTCGATCACCTCATACATATGCTTGCAAGCCTTTCATTCGTTCATTCATTCATTCATTAACGCATGCATTCATTCATTACGTTCCTCTTTTCATTATCTTCCACTTTACATTACATAATACTTTCATTTCATTCATTAACGTTCAACGCAAAGCCATGGAAAGATAAACATACATAATAAGGAACATAAACATAAACATAAACATACAGCATCATCATACATACGCATCAATCATACATCACATCATACATACTATGCATCACACGCACCGCCATGCCTAACATCACACATAACGTCATACATATCATCATCATCTGCATGCCTAACATAACGTCTATGACCTCGAAAGTCAACTTACACTAGCCTACGAGAACCTCCCGAGTCAAACCCATATCTGCACTTTCCCTCGAAAGTCATATGATAAACAGTGGTTCCTTCGGGCATATGAACCCTACTTGGGCGTATGAACGCCCTCCAGTCGCATGGCCTTCCAGGCGACTGAACACTTAGGCGAATGAACATCAGGCGAATGGACCCTATGCGAATGGACTATGGGCGAATGGACATCTATGCGAATGGACTCTCAGTCGCATAACTTTCATGCGTATGGCCTTCAGTCGCATGACTTCAGGCGCATGGGCTTCAGTCGCATACTCTACATGCGAATGAACTTCAGTCGCATGGCCTCCAGGCGCATGGACTTCAGTCGCATAACCTTCATGCGAATGAACTTCAGTCGCACACTCCTTCAATCGCATGCCTCACAGGCACATGAACTTCAGTCGCAAGACCATAATGCGTATGGACCTCAGTCGCATGGCAATCGTGCGCATGGACCTCAGTCGCACTCCAATCGGCTGAATGGCCTCCAATCGCCCTCCAGTCGGTCGCCTAGCCCTAGCTGATGCAGAATGCAGTTCATCCCGACTGCAGCCGACGGGTTTCGGCCTCCAACCCCTTCAAACCCTCTTTTAAGCTCAAGTCAACCATCCTAAACCTTAGGGAAACATACCACGACCTCATTCAAGCATAACCAAGCAAGAAATCAAGCCTCAAACGCATCATACACATACATACATGCATAAAAACGGGTTTTCACCCAAAACTCAAAAATGGGTTTTCAGATGTGTTCTAGCCCCAAAATCAGTTGAAAACGAGTAAAAGAGGGGTCCTAGAACTCACCTTAACAATCCCGACGAGTAGAGCTTCGGTTTGACTCGCTCCTCAACGATTTTGGCTACTTGAACCAACCCGAGCCAACACTTTTCCTCTTTTCTCTTCTTTCTCTCTTCTCTTCTTGATGGCTGAAAATGAGAAGGGTTGGGGTGTCTCCCCCCTTTTATACTCCCACTCATCAAGTTTTCTCTCGTTGGCGGGTTTGGTCCCTCGACTTCGGACTTTATTTCTTTTTCTTCTTTCGTCGGCTTCAAAGGAAATTTCCGGGTGTTACACTGAGATTAACTTCGAAGGGGAAACAAGGACTGATGGCCCAGCAGCTGAGACAACTGGAACAGATAGTGCATTCTAACAGACTTCCGAAGCACAAGTCAAAGCCTCGGAAGAACAATTTTAATCTTCCGAAGCTGAGATTGCAGCTGCGGAAGGACTATTCTCCTTATCCGATGATCTAATAGTCACAGATGCAATCCTAGAACTTGCATCTGAGGTTAATAGGGAGGATTTTCTCACCCAACCCCTAGCTCAAACATCAGCATTAACTTCAGCTTCCATTTCCACTACTCAACCTGAACCTTCCATCCAATAACCCCCAAAGTCTAGCACTTTCGAATACATCAAAGGAAAAAGGAAGATGACTAAGGAAGAGTTTCAGGAGGAAGAAAGGTTAGAAAAACTTAAAAGAAAAGGTAGACTTCCAACTGGAAAACTGCTAGCTGCCAGTAGCAAAGCAGCTGCAGTCAACCAGGAGGCGGTCAATAATAGAAGAAGGGTGGAAATCATTGACAGACTTGTCAGTCTAGGAGCTATGAGTGAAGATGTACTCCTGCTACCACTAGAGGAGTTAGTTGAGCTGGAAAAGGCACCTTTGCTGCAAAAACAGCAAAAAGAAGAAGTAGTAAGGTTGGCCTTAGAGGAAGAAAGGGAGAGGAAAGAAAGAAAAGCTGATCAGCAGCTAAGGAGGGAAAAGATAACTTTCCTAACCTCCAGGGGTTTCTCTCTAGAAGAACTATTTCCACACAACAATTATACGATCTTATGGCTCTTTAACAAAGAGCAAGATCAAATGGAGAAAGAGAGAAAGAAAGCTGCCAAGGAAAAGCTGATGCTGAAGAGGAAGAAGGAAGAAGAAGCAGGACTAGCTGCTGCCAAGAAGATAGGTGAAAAGGCCTGGATGAAAAACTATATCTGGGCTCATGGCTTCTCTGGCAGGCAGGTGGGTCCTATGTCTGAAAAGACCCTCCAGCGACATGTTAGTGACATAAAGGCTGACATTCGCTCGGGGAAGAGGAAGGAGAAGTACAGAAGGGGACAGGGGATGATCTTCAAATCAACTACTCAGCCCCAACCTCAAACCCAACCACAACCTGAACCAATTCCTTTTTCATTTCCCATCAAAACTGAACCAACCACTGAACCGTACACCCATGAACCTACACCATCACCCTTACCAACCTCTTCACCTTAACCACCTAAACTACCTATCCTCCAACCCAAAACACTAGCCAGAACCCAAACACCACAACCTACCAACAACCTCTCAAACCATCCCTTTAGCCTTCTAAACATCTCCATTTAGAGGAGTTCAAGACAATCAAGACAAAGCTCATCAATTGCACAACCCTGAGCGAAATCTCCTATGAGGAGGATTCAGTCAAATTGACTTATGTTGATGGATCCTCATGTTTCCTCACTAGAGATCAATTTCTTGATCTGCCCAGAGGAACATTGGACCAAGCTACAAATCTCCTTGGCCTCAATTCAGATACTTTGAATGAGGAAGAAAAGAAGCTAAGGAGAAGGCTGGTGACTCTGTTGGATACCAAGAAAGGTGACCGGGTGCCAAGACAACCCCTTGTGCCTAGGAAGAAGATCATCCAGTGGAGGTTCGAAGACTCTTCTCACAACTCTGTTGTTGAAAGAGAGAATGGAGAGCTCAACAGGCTAAATGCCTCATCTCTGCTACAATTAAGCAGATTTGATATTGCTGAGTTAGCAGAGAAGCCATTCTCAAACCCCTCCAACTCTGAAGTAGCTGCTCATATCAGAAATCATCTGGGCAGTCTTCATATGGCCGAGCTAACTGCTAGGACCAAGGTTGAAGAAGAGTTGAAACTAAGAGAGGAGGAGAAAAGGAAGGGATCAAAAACCAAAGGCAAAGCCTTTCTACAAATGGTTGAGGGTCCTGAACTTGAATCCATAGTTAGATGGGAGTATGACTATTTTCAGGGGGTCACAACAAAGGGTACATGTCATTCAGAGTGATAGACTGGATCTCCTATCCACTAATGACTTGTACAAGCTTCTCAGCACCACTTCAGGGAAGAACAAGGAAACAGACAAGTATCTTTTGTCCCTGGTGTTGAAAGCTTCGAGAAGCAGAAACAAGTGAGGTATTGGTAGCATCAGCCTAGGGGGAGTTTGTTGGATCTAGAAAGGCTGGTGCAACCAAAACCAAATCACTTAGACTATTTTGGTGCAACTAATAAAGGACTTCCGAAGCTAAGTGTGAACTTCCGAAAGAAAAGGAGCTCTTCCGAAGACAAAGTGAAAGATCAACTTCCGAAGTAAAACTCCAACTTCCGAAGACAAAGTATTCACTTCCGAAGATCAAGGCTTAGAGTGAAAGATCAGAAGTCAACTTCCGAAGTATGAAAGAAGTCCTCAAGCCTCAGAAGTATAGAAGCCTCTTCCGAAGTATAAATGGCTTTGGAAGAACTTGTTCTTCCAAAGCCAACTTACCTTCGGAAGACACTACTATTATCCAGTGGACATAAGTATGGTCTCCCTGACACTCCGCTGCATACCTCTGAGATACTGCATGGCGTTTTCTTAAAAGCCATGTAGTTGACCATACTTTATTCTACTGTTTACCTTTATAAGTTTGTACAGTTGCCAACTTTAGTTGGTGACAAAAGGTAAGTCATGGACATGTCATGACTACCATATCTTAGATAATACTTTATCTAAGATACCTTAACTTTAGCATTGTAGTATATGCTTTAGTCTTAGGTTTCCAGCTGGTATCAAAGTATATACGGCTGTAGGATCTAGTATATATAGTTTCTCATTGTAACTCATGTTTCATGCTTGTAAGAGTCTTGTAATACTTTGAGTTGAGAAGTAATATATACAAGTGCCTTGAAAATTATTTCCTTGTATTCTCTGCTACTTATTATATTATTATCAACTGTTAGAAGAGATTCTACTTCATCTGATTTGAGTGTAATATAAGTGAGTTTGAGAGAAATCCAAGTGTTAAGTGACAAAACCGATCCTGCAGAACCTTTCACGAGGTATGGAAATTCAGAGCCGATTATCAGTTGGGCGTACGATGAGGAAAAGAAGTTGTATGTGATTAAGAGAAGGGCTGGAGCGATAGAATATTTTCCAAATGAGCACGATTTCCATACTCTTAAAGCATCAGACTTGTATGTTATGGGTCGTGTTCCATTCATTAATCCAAGTAACTATGGGAAGGGTAATTGGATAAGGAATATGATTTGGAGATAGAGCAAAACCAACTTCAAAGACTTCAAGACAGCCAAATCCAAAGTTATTGAAGATAAGAATCGTATTGATCCAAACACGTAGAAACTGATAAAGATACGAGTTTATAGATATCTAAGGTATGTGAGGAAGATCTCGATACACGCTCCAGTGCCAGATAACAGCTTGTCTAAGCTTATCGGTGGAGTTGTGAAAAGGAGACGGGTCATGCGTTGATTAAGTGTGAAGATAAAGAATACCGTATCATCGACCCTGTGGATTTGCTAAAGTTTGAAAAAGAAGATTTGATAAAGTTGCAGGCTTGTCCGATTGCAGCTGATGAATCTGTTAATCTATTACCAGCACAGTTCGGTTGGTTGATTACGAAGGCTCTGGATAACAAGATGTATGCATATGGGGGCAGTTACAACGTGGATGACGTGGACTTCTAAAGAACATTGATTTACCGAGCCTAGGGGAAGATTGTAGGGGTAGAACCTAGAGGCTCGGGAAATCAAATCAAAGTGAAGAACAAGTTCAAGCGAAAAGTACAAGCGCGCGACAAGTTGTTGTCACGTGAGAACTAGGTTCTCGCACGAAAGCTTGTTTTCGCGCGAGAACGTCCTAGTTTAGTATAAATAACTAGTTTGTTTAGTTATTATTGAGCTTTTGTCCATTTTCCTGAATTTGAAATACTTGTGTAATATCTTGAATTCAGAGAGCAATCAAAAAAAAGTTATTTACATTGTGATCTTCAATTCTATTCTTCTACTTCTCTTTCTGTAATTGTTTACATTCCGCATTCACAATTACGAGATCGATCTGATTACTGTGACGATCCTTACAATGCGATTTGAATGAACTTGATATTTTACTCAATTACGGATTGTTCCTTAATCAGATCAAAGTGAAAATATATGCTACATAATATCTTATAAGAAAAAAATTCTACTTTTAATTATAAAATAAAACTAAACGACATCTTATAAGAAAACAAGATCAAATATATAAATACTAACCTTTTTTTTATTGAAAAATGCCTTCAAATGAGATCCGAAAGAAGGGGCAACCGTTTATGTGAAAAGAGATGGCAAAGGTATATGTAAACTAACTCCCAGGTAATGTCGCATGTAAGCAGTAGTTTATGGGGACAAACAATCCTTCACTTTCGTCTTACCTCCACTACTGGTACATAGGCCAAATAGAAGGTTGTTTATATGTTCAGGCTCGAATCCCACAGAAGGTGATAAAGGTAAACAATCTTTTTTACAGGAATGTAACTATTATTTACATTGACTGGTGTGCATAACAAACGAAAGTTTATATGGGGAGGACGGAATCTAGCGAGAAAGATTAGGTGGGTATCTTGGGATAGAGTGTTGACCAAACAAGCTAAAGGTGGGCTAGGTGTTAGGAGCACCAATAAGCTAAATCTTGCTCTCATTGCAAAATGATGGTTGAGGTTCAAGGTAGATGAGAACCAATTATGGATGAAAGTTACCTCGGAGATACACGGTGATCTGCAATCTTTTTCATCCATTCCAATTAAGCGAAACATTACTAGATATTGGAAGAATATAGTGGGTATTGAAAAGGAGTTTTGCGAAGTAAACATCGATATCTCTAATGCTTTGAAGTGCACGGTTGGGTCTGGCTCGAAGACAAGGTTTTGGATTGATAACCAGTCCAGATGGGTCTGTTAAAAGACATGTTTTCAGGCCTTTCAAAATTAGTGTTAATAAAAGAGTTGTTGTTCGTGATTGTTATGTAAAGATCAAGAATTTAGTTACATGGGAATGGGTGTGCAGACACAGGTTGTGTCAAATTCATTGGCTGCAAATCTAGAGTCTCTCTAGGCTTATTTGAACTGATTTATTTTAACATATAAAGATAACACACGCGACTAGTCAAGTTGTAATAACCCAAAAGAGTTGGTAAATTTATTCGAAACTCTTTGGATGAAGGTTAAACTGCTGCATTTTTGGGACGAACTTCCTCTGTAACTCTTGGGTCCCTCCCAAGATCAATCTGTTTATTTGGAGAGCTATGAGCGATCAGATTGCTACTTCTTCTACCCTGCGAATTAGAGGGGTTAGCATTAACTACCCCACGTGTGTTAGTTATGGGCTGTTTTCTGAAGATGCGGATCATCGTATGATAAAATGTGAATTTGCTAAGTCAATTTGGTGGCAAGTTTGCGCTTGAATAAAGTTGGCTAGCCCCACGGTGTTTGGCTCTGTCTTGGAGGCTTTGAAGTACGTGAATACACAAAGTAACGGGAAGGAAAAAAGGAATTTAATCCATACTGTGTTTCAGAATAGAAAAAGACAACAACATAGGACTATATTTTATCCTGAATTTCTGTGGTCAAAATAACCAGGCTAACAAATCCCCGTGCCTCGCACGTGATACGGTCAGGCAAAACTGCAAAAATGATCATCGATCTTCATCTTCATAACAGCCTCAAGTGGCAATCGTTTCTGAGAAAGACGAAACAATATGCATTCTCGATTCAAATCTCTCTCCAGAACCCTAATCAACTCAAATCTCCTCTGCTCAATTTCATCTCGAACCTTCTCTTCTCAAATCCAACACTCCCAAACCCTAACGGAGCTCCGCCACCGTCTCGCCGCCGAATCACCCACCTTGAACGACTTCATCCGCCTTTCGTCCGATGAGGACTATTCCGTCGAGGTTGGCACGAAGAAGAAGCCCTTGCCTAAGCCTAAATGGATGAAGGAATCCATTCCAGGTGGGGAGAAGTATACGCATATTAAAAAGAAGCTTAGGGAGTTGAAGCTTCATACGGTTTGTGAAGAAGCTAAGTGCCCCAATTTGGGAGAGTGTTGGTCTGGTGGTGAAACTGGTACTGCCACCGCTACTATTATGATTCTTGGAGATACCTGTACTAGAGGCTGCAGGTAAGTGATCATCTTTGGTGTAGATTTAAATAATAGAATGTTCTGTTATTCATGTGTAAGTTGATTGAGGAAGATCTATGTTTATTAGAAGCTGATATTGTACTATAACCTGCCTGAACTCATGACATTTGGGAGAAGCAACTATAACTTTAGGATTGTGCCAACTAATGGAGTTCTAAGGAATAGTGAACTTAAGAAACTACAACACTTCAATTTCAGCTAATGCATTAAGTTCAAACAAAGGATTTACCAGTATGATTTTTCCTAATAGAAATTTGTTTAATTTTTGAAAGTATTATGAGGCTAGGAACTTAGGAAACATGGAAGTAAGTGCATGTATCCTGTGCAACGCACACATGGCTGCATATGTTCAGTATATATAAAAGTAATGGTGCATTCTTAATAGAAATTTGTTGAACTATTTGTATCTGTACCAAAATAGTTCATCTGTAGTTCTCCATTTAGCAGTAGGGGTTAGAGAAAGGTAATCGTACATTCTTGAAACCAATATTATTTAGGCTTATACATTGTCGTTATGGTTAATAGTTAGGTATTATATAACCAATACATTGTGGTTTTTTGGAATAACTTATGGGCTAGGTACATTTCACAATAGAATGACAGATATATGCCATATAGACCAAATGAAATCAAGCGTAGTAGCCTAAAAATTAATCATAGATGCCATGTAGTTATGATTTCAGCTTTGTTTTTTTTTGTGTGTGTGTGGGGGGGTGGGGGGGCAAACGAACCACACAAACATTAAGGACATGAACTTGTTCATGAATTACCGAATTTCGGTCATTAAGGAAATGAACATGTTCATGAACTGTTCACGAACACTTACCGAACGCAAACAAACACAAAACAAAGCCAAGCGAATACAAACAAATGTTCAGGAACATAAATGAAAACAAACAAATTGATTGCCAACCGATAGCCAATTCAAATCCATTAGCCGTTGAGCTAACCGTTAGCACAAACGGGCCAGAAATAGATACACATTGGTTGGATCAAATGGCAACCGATGCGGTGCAAAACTAGAACAATTTTTATCCATAGAGTCACCCACAAATTAAATGGAACACCCATGCATGCAACCTTACCTTCACCCATGTTCCTTTAAGATCATGTTCTCTGCAAAGTTAAAAAAAACGGAATCGAGCCTCGAGGCGTTTTCCCTTCGCCTCACGAGGCGTAAGCCTCGAGGCGAACCGAGGCGTAAACCCGAGGCGGAATTAAATAATAAAATAAAAATTATATATCTTATAAAAATAAAATACTAAAACATCACACAAAGTACTTTCCTAAGTAATTTCATCATCTAAACAAAATATAATCAATTTGATCCAAATATTGAGTCTCCATATCTCAAATAAAATTAGTTTCAATCTAAAATTGGCCTAATACAATAAACATATTCAAAAATAAATGTATTTTTTTTCCTTTTGAAGTCTGCATATTCAAGTCCCATCACCACTTTTTAAAAGTCAAAAAGTTTTACAAACAGACCATCATTCACCTGCCCCTCTCTCTCTCTCTCTTAACCTTTATCTCTTCACCATTAAAGACACCCCACCTTTTCTTAATACTCAAACAGTCAACAGAGGGCTCAACGGAGAAAGAAAAACGAAAAAAGAAAGCAGAAGTGAACGGTTTTGGCCGGAAGTTGCAGAAATGGCTGGAGGTGAACGGTTCTGCGGAGAAAGAAACACGAAAAAGAAAAAAACGCCTCGTTCCCGCCTCACCTTTCCCGAACCGCCTCGTCCAAAGAGGCGTACGCCCCATCTGAACCCTATGAGGCGCCGCCTCATATGCGTTTTCTCACCGCCTCGCCTCAAGGCGCGCCTCGAGGCGTACGCCTCGAACATTTTTTTAAACCATGGTTCTCTGTGTAGTTTTTTCAGTATGCTTTTACTAGTTGTACTTCATGCATTTTCAATTGTACTTTAGATGTCCTCTTTCCTAAAGACTAGGATAGGTTAGACTAGGATAGGTTAGTGGGTAGTTGATTTGTAGGTTTTTTTTCTTCATAATTTCCTTTATGTATTGTACCT
Organism: Flaveria ramosissima; assembly: GCA_025215565.1. Lineage (NCBI taxonomy): Eukaryota > Viridiplantae > Streptophyta > Magnoliopsida > Asterales > Asteraceae > Flaveria > Flaveria ramosissima. Next base: position 40,117,009 of record CM046034.1, read on the forward strand.
GGAAGGAACAAGAGGACGGTGAGTTTATGAATATTTTCTTTTGTCTTGATTTATCCCTTGTGAGATTTAGATTGATATATGTCTATGCTAGTTCCATTTTGGCAAGTTGGATGGTGTTCTTAAACATGATTGTATAACCGAAGTGGTGTATATATATCTTCGGTTGACATCGCAACACTATTGTGTGTTTCGGTTGTGAATCTGTATGCGAAACAAACCTTAGTTCTATCTGTATTTTCGATCAAAATGTTCATGAACACAAACTACTACAAATGATCATATATTTTTATTTTAAAATAAGATTTGCATTTTCATCACAAGCATTACATTAAATCCACCAAAAATATACCATAACCATACCCAGTCCATCCCATCCGTAGCAAAGTTACTGGCGGGGTCTTGGGGGGGGGGATGCAGGTAAACCTTAACTCCATCCTAGGGGATAGAGAGGCTGCTTCCAGCGAGAGCTCCGGCTCTAAAGCTGACCATATGATCCAAATCACCCAAACATAAAGAGCACATAAAAAAACTTAATATAAATATAAAAAATACTTGACATAAGTAAACCATAACTCACACAAAAATTAATAACATAAACGAACACAGTAATGAACGAAAGTTACCGAACATAAACGAACACATTATCGAATGTTCACGAACGTAAATGAATGAATGCGTCCTACGTTTATGTTCGTTCGTTTAACTAAGTGAACGGAATTTTCTTGTTCGTGTTCGTTCATTTATTAAACGAACTTTCCACTGAACAATTCACGAACTGTTCGCTGAACGTTCGTTTCGTTTGCTGCCCTAGCGGGGGGTGCACCAGGTCTACCACGGTTAGAATCAGATAAAAATGAAGATCGGAGGTTGTAGAAATGAAGATGTTGAGGGGATGTGTGGGTGCACTAGGCTGTACCGGATAAGGAATGAGGATTTTTGAAAAAGTTTAGGGGTGGCTAGTATAGTAGATAAGATAAGAGAGGGGAAATTGAAATGGGTTGGACATGTTATGAGAAGATAAAGGTCTACCACATTAGAAACCGTTGAGGCCATCACTGTGGACGAGAGGAGAAGTAGAGGTAGACCCAAACTATTGTGGGACGAGTTGATTAGGCATGACTTGATAGATCTGCACCTCTCTGAGGACATGGTCGATGATAAGAGTTCGTGGAGAGTGGAGACGTAGAATTATGGTTAAACATTGTTAGGAGGATGAAACATATTTACATTCTAGAACTAGAAGCTTAGTTTTTGCAATCACCTTAGCATTTTTTTTTAGAATTATGGTTAAACACTGTTGTGAAACTGAAACAAATTTACATTCTAGAATTATGGTTAAGCAATGTTGTGAAATTGAAAGGAAGTTCCTGCATTATTTTTGTTATTTGCTTGCTTGATACGAAGTGTTGGGTTTGTGAAGGCTTTGGGCTTGGGCCCATGTTTAGTTTTCTTGTATATTAAGTTGTTAACCCTAATTAGTCTCTATATATATCCATGTCATGTATTTGTAATCTTTGTACTGAGCAAATAAAGAAAACCCTAGTTACAGCCCGTGGACGTAGATCACACCGACCGAACCACGTTAAATCCTTGTGTCGTTTATTTTATGTTTTTTGCGTGGTAATCGTTTTGTGTGTTTGTGTTTGTGTGTTGGTTCCGCTGCGCGCTTTAATCCTAACACGAAGTACAATTATTAGAGGAGCGAGCAGTTGGTGTGTTATATTTTTCTATACATTTTTCAGTTTTGGGTTTTCAGGTGTATGGGTTTTTGATTTTGGTCATCAGTTATTTGATGGTTTATCTTGGTTGTCAAGTATAGTTCTGGTTTTTTGAAAGTTATATTGACAATAAGTAAAAATGCTTATTCTAATATAAGATAATTGAACTATCATATTGGTTACGTTTAAATCTTAGAAGGCATCCTAAATTCCTAATCATAATTAGAACATGTGTGGCAATCTTAACAAGTGGAATATTTTTGGAGATAACTATATTAAAGGTATTCTACATCATGGCTAACCTATTTTTGTCTCAATCCTGCAATTTCTATCAGAGTGTTAATATTTTGTGGCTCTAAAAACATGCATATAAGATATCCATGCCTTTGAGAAGTTAATCCACCTGCTAACCAATTTTGAATTAAATAAGAACCAAAGTACACATATTCAATGAAGTTGAGCTCAAATTTGTATTCAATTGAACGTTTATGATATATGGTTACATGCCATTCAGTTTCTGTTTAAATAAGTTATAATAAGTATTATTATTATTATAACAGATTTTGCAACGTGAAGACATCACGCACCCCACCACCTCCTGACCCAAATGAACCTTCAAATGTTGCTGAAGCAATTGCTTCTTGGGGTTTGGATTATGTGGTGATTACTAGTGTTGACCGTGATGATTTACCTGATCAAGGAAGTGGCCATTTTGCTGAAACCGTTCAGAAATTGAAGATACTGAAACCTACTATGCTAATAGAAGCTTTGGGTATCTACCCTTGGTTATATTATTATTATTAGTATTGTTATTGTTTTTATAATCATTAGAAATTTCTGAATTTATTTTGATGTGTTAATATGAATTAATCATGCAGTTCCTGATTTCCGAGGAGATGCTTCTTGTGTAGAGAAAGTTGCAAAATCTGGATTAGATGTATTTGCTCATAACATTGAAACAGTTGAAGAGCTTCAGAGTTCAGTAAGAGATCACCGTGCTAATTTTAAGCAATCTTTGGATGTTTTAATAAAGGCAAAAGAGTATGCGCCAGCCGGCACGCTTACAAAAACATCTATAATGCTGGGTTGTGGGGAAACACCAGATCAAGTAGTGAATACAATGGAGAAAGTGAGGGCAGCAGGTGTTGATGTGATGACATTTGGCCAGTATATGCGGCCTTCTAAGCGCCACATGGCAGTTTCTGAATACATAACGCCACAAGCTTTTGAAAAATACCGATTACTAGGCATGGAAATGGTATGCTTCAACCTTCTGAAAAATATGGTCTGGTTTGGGAATCGGGTGTTTTGTAACTTTTTATATGGGTTAATTGGCCATTTTGGTCAATTTTTTTCACTTTCTTAAATATTTTTAGTATGTCATGGTTAAAAAGCTTACCAATTTACCATAAAATTAATCTATTGATTTCAAAAAATGAGTTAGGAGGACTAATAATTTACTTTGGATTATGTTTGGCCCTTTTGACCCATTTGACCTATTCCTTTATAACTACTCTTATTTGATTCAAATTTTATTAAAACATAATCGAAAATCACCCATTCACATATAAATGGGTTGCATTGCTACGCCTATAATATTAACACCTTTATTAATCTTTTGAGTTAGAATTTCACAACCACTATATGCCACTTATATAAGTAGTTTAATTTGGAGTTATAGGTCCTAAAGCTAAACAACATGTAAAGTACATTGGTCAAATAGAATTAGTTAAGCATAATAGAAGATAAAGTATTAATTACAAACGTCACTTTTAGAATGAAAGCCTAATATCTGCTTTCTAGTCACAACTAAGGGTGTGTTTGAGTGCATTTAAAATGTAAACTTAAAACTAATAATGCTTAGGTAGTAGTTCTATGGTTTTAAATTAACTTGATATAGAGAAACAGATAAGAAGCTTAATTAAAAAAAAGTTATTTTCAAGATAAATGTCAATTCATATACCTATAATCTACTAGCTGTAATCTAGTTATTATCTGATTCCTTCAAGTCTCACTTATTAAGTACAATTCAAATTATGTTTGAGTGCCCTTCCAATTCAAATGCCCCAAAGTATACCATCAAGAGGAAACATTCTTGGAATTTTGGACTTTAAAGTTGTGTGTTCAATCACACATAATTCTTCCACCAAAATGGAAAATAGAGTGGCCCATTTTTGCTTATATCTTACCTTTTTCTTCAAACCATTTTCCTGAATTGGCCAACATCCATCATAGAACACTACCCCACCTGTCTAGGAGAAACATCATTCACCACCTTGGGATACAACCTACCTAATAACCATTAATCAGGCCAGCATCTTCTCGAATGATTATAACAAGGTCTAAATTGTCTGCATGACAACTTAGTGAAATTCTTATTTTATTTTCTTATCATGGCTTTATCCCAAATAAAACTTGTGGGTCTACCTCTTTTTGACATACTCACTTAGGCGAAGAGTGTGCATAATCAGGTCTTATCCAATAAAAATCAGTTCACCTAATTTGGGTCATTCAAGTTTGAGTGGAACAAAGTTCTTTGGGAAATGGGTTCAGTTTTTGGTTGTGTATATTTTGACCAACCTCAACCTCAATCTGAACTAGATCTTCACCAACAACTAAAACCTGTAATTTTAAATAGGCTTTTCAGCCACAGATTAAATTAAGTTAATTTTATACATTGCTAGTTATTGGTCTAATCTTGTGATAATTTTGTCATATCGCTGGTGATTTGATTATATTTTGTGATAACACACAAGAATTTGATTGTATATAGTATAAAATGTGGAAAGCCTGTAAAAATTAATTAAATCGTGAAATTTTGGTAAACTCTCGTGATAGTACACATGAATTTGTTAAAGCCAATAATTCAAGGTAATTTGTTCAAATTTGATAAGCGAGGGGATTTGGTCAAATACTCAAATCTTGGGGTGAAGACACTATTCCCTTCTGCATTTGTCAACAGTAGATTATGCCAATAATCGTGTTGTGATTTTTGTTTGATGGCAGGGATTCCGATATGTGGCATCTGGTCCTATGGTGAGGTCTTCATACAAAGCTGGCGAGTATTACATCAAATCAATGATCGAAAAAGATCGCGCTGCATCTGCATAACAATTTCATCTCATTTATCATAACATGTATTATCTCTTATATGATTTATAAGAAAGGGTTTACATCCCGATTGAAGTTGAGGAGAAGAAAATGTAACTGGTCAATTGATCTTGCTAGTTGCTTCTCAACCTCAAACGACCTTCCGTTTGTAATTCATACTGCTGCTACTTGTTTACTTAATTCATTGTATATTTGTTCAAGTGATATTAAACTGTGTAATGGTACTATTAGGCTCCTACTGGATATAATTTATTAATGATTAAAAAAAGATTTTTAAGTTATAAATACGGGACTGAACCCTAATATGTGGGAGGTAGTGAAGAAGGAGATAACCAAACTCTTAGATGCATGTTGATGTTGTGTAGTTAGGATTGAAGGTGCTTAGACATTGCCAAGTTGATGTTGGATTTTGAGTGGTGTTATCAATTGTTAGTTTAATTAACTATGGTTGTGTTGTGTCTACAACGTATATCTTCTCCCCTCATGTTATGAATGTTGTACAGTTCTTTATCTACATGACATTAGCAAATCAGTTCACTGAGATTGATTACTATGCATATAAAGATCACGTTAGATTCATGTCCAAATAGATAATGTCTAGGTCGTTGGTTACTGTTTAAGGCAATTGATAATCGTTACACACAAAAACACGATACTTTGTGGAGTGGGAGAGCCCACAATGGATTTTTCTTATTAAACTACTCAAAGGACTAAAAAACTCTTGAGAGGAATAATGATCCAATGCATCAATTTATACAACCACCACTTGGAGAGCTACTCTGTTTCCTCCTAACTCTGTGGATTAAATTTTTTAAACACATACATAGAGTTTATCTATTATTAACTAACAAATAAAAATGAATAAAATGACTTCACTCCACCTTCTACTATGACAATGATTTTCATTAAACCAAGGATTACGCCTTCAATCTCTCTCTTAATCCTTGTGTATTCCTCCCAAGTCTTACAAGATTTGGTAATTTGTTATTGAGTTCTTGGATGCTGTTTTTAGTAATCAATCATGTACTTATTTTTTGCGGAGAGAACGACTGTGAATTAACAATAGTGTGGACATGTGTTGAAGGAAAACTAAGTGGTAGTTGATCAAACGAGGTGATGTGTGATTTTGAATTAGGAGTTTATGAGCCATGGTCATATTCATTTTAAAAATTTTTATTCATTGACTGATTAAAATAAAAAGTCCTAGCAGATCATGGAATTATTTAGCTTATTCAATTATTCATTGCTTAGTATAATACATGGGTGAATAAGTGTTTATGCTATTTACTGCCTCCTTGTATTTAGCTTTTTTTAATAAATGTTTCAGTTGGAATATCCGTGCGTTGCTCTGTGTGCATTGTTTTATCTCATTTGTTAGGGTTTGTGGTATTGTGGTTTGTGGTATTGTGGTTTGTGGTGTGTTCCATCATAGGTTAAAAACACATGTATTATACAGGTCCAAATATAATAATTTGTTGTTACAACGGTTTTTTTATGTTAGTGCATAACCAAATATACAATAACTAATGAGAGATGGGGCTTAATATTCATAGTACCTAGTGCTGTATATCTTGTTTGAGGGGCATAAATGAAATAAAATCATTAATTTTTTTATGAATTTAGGCATGACCTTCGTACGGGTGTCAAAATACATGTATAAAGTTACAATTATGTCCCTAACTTCTCTTTATTTATTACTAGTTGTTCCTGAGCTTCGTGGCGGGATACGATCTCTACTCGCTCAATGAATATATACATACATATTATTAAACATTTCAATATAAAAAGAAAAGAAAGCGCACATGCCTTTGAAAAAATCCACAGGGTTGACGGTTTGGTTAAACCCGTACTTTTTGGGTTTTATACTCATTTTTACAAGTTATGCATTCAAATCGAATAACTCTTAATTGGGTTGTCTAAAAACTAATCTATTTTTTTAAGTTTTAGATATGACACAATAGATTATTTTGATGTAAAAGTGATTTGTATAGTTTTACCTCTTAATCACATATCTTAGAGTTATTAAATCTATTAACATAAAAATAAACAACCGCGAATTATTTATTTCAAATTGAGTTATCAAGTATTTAATTTATTAAACACTATTTTTTGTAGTTTTAAAAAATTCTTTTGTAAATTAATAGTTATAGTTTTTGAATTACTTTATAAATTGACATCTCTTTCAAGTTGTAGTTTTAGGTACTGTTAATTTTTTTGTATATAATTTGTATTTCAAACTCTAGTCTATGTAATATATATTAATAAATTCATATAATATATTTTTTACCCATTTTATATCAAATTTATAAAGATTAGTTTTTGTATATATATATATATATATATATATATATATATATATATATATATATATATATATATATATATATATATATAATGATATATACAAAAACTAATCTTTCATAAATTTTATTTATTTCAACATAGTCTATATTACCAACATAGTCAAAGTCATGAAAAGTCAACGTCTCAGTCAAGGTCAATAGAAAAGTAAAACGTCGAGTTCGAGACGAAGAACCGAGTGAAGATATTGAAGATATATTGTGTTTTGAGACTTTATTGTAATAAATATATTTTGTGTGAATAAAATATATTTTACTTTGTTTTTGTCTTGTTTTAGTCTAGTTTAATAGTTTAGGGGGTTAAATGTAAATAGTAAAAGTTAGTCTAGACTATAAATAGTCTAATTGTAATTAGGATTAGTTAATGGTTGAATGACAAATTGATTGGGGAATTACTTGTAAACACTATTATTTTGCAATCAATATAGATAAAAGGGGTTTTATTGTGTTTATCTTATTTTGATCAAGAAATCTTCATGTTATTTGATTCAACTGGGCTAACAATTTGGTATCAGAGCCATATTGGATCACATTCATTGAAGATTTGAAGAATTTTTGAAGGTGTTCATTTGATTTCTAGAGAGAGAAAATGAGGGTTTAGAGAAAGAAAGTAGATCTGAGTTCAAATTTGTTCAAATCTAGTATCAACAACATCAGATCTATTACTATTTACAACATATATTGGATCTACATCAACTTTTATACAAGAAAAATTTCAGATCTGAGATTTTCTCTCACACAAACTAGTGTGTGTGTTCTTGATGTTTTTGAGTCTTCATATCTTCATCCGGCGAAACTAGATCCAATCTTGAACGAAAGTCCAAACTGCTCCGGCGAAACTATAATTTCGTCCCACGAAACTATAATTTCGTTCGACGAAACTACTCCGGTGAAATTACTCTCCGGCGAAATTGCCAAAATTCCAGCGAATCTACCAGTTTCTGCGAAATTAAAAAAAATATAATCTGCGAAATTAAAAAAAAATATAATCTGCGAAATTAAAAAAAACTGCGAAATTAAAATATTTTCTGCGAAACAAAATCTTCAAACTGAGAAATTAAAAAAAAATTATACTCCTCGAGAGGCTTGTTAAAGCTACCTTAACAAGGAAGTCTTCCGTCCGGCGGACAAGGTTGTCATCGCAGTGTTCATCGGTCATGTCGTGATTTCGAAATTGATACCATAGTAGAACTTTGCTACTTTCTCGAAGATCTCAGCTACTCCGGGGATGCTCGACAGATCTAGCGTCGTCATATTAGATTCACCACTCAACTTGTTGTGCTTCCTTGCATACCTTTGGTTCCTCAAGAACTTGGAATCCATCCCTTTGGTGGAAGTGTGACGGTGCTTCCTTGGATTCTTGATGCCATTCCGGTGAGCCTTGTAAGACTGGTTATGTGCGGTGTGATTCTTCGACTTAGCTATCTCTCTAGTATACTCTATTTCTCCTTTAGCTGCTGAGACGATGAGATTAGGGTTTGCAAAATTCAAACAAACGTGCTTCCTTTGCCATCTCTCTCGTACACTCGGTGTCTTTGTACACTCAAGATACTGCTGATACGTCGCCGCCGTGCACTGGCGTCGCGCCGCCGTGGAGCTCCAGCTCCGGTGAAGTCGGCTGGGAGGGGGAAGGCTGCATTTTTGTTGAAGTGTTTTGTTGAAGTGTTTTGTTTGTGTTAGGGTTTGAGTGTATTAGGGTTTGAGAATGTTTAATGGGCTTTTTTCATTGGGCTAGGTTTTCAATTTGGTTCAGTAAATTGGGCTAACTACTTGGTTCAGCAATCACAAGTTGGATTACCAACCAATTGGGTTATCAAATTAATTGGGTTTTCTAAAATATTTAAAGAAAAGATTGGGCTAACAATAATTTTTTTAACAATTTAGACTAGTTACAAGATTAAAATAATTTTGGGCTAACAATTTGCTACTAGTTGTGTATGGGCTTGTTAAAATTGTTGTTTTAAAAATTGGGCTTCAAGTTGTGTAGGCTTTTTGGGTCATTAAAAAAAAATAATAATAATTCATAATCGTATAATATTTTTGTCATTTTGGGTGATAAAGTGAATTTAATATTTTGTTTGAAAATGACTTTCACTATCAATCTCGAATAAGACAATGCCACAATGGCACAAAGTCGGTTTGACTGTTTTGCAAGTACAAAGTGCAGGACCGTTGAAGGGTATGCACTTACAACACAACAACACAATGAGGAGAGTTGCTTAGAACACTTAACAGATCAAATAGGGAACTGGCTAGCTTGTTAATGAAAGATGCTAAGAACACAAGTAAATTTGAGACAGAACAAGATTACAAACAACACAAGTATTTGGTTTTTAAGAATGTTGTATATTGCTTCTCAAGTTCTATTACAAGTTACAAAGCATCGATGGAAAGTTACAAGTACTTGAGATACTTTATACTACATCTTACAGCCGGCCATACTTTGAAGGCTAGCTGGATACAATTGACTAGACGACTACAAAATCAAATGTAGAGTCAAAAGGCATATCTCCCTTTTGACTTGTGACTATGACATGCCATAGCTCACATCCTAATATATTACAAAAAGGATAAAAGTACATAAAGTAGAAAGCATGGACTCAAGACCTCAATGTACAGCTACCAAAAGCATGGACCTTTCACCAACTCATGTAAGTCGGTGACTTTACAGAGTAGCAGCGGAAAAGTGGTCCAGCTTTATGTTAAAGTACATCAGAAAAAGGCATATCTCTAAAACACTTCGGAAGAAATCTGTCTTCACTCTTTGGCTTCGGAAGACTTTGTCTTTGAAGCTTCGGAAGACTTCACTTTTGGCTTCGGGAGATGTTGGTCTTGGCTTCGGAAGATTTTACACTTAGAATATTTCTAGTGCATGGTGTAAAACTTCTGAAGCATTTCTAATCCTGTTCTTTAGTGCATGCTTGCAGAGAGACTTTGGATGTTTTGATTCATCAGACTTATAGGAATCCTTACAAACTCCCCCTAGGCTGATGCTACCAAAACATTTAGAAGATCTTCAGATATTTGTATTCTCCAGGACGATGATGACCATACCCTTCTTCATCAGATGGTCAGGATCACTCAGACTCTCATAATATCTTCTCATCTCAAAGAGATCATGCAGAGGTAGGTTGATTATGTCTTGCCATGTATAGACATTCTCAACACCTTGATCTCTCATCACATGCCATCTCTCTGGATTAGTAGTGAAGGTCCAGGATAAGATGGGTGTCTCAGCTGCAAGAGGAGCCACTTGAATTAGAGTTGATTGGGCTGCCTCTTCATGCACTTCCTCAGGTTGATCTGACTCAGTTTGAGGTGTAGAGGTGAATGATTCAGGCTTCTTCTTCTTTGACTTTGGTTCGGAAGCCATCATCTTCTTCCTCTTAGAAGACTTTAACTGAGAAGACTGGTCTGCAACACCTTGTTGATCATCCTTGTCTTTCTAAGTTGGGTGTTCCTCCCTCACATGTTCAGAAGGAGATGGAGTTTGACCCTGCTGTGGATCAGAAGATGAAGCTTGCTGAGGCTCAGCAAGCGGTCCAGGTTGTGTTGTCTCAGGTTGTGCAACCTTAACCTCCACTTCAGGTGGGATTTGACTTGGAGGAGAGTATAAGTCAATCAGCTCTCCACTCTTGATCTTTTGCTTGATTACCCTAATATGCTCATCCATTATGGATAGAGACATAGGGCCAAGTCTCCTTCTGGAGAATCCATACAGCTTCAAGAAGCTCATCATCCTTTGTCTGTCAGCAGACTTCTTCATATCTTTTGGATGATAGCTCTTGACTTTGCATCATCTTCCCTCATCTTTTTCTTTGTTGCCTAAGCTGTTTGAGAAACTCAAACTCAATGTACTCAAAGGATAAGGGAAAAAGTGCAGATGCCTGGTAGAGACCTGTGGCACTCAGGTAGTTGATCATGTTTTGCCTATCTGTTTCCTTGTCTACCTGAGGCTCTTGTGTAGCAGCCACATCCTCTTACACAAGACTTTACTGAACTGGGGAGAGAGTTGGAGCATGCTTGTATAACCTTTTCTGTCTCTTCTCCTCTTTGAATTGGAGAAGTAACCTTGCATCCTCTGCTTCCTTCATCTCTCTTGACACTTCCATGTCAGCTAGTTCATTTAATTGCTCTAAGGGGAGAGATATAATCTCATCTATGTCATAGTTCCTAGTCTGCAGGTAAGTAATCCTGACTGCTCTCAACTTATCTTCTTGAGTGTTTGGTCTGGGGGCAGCCCTGATTGCAGCTTGCATAAAGCCTGAAGACCCAGAGGAACTTTCTCCCCTTAGCTTCCTCTTCCTCTCTCTCTCCTCCTCCTTAATTTCTTCAAGAGTCAAAATCCTTTTCCCTTTATCACCCACATACCTTTGTGACTCAGGGTAGAGAGAGCTTTGGCCTTCATTGCTTGGTGTAGCATCCAAGCTCTGGCCAGAGAGAGGTTGTGAGACACCTTCACCAGCAGGTGTTTCACTGAGGGAATGAATTTCTGAAGCAGTTGTTGGTGTGACAGGGCTCTCAGGCTCTATCACTGGGCCTTCAACCAAGGTTTTCCCTTTGAAGCTAATCTCAGGGTCTGCCTCAGCATCCAGTTGACCAATGACATTACCTGATTGCCTTTGTCTCCTTCTAAGGCTGAACTCTTCAGTAATTCTGTCTTGAATCTTGAGTGCTAACCTGTCAGCTTGTTTTGATTGACTTGGGTTGACAAGTGGCATGTTGATCAGGTCAAAACCTTCATAGTAGTCCAAGGTTTTGAAAATTGAACACTTCTTGCTGCCCTTGAACTCTATGAAGAATGAGGGCTCTTCTATCAGCATCATACCTCCACCCAATAATGTAGTTTGAAGTTCCTTGAGGTGGAGATGACACAGCCCTTGGAATGCCTTCCTCAATGAGACTCTTAATGACAGAGTCTATAATGTCCACATTAATGTGAACTTGAGGAAGTTGCTGAGTATGCACAATTTCAAGTGAAGATGGTGAATCCTCAATGTCCATACTCCCTGAAGAACTCCCAGCAACTGTGACTGTAATGACTTTCTCCCCCTTTTTGGTAGCATCACCCTCTTGCATAGGTGAGCTAGAGGTTAGGTCAATCACATTCACAGGTTCTTGTGTTCCTGGTTGAGCTCCTCTTAAAGGTCTCCCAGCTAGTTTTTCCCTGAGATAAGATATCTCAAGTTGCTGATCATTGACCCTATTATGCAGGGTAGTCACCTGAGATTCAAGGTGACTAACCTTAGAGACTAAATAGGAGCATGTTTCTGACAGTTTTTGCACCTTTAGTCTCAGATTCCCCTCATCTTCATTAGAAGAATCAATGGGGGATGAGATGATTGGACCAAAGTCCTCTCTCACACCACCAGCCTTAGGTTCTTGGCTGCTGGATTTCCTCTGCACATTGACATCCTCAGTTGAGGTGTCAATGGGCTGAGTTGCCATGGTTGAGGTCTTAATGATGTAATCACTTGCAGAAGTGAGACCTCTTCCATATGGATATCCTGAACAGGTTCAGAAGTATCCACCTCAGTGATGGGTGATTGATGTGGGCTAGACAAAGGAGACTCAAGAGTACTCATCTCTCTTTGAGTAGGGGAAGAGTAGAGAGACTCATGGTACCCACTAAAACCTAAGTCTTCATCAGTATAGAATGAGAGGCTGGGAATGGGTTGATTTAAGTCTAATGGCTGGGGATGGTAACTGTCCCCTGAAGGTTGTTCACTTGAGTGTTGAGACTCAGAGTGAAGGCTTAAGGCAGTTGGGCTTGTGAGCTCATCAAGGTGAGCATAAGGAACCTCATCCCTGATTGTTGAAGAGATGTGAGTGGTTTTCTCCTCAGGGGAAGTGGGAGCTCTAGTGTCCACTTCCTCCTGTATGGGTGAGTATATGGGGGCCTGCACAGACTCAATAGTTTGAGCACGAGTTCGTTTAGATTTTCTTTGGTAGGTGAGGGTGACTTGGGGCCTTGTTGGTGGTTGAGAGGTAGAAGGTGTGGGTTCAACACTAGCTTGTGTTGCTAGGTTGTCACCTTGAGCAATGAGCTCTAACATTTTTAGGACAAGGGCTGTTTCTACCCCTGAGAAGCCTACAGTTGGCTTCTTCATAATTTTAAAGATGCCGGGATTAATCTGTCCCTATTTAAGAATATTATTTGTTTCCCTCAACTTGAGCCCAGTTCACAGTTGAGAATGTGTTGAACATATCTAGGAAACATATAATACTCTAAGGAGTCCAAGTTAGCAAGCAAATTTGTATAAATAAACTGAGAGTACCTGAACTTGACCCCTTGAACCATTCCATGTACTATGAAGAAGAGATTCTCAGGAATCTGGTCCCACCCTCCATGCTTGTTTGACAAGCTGTGGATAACCACATGAAGCAGGTATTTCCATTGGGATGAGACCTTCCCTTTCTTGAAGGTCTTTACAGAGAAATCTCCCTCATAGCCCATCTGCTCAAAGGAATAATTTACAGCTTCCTTTGGGAAGGACAACTCACCTTCTTCATCATCCAGCTGCAAGTGAGTGTTGATGATGGCTGGAGTGATGAAGATTGTCCTCCCTTGCACTGTGGCAGACAGTGCCTTCTCCCCATCCTTAATGACCTCTTGGCAGGTCTTCCAAAATTCAATTAGATGATTCTCATAGAGAGTAGGATCAATGGTTAGAGAGGTGAAGTAGTTTGATAGAGCTAAGAAACGGCAAATCTCTAAGAAACTTTCATCTTTCTCAGAGCTTAACAGAGCAACTTGGTTATGTTTCCTGTGAAGTTGCATGGAGAAATCTAGGTTGTTTCCGAGGTTTAGGTTGGCCATTTTAGAAGCTTAAGGATGAAGAAAGATGAAGAACAAAAGGCGGTTTGGGAGAATTTAGGGTGAAGGAATAGTGTAATTGAAGCTGAAGTAATTATTTGTTTACTAAGACATAAACTTCTTCCGAAGGTAATTTTGAATCTTCCAAAGAGATCAATATTTTCAAAAATCTAAGAAAAGTCTTTTGAAAAGATTTTTCGTCCAAAGAAAACAAGGGCATATGAAGGTGATATAATAGACAACTTAGGAACACAGGTTTTAGAAATGAATATGATTAAGTTTTAAGAAAAGCTATTCAAAGTTAATCATCCCAATAGCTGATACAAGATATGCAGGACCGGTGAAGGGTATGCACTTACAACACAACTACACAATGAGAAGAGTTGCTTAGAACACTTAACAGATCAAATAGGAAACTGGTTAACTTGTTAATGAAAGATGCTAAGAACACAAGTAAATGTGAGACATAACAAGATTGCAAAAAACACAAGTATTTGGTTTTCAAGAATGTTGTATATTGCTTCTCAAGTTCTATTACAAGTTACAAAACATCAATAGAAAGTTACAAGTACTTGAGATACTTTATACTACATCCTACAGCCGACCATACTTTGAAGGCCAGCTGGATACAATTGACTAGACAACTACAAAATCAAATGTAGAGTCAAAAGGCATATCTCCCTTTAGACTTGTGACTATGACATGCCATAGCTCACATCCTAATATATTACAAAAAGGATAAAAGTACATAAAGTAGAAAGCATAGACTCAAGACCTCAATGTACAGTTATCAAAAGCATGGACCTTTCACCAACTCATGTAAGTTGGTGACTTTACAGAGTAGCGGCGGAAAGGTGGTCCAGCTTTATGGTAAAGTACATCACATAAATGCATATCTCTACAAGTCTTCGGAAGAAATCTGTCTTCACTCTTTAGCTTCGGAAGACTTTCTCTTTAAAGCTTTGGAAGACTTCACTTTTGGCTTCGGTAGATGTTGGTCTAGGCTTTGGAAGATTTTACACTTAGAATATTTCTAGTGCATGGTGTAAAACTTCCGAAGCATTTCTACTTCTGTTCTTTAGTGCATGCTTGCAGAGAGACTTTGGATGTTTTGGCTGCATCAGACTTATAGGAATCCTTACAAACTCCCCCTAGGCTGATGCTACCAAAACATTTAAAAGATCTTCAGATATTTGTAGTCTTCAGGACGATGATGACCATACCCTTTTTCATCAGATGGTCAGGATCACTCAGACTCCCATAATATCTTCTCATCTCAAAGAGATCATGCAGAGGTAGGTTGATTATGTCTTGCCATGTATAGACATTCTCAACACCTTGATCTCTGATCACATGCCATCTCTAGATTAGTAGTGAAGGTGTAGGATAAGATGGGTGTCTCAGCTTCAAGAGGAGCCACTTGAATTGGAGTTGATTGGGCTGCCTCTTCATGCACTTCCTCAGGTTGATCTGACTCAGCATGAGGTGTAGAGGAAGATGATTCAGGCTTCTTCTTCTTTGACTTTGGTTTGGAAGCCATCCTCTTCTTCCTCTTAGAGGACTTTAACTGAGAAGACTGGTCTGCAGCATCTTGTGGATCATCCTTGTCTTTCTCAGTTGCGTGTTCCTCCCTCACAGGTTCAGAAGCAGAGGGTGTTTGACCCTGCTATGAATCAGAAGTTGAAGCTTGCTGAGGCTCAGCAGGAGGTCCAGGCTGTGTTGTCTCACGTTGTTCAACCTTAACCTCCATTTCTGGTGGGATTTGACTTGGTGGAGAGTATAAGTCAATCATCTCTCCACTCTTGATCTTCTGCTTGATTACCCTGATATGCTCATCCATTGTGGATAGAGACATAGGGCCAAGTCTCCTTCTGGAGAATCCATACAGCTTCAAGAAGCTCATCATCCTTTGTCTGTTAGCAGACTTCTTCATACTCTTTTGGATGATGGCTCTTGACTTTACAACATCTTCCCTCATCTTTCTCTTTGTTGCCTTTTGTTCTTCGAGCACTTGAAGTTCAAGATGTTTGAGATACTCAAACTCAATGTATCAAAGGATAAGGGAAGAAGTGCAATTGCCTGGTAGAGACCTGTGGCACTCAGGTAATTGATCATGTTTTGCCTATCTGTTTCCTTGTCTACCTGAGGTTCTTGTGTAGCAACCACATCCTCTTGCACCGGACTTTCCTGAACTGGGGAGAGAGTTGAAGTATGCTTGTATAATCTTTTCTGTCTCTTCTCCTTTTTGAATTAGAGAAGTAATCTTGCATCCTTTGCTTCCTTCATCTCTCTTGACACTTCCATGTCAGCCAGTTCATTTAATTGCTCTAAGGGGAGAGATATAATCTCATCTAAGTCATAGTTCCTGGTCTGCAGGTAAGTAATCTTGACTGCCCTCAACTCATCTTCTTGAGTGTTTGGTCTGGGGGCAGCCCTGATTGCAGCTTGCGTAAAGCCTGAAGACCCAGAGGAACTTTCTCCCCTTAGCTTCCTCTTTCTTTTTCTCTCCTCCCCCTCAATCTCCTCAGGAGTCAAAATCCTTTTCCCTTTTTCTCCCACAGACCTTTGTGACTCAGGGTGGAGAGAGGTTTGGCCTTCATTGCTTGATGTAGCATCCAAGCTCTGGCCAGAGAGAGGTTGTGAGACACCTTCACCAGCAGGTGTTTCACTGAGGGAATGAATTTCTGAAGTATTTGTTGGTGTGACAGGGCTCTCAGGCTCTATCACTGGGCCTTCAGCCAAGGTTTTCCCTTTAAAGCTAATCTCAGGGTCTGCTTCAGCATCCAGTTGACCAATAACATTACCTGATTGCCTTTGTCTCCTTCTAAGGTTGAACTCTTCAGTAAATCTGTCTTGAATCTTGAGTGCTAACCTGTCAGCTTGTCTTGATTTGCTTGGGTTGACAAGTGGCATGTTGATCAGGTCAAGACCTTCATAGTAGTCCAAGGTCTGAAAATTAAACACTTCTTGCTGCCCTTGAACTCTGTGAAGAATGAGGGCTCTTCTATCAGCATCTTACCTCCACCCAATAATGTAGTTTGAAGTTCCTTGAGGTGGAGATGACACAACCCTTGGAATGCCTTCCTCAAAGAGACTCCTAATGACAGAGTCTATAATGTCCACATTAATGTGAACTTGAGGAAGTTGTTGAGTATGCACAGTTGCAAGTGAGGATGGTGAATCCTCCATGTCCATACTCCCTGAAGAACTCCAAGCATCTGTGACTGTAATGACTTTCTCCCCCCTTTTTGGTAGCATCACCCTCTTGCATAGGTGAGCTAGAGGTTAGGTCAATCACATTCACAGCTTCTTGTGTTCCTAGTTGAGCTTCTCTTAAAGGTCTCCCAGCTAGTTTTTCCCTGAGATAAGGTATCTCAAGTTGCTGATCATTGACCCTATTATGCAGGGTAGTCACCTGAGAGCCAAGGTGACTAACCTTAGAGACCAAATAGGAGCATGTTTTTGAGAGTTTTTGCACCTTTAGTCTTAGATTCCCCTCTTCTACATCAGAAGAATCATTGGGGGATGAGATGATTGTACCAAAGTCCTCTCTCTCACCACCAGCCTCAGGTTCTTGGCTGCTGGATTTCCTCTGCACATTCACATCCTTAGTTGAGGTGTCAATGGGCTGAGTTGCCATGGTTGAGGTCTTAATGATGTAATCACTTGCAAAAGTGAGAGCCTCTTCCATATGGATATCCTGAACAGGTTTAGAAGTATCCACCTCAGTGATGGGTGACTGATGTGGCCTAGACAAACGAGACTCAGGAGTACTCATCTCTCTTTAAGTAGGGGAAGAGTAGAGAGACTCATGGTACCCACTGAAACCTAAGTCTTCATCAGTATAGAATGAGAGGTTGGGAATGGGTTGATTTAAGTCTAATGGCTGGGGATTGTAACTGTCCCCTGAAGCTGGTTCACTTGAGTGACGAGACTCATAGTGAAGGCTTAAGGCAGTTGGGCTTGTGAGCTCATCAGGATGAGCATGAGGAACCTCAGCCCTGATTATTGAAGAGATGGGAGTGGTTTGCTCCTTAGGGGAAGTGGGAGCTCTAGTATCCACTTCCTCCTGTATGGGTGAGTATATGGGGGCCTGCACAGACTCAATAGCTTGAGCAGGGGTTCGTTTGGATTTTCTTTGGTAGGTGAGGGTAATTTGGGGCCTTTTTGGTGGTTGAGAGGTAGAAGGTGTGGGTTCAACACTAGCTTGTGTTGCTAGGTTGTCACCTTGAGAAATGAGCTCTAATATTTTTGGGACAAGGGCTGTTTCTACCCCTGAGAAGCCTACAGTTGGCTTTTTCATAATTTTAAAGACGTCGGGCTTCATCTATCCCAATTTAAGAATATTATTTGTTTCCCTCAACTTGAGCCCAGTTCACAGTTGAGAATGTGTTGAACATATCTAGGAAACATATAATACTTTAAGGAGTCCAAGTTAGCAAGTAAATTTGTATAAACAAATTGAGAGTACCTGAACTTGACCCCTTGAACCATTCCATGTACTATGAAGGAGAGATCCTCAGGAATCTGGCCCCACCCTCCATGCTTGTTTGACAAGCTGTGGATAACCACATGAAGCAGGTATTTCCACTGGGATGAGACATTCCCTTTCCTGAAGGTCTCTACAGAGAAATATCCCTCATAGCCCATCTGCTCAAAGGAATGATTTATAGCTTCCTTTGGAAAGACAACTCACCTTCTTCATCATCCAGCTGCAAGTGAGTGTTTATGATGGCCGGAGTGATGAAGATTGTCCTCCCTTGCACTGCGGCAGACAGTGCATTTTCCCCATCCATAATGACCTCTTGGCAGGTCTTCCAAAATTCAAGCAGATGATCCTCATAGAGAGTAGGATCAATGGTTAGGGAGGTGGAGTAGTTTGATAGAGGTAAGAAACGACAGATCTCTGAGAAACTTTCATCTCTCTCTGAGCTTAACAGAGCAACTTAGTTATGTTGCCGGTGAAGTTGCATGGAGAAATCTGGGTTATTTCTGAGGTTTAGGTTGGCCATTTTAGAAGCTTAAGGATTAAGAAAAATGAAGAGCAAAAGGCGGTTTGGGAGAATTTAGGTTTAAGGAATAGTGTAATTGAGGAAGATAGTGAAAGAGGGGGGAACCGTTGGGTATTTATGTGAAAAGGATTTGAGACAAAGTTAATGAAAGAGGATAAACTTTGAAATCCGGATGTCGGTCCCACCTCTAAAAAGTAGTTTACTTTTGCCCAAAAAGTAGTTTTCTTGAAAGTAGAGACATCTTCCGAAGGTTATTTGCTTCGGAAGTTCTGAAGAAAAAGCTTCCGAAGACAAATTGGCTTCGGAAGAGATTTCAAAGGTTTTTTGAGAATTTTGCTTCGGAAGAGAATTTACACTCAGAGATTTTTATTCTAAGAAGAATAAATACTTCCGAAGGTAAATTGCTTTCGGAAGAAACTTGTTCTTTGAAAACATACAAAGTACTTAAGTTGATTTTAAGCTTCGGA
This sequence comes from Flaveria ramosissima, assembly GCA_025215565.1. Lineage (NCBI taxonomy): Eukaryota > Viridiplantae > Streptophyta > Magnoliopsida > Asterales > Asteraceae > Flaveria > Flaveria ramosissima. Next base: position 40,136,494 of record CM046034.1, read on the forward strand.
AGATATTTCAGAAATTTCTTCTGAAGGTAAAATCACTGAAGCAATTATTTGTTTACTAAGACATAAACTTCTTCCGAAGGTAATTTTGAATCTTCCGAAGAGATCAAGATTTTCAAAAATCTAAGAAAAGTCTTTTGAAAAGATTTTCTTCCAAAGAAAACAAGGGCTTATGAAGGTGATTTTATGGACAACTTAGGAGACCTAGGTTTTAGAAATAAATATGATTAAATTTTAAGAAAAGCTATTCAAAGTTAATCATCCTAATAGCTGATACAAGATATCTCTGCTCATCAAAAGCTTTGGTGAACAGATCAGCATATTTTTCATTTGTGTTAACTTTGACTAGTTTGATTAATCCCTTTTCAAAGTTATCTCTAATCAAATGATACCTGATATTAATATGCTTTGTCCTTGAGTGCTGCACAGGATTCTCTGTGATGGAGATAGCACTATTGTTGTCTATGTGGATGGGAGTCTCTTTAAAGTTAAATCCATAGTCCAACATCTGATTTTGAATCCAAAGCACTTGAGCATAGCAACTTGTAGAAACAATGTATTCAGCCTCAGCAGTTGATGCAGACACACAGGATTGTTTCTTGTATTGCCAAGAGACTACTCTTCCACCAAGAAATTGACATCGCCATGATGTAGACTTTGCAGTCATGTTGCAACCACCATAGTCACTATCTGTATAAGCATACATATTAAAGTCAGAATTCTTTGGATACCAAAGGCCAAGTGATGGAGCACCTTTGAGATATCTTAAAATTCTTTTGATAGTGACCAGGTGTGACATCTTGGGGTTGGCTTGATATCTTGCACAAATGCATGTAGCAAACATGATATCTGGTCTGCTAGCTGTGAGGTACATAAGAGACCCAATCATTGCCCTATAGAGATGTTCATCAACACACACCCCCTCAAGATCAGGTCCAAGGGAGTGATTTCTGGCTATGGGTGTCTTAGCAACCTTACAATCAGTCATGTTAAACCTTTTAAGTATTTCCTGTACATACTTTGACTGACTTATGAAGATGCCTTGTCAACTTGCTTCACTTGAATTCCTAGAAAATAATTGAGTTCCCCCATGGCACTCATTTCAAACCTGTCCTTCATCAGCTTCTCAAAGTCTTTGCAGAGCTTTGGATTAGTTGACCCAAAGATAATGTCATCTACATATAATTGAACTAGCATTATAGCGAAGGTTGTCTATCTCTTCCTCTTTCGAGGTTTCAGACATAACCTCCTCAGGGTCAATCTCAATATCCGAGGTCAAGCGCAACAACATGATCTGTGAAGATCTCTTCGGGTTTAATACCCGGATTTGATAAACCAACTTGGCGTGCAGGGGGAACGGAAGATCCAATAGAAGCATCCCATAAAGAGTGAGCACAAGGGCCCTCTCACAGGGTGAAAAGATCACATAATAGATAGATAAACGAATCAAGTAAAGAGGAACACATACACGAGATATAAAATGCATACAGATCTTAGCATGAAAATATACATGAAGGTTCCTAGGTTATAGTCTAGGTCAAGCGTATTGCCTAATTCTCTATAACCAATGTCTCTGATACCAATCTGTCACACCCTCGCTAAAAGCGGAAACACAGGGATGTAACGAGATCGGGATCGTCATAACACATGGTAAGCAGTAGAGATGCAATAATAAATAATGATGATAAAGCGTGTCATGACGACACCCGACACAAATGGAGACTTGTGTCGTGTTTAGTCAATATTCACAATAGCATAGCCATAAGCATAAATATGTTAAATGATTCACATAGTCAAGTAGTAACAATTGTAATGTAAATTCCCACAACCCGGGAACAAGTATCAAAAGAATGAAATTGTTTAATCAGACTACAACATTGTATCAAAATGATTGTTTGTCAAATATGTTTAGTCTCAAAAATGCATCCTAGGGTCTCCACTAAGGCAGCACACCTAGATCCTCAATTTGCATGATCACCTGAAAAGATATGCTCAAAATGGTCAACAAAATTGTTGGTGAGCTCGCAGGTTTAAATAGTAAATAAGTAATTGATGCTGTATAGTAAATGATATGGAATACCGTGTATACAGTTATAAGTAAGTAAAATCACATGACAATGAGCTTTGCAACCAAACCTAACGACGTACACAAAGATCTTGTCGGAATATATTCACCCAAGGGCCCGTTCCTGGCCACTGTTGGTACTAACTAGTATACCAACAAACAAGGATGGGGGTGTCAACCCAGTAGTACTACCAATACCTATCCGTCGGTTCCCACACTGGAATTAAATAGTTGCAAAGAAAGTACCACACAGCGAACTCAAGCATGTATCAGATAAGTACTCACAAAACAGTAACACGTTGATTCCAAGTATGTAAATTGTATGTAAATTGTACAACATTGAAAATGGGTGAGCATACTTTTCCCCCATGTTTGTAAATGATTGAAATGTTGTATAAGCATAAAAAGGGGCCACGAAACTCACTTGTTAGGTGGTAAGTATGAATGATCAAAGTATCCAAATGTTGTATGCAATGAACGGTCAAACACCTATTGACAGTTATTGTTAAGCATTAATGATATGTATAAAGTAAATAGTAATATCCGGTGGGTTCGGGTTGTATCGGTTGGGTCGCGTGTAACACACACAATCAGACACACGTACTAGATCTTATGTAGATCCAAGTTGCCATTGTCGATGATATTTGTGTAAAAGTTTCATTGTTATTAAAGAAGTATTTGGTAAATATTGTTAGTTACAAATCGGTTATTAATACTTGTAAAATGTTAAGTTGATTTGATTTGAAATAACATTGGTAAGATGAAAGCGTTAACTTAAAAATCGTCATTAGAAATGGCAACCGTGTTGATGTCACCTTAACATCACACGACATACACACACCACACACAGGAAGGAATTCACACACAACAACTTCAGTCGCACGATAGGACCAGACGCATGACTCAACACTCCATTCGCACGAATCAACCCTCATTCGTACGAATCAGCTTCATTCGTACGATTGAACCTTCATTCGTACGACTGGCATTCAGTCGTACCACACATTACCCAATCGCACTACTCAACCTCCATTTGCACGAATCAACCTTCATTCGTACGAATCAGCTTCATTCATACGACTGAACCTTCATTCGTGCGATTGGCCTTCAGTCGTGCGATACACGCACAATCGCACACATTCATTCGGTCGCCTGACTCAATCGCACATATTCATTCGGTCGGATGACTCAATCTCACACATACACACAGTCACACGACTCAGTCGCACGACACACCCAGTCGCACAACTCAGTCGCACGATTGACTCAGACGCATGACTCAGTCGCACGACTCACCCAGTCGCACGACTCAATCGCATGACAGGCCCAGTCGCCTGAACAACAGAATCGCGACTGCTGAAGTGCAGAGCAGCCTTCGGCTGCTTCGTGCATGGGTTTTACACAACAAGGACTTCCAGAAACACACTACAAACATACACAAACAAGAAGCACATGCAGAAGGACATTACACGCACTCACACGACCTCATGTGTTCGGGTTGAACCCGAACACCCGAAACCCTAAAATGGACAGCCGTGAATAAGCAAGAAAAGGGACAACCAAGGTCGTCTACCTGCAAGAATGGAGTAGACTCGGTTGTAGACGAAGTCTAGACGACGAAAACGAGACCAAACGGAGCGGTTTTGGTGCAAGGAGGAGGAAGAAAGGTGTAGAAGAAGAATGAAGAAGAAGATGAAGTGAATGGGGGCTAGGGCTGGGAAAATGGGTTTAAATACCCAGCTCAAGTTTGCAAAATGTCAATTTTAGTCCCTGCACTTAACCCCCCGAGTTTTCCTAATTTGTTTCGGGTTGAAAACGACTTTATTAGGTTAGTTATATTAATGATAAAATGTATTTAGTGATATTTGTAACTTAAAAATGGTTTTATTAATGACGATAAAGTTATAATATGGTATATTTGGCGGTAACGATGATGAAAGTTTTTAAAAAAAGGTTTTAAGGACATCATACGATCACAATTAAAGCACAAGCATAAGGATGATAAAGCAAGTATGATATCCACACAAGGAGTTAATAAAGCGAGGAATGAATGATCAAAGAAAGTTAACGGAAACCCACGTTAATTGACGGACCTTTTGGTGACGGATGTCACATAGGATGAGACTTGTGGATTGTAACATCTCGTATTTTTGTTAATTAAAAAGGGTAACTTCGTTAAGTTTATAAAAGGATCTTTTATGTCTTTTGAGAAACATTGAGGGTTTATTATGCTTCATAATTAATTTGGTGGTTAACAAATTAATTTAATAAATAACAATAACATTATAAGTGTTATAATGTTTACTTAATATTATAAAACTTAACTTAATGTATCAAAAATCTTTAAAAAAATAATTGTGATTAAAATAATAATAACAATGTTATTGTTATTATTACTAATAATATTAAAAATAATAATAATAATAATAATAATAATAATAATAATAATAATAATAATAATAATAATAATAATAATAACAATAATAATAATAATAATAATAATAATAACCAAAATAGTAGTAATATTACTAATAATAGTACTAAAAATAATAATAATAATTTATAGAAGTTATTTAACTTGATATGATTAAAACTTAAAGTTAATTGAAGTCCAGGGGTTAAATTGTTAATTTTAAAACTTCAAAAGATAACTTTGTGCATAAAATAAAAAGAATAAAACCGCAGGGACCAAATGTGTAAACTTTTGAAACCCAAACCAATTCCCCCCAAAACCCCGTTTTCCCGGTGCCGGCTCCGGCGGCCCTCCGGCCAAGTCTCCGGCGATCACCAAGAGTTGACAACACTTGATTTCAACGCAATTAAACCGTTACCTAACCCTCGTGCATCCGATTCGAACCTATAATCATGTTTAATTTGCCTTTAAATCGTTGTTATGAACCAACCGATTGTAACCGAAATGTTACAATTGAATCAACACAAAACCTGTTGAATTGGGTCGTTAAATTGATTAGAAACGCTTTAACAATCACTGCGAACTTGAATGTGAGGTTAAATTCGAAGTTAAACAACCATAAATCCCTTAATCATAACCGATATAACCTAAGAAACATCAGAACGCATTCGGACCTTAACGTTCAAATCAAAATCATATAACAGAGGGGAATTACCTCATTTGTTCCTTTCTAACTCTCTGTTCTCTCAATTCCTTAAAATTACATCGCAACCTTGATTTTAAGTCCTGTGTTCTTCGCAAATGGTCCGAAGTGTTCTCGGTTCAATTACAACGATACAATCAATAATCAAGTAAGTCAGACCCAGCCTCATACTCGTTTTCAATTGGGGAACAAAAGCCCTAAGCTTAATCCAGATGAAACACTCGAATTGATCTTCAATTTTGGGTTCAATTGATCTAGGGCTTATATGGAATTGGGGATTTGATAGAAGCTTGTTTATAATATTTAACAGTTGATACATACCACGGCTTAGAGCCCTGGTTCACTGGTTATGTTACTCACCTTTCCACCATGAGGTCCCGGGTTCGAACCCGGGCTCCCTCATCTATTTTTTTTAAAGCTTTTTAAGCCTTAATTTAATCATGGGAAATTTTCAATAGTTATAAAAATAGTTTTTGTAAACTTTAAATATTTTTTTTAAGACACCAAATGATTTTCCATAATTTTTCTAAATTTTAATAATTAAGAGTATTATTTAATAAGACATTTTAAACAAAGATTATTCTTGAGTTATATTAAAATGGATTTTAATAATTAGTAAATTATTGTTGGTCCAAACGTTCCTTTAAGCATCCATTGTTTAAAACATGTTAATTTAAAGGGAGACTATTTTAAAACATTACAAATCAATATGTTAAATAAATAATTACTTAGATAGTTGTTTAAATAATTATGCAAATAAATAATTATCATCTAATCATTTGAGCATGTGATATCATAATTATTTAATAAAGTTATTCTTTAACTTTTATGTAAGTTCTTGAAAATTATAAAACAATATAATTTGCTTTATTTTTTTTAAGTTTTTTTTGTATTATAAAACCTTTATAATAAATCATTTTAAAAGCTCAAAGCTTTATAAAATGATTTTAAATAATTTCAATGTTCTTTAAATATGTAACATCGTTATCAAGTTTTAAATAGTTAATTATTAAATTAATTATTTCTTTTCACATATTATACTTAGTTTCTATCAATAACTTAAATTGTTGAGATATTTTAATTGATTATATTGTCTTTATTAAACCAAAGCATAAACAAGCCATTATTTTACTTAATTATTTAAATCCCCAAATTCCAATTAAAACCCTAGTTCACGTCTTATTGTTAATCTTATTATCGAACTTAATCTTGGAACATATACATTTAGGCATCTTGTAAGAGAAATCATCTGGAACCTCGTTTAAATAATTATCATCATCATTATAAACTTAATTACTCATCAAAACCCTAACACTATTGAAACCCTAATTCTTATTTAAACACTAATCAATATATTAACCTTAATCTTCATCTTGTAAATTATATATTTAGGTGCTTGTAATGGACACTTGGGATTTATCTTGTAATCTTTTATATCATCTTGAAATGCTTATTTCCATGTGAGTTTTCCTTGTCCCCTTTTTACTTTATTTCACACTATTTTGGGGTGGAACATGATACTTATACATGATACACTTATACACATTTGAGACTTGTAATGCACATGCAATTCAACTTATTATTTGTCATGGTTATTTGTGTATTGTAAGTGTTTATATGAGATACATAGTTTGTTTACAATCATTAACTATTGCTAGCCTGGCGACGTCTTAGATCTTTGGGCCTGACAAGCCTATTTGGTGCTAAAGTCGAGGTATTGCCGACTCCTAGGGGCCGTACGCTTGTGCACTAGGGAACCAAATACACTTAGCCAATCTTTTATACTTGTAATCAAGTCGAGGTTTGGTTGTAACGATATGTGTTCTATAACCTTACTAGCTTATAATCTATGACATGAATTGCTACTTGTAACCATTTTCGTATTATGTATGAAAACCTTGGAAACTCACCAACTATTTATAGCTGACCTTTTATTTTTATCATGTTTCAGGAAAACCCCCAAGTTTTGAAGTGAACTTATGTTGCTGGCATATTCTAGGACTTGGACCTAGTTAATAAACAAAATGATTATGTTTGTTATTTCATGTTGAAACTTATTTCATTATTGAGACTTATACTTGTAATGTAATTTTGAAACTTATAAATAATACCTTTGGATTTAATAATAGCGTTATGTGGCTGTGAACAATCTTAACCCTCACATCTCGACGTTTCCGCCGTCAAGGTTGGGGTGTGACATGGATCCTTAGCTGAAGGATCACAACAAGTTGCTTAGACAGATCTAGATTTGAAAATTTTTGATCTGGCAAAGAAGATTCACCCTTCACATCAGTACACTTATCAAGATTGACTTGATCCAATGAGTGTGTGACATCATTGATGTGGTCTTCAATGCAATGGTTATCAGCATCAAGAAATTCTTGATCACTTTCACCACCACCATTTTCTCCAACATTTGAAGCTCCTTCTTCTGAGTTTGGTGCCTCTAAGCTGGAATTTGAAGGCACCCCAAAAGCATCAGCAGGATTTGTCATTGATGTGCTGGTAGAAGCTTTATTTGCAGGAATAGTTACCACTGGAGCTGAAGATGTGTAACTTGAAGGTCTTCTGAGCTCAAATCTTGGGTCAGGATCACCTGTTGGTAATATATCTGTAGATCCTGAAACATTCTCACAAGATTTGTTAAAACAGTTGGTAACTAAATCAAGATCAATTAGCCAATCCGGACCATAACCTTTCACACTGGGAGTGTGCTCATTGAATGTCACATTGGTTGACTCCTCAACTACTCTAGTTCTGAGATTGTATACTCTATAAGCTTTAGCTTGAGAAGAGTATCCAATAAAGTTTCCATCATCTGATTTCAAAGCAAACTTGGCAATTTGATCCTTGGTATTCAAGATGGTGCAAGGACATCCAAATGACCTATGAAAACCAATGAAAGGTTTTCTCTTGTGCCAAAGTTTATAAGGAGTCTTACTATGTGTCTTAACCACTAAAACTCTATTTTGCAAATAGCAAGCAGTGTTCACTACCTCTGCCTAGAAGGTGATAGGCAGTTTAGAATCAAACAACATAGTTCTTGCAGCTTCAATTAGTGTCCTGTTTCTCCTCTCAGCAACACCATTTTGCTGAGGAGTCCTGGGATACCTTTTTCATTACAAAATATATCAAGGAGTTGATTCTTGAATTCAGTTCCTTGATCACATCTTATGGTTTTGACATTGGTGATCACATTGATTCTCAATCTTTAAGATTAAATTCTTCAGAATCTTAGGAGTCTCACCCTTAGTTCTAAGAAATAAGACCAAGTGAATCTTGTAAAATCATCTGTGATCACCAAACAATAAGAGGTCCTTCCTAGACTCATTACACTGGTGGGGCCAAAGAGATCCATATGTAATAAGTGTAGGGGATTAATGATGGAGTTTCTTTCCTTTGGCTTGTGAGATACCTTGTGTTGCTTCCCTTTTAGGCATGCAACACAGTGGTCATCACTTGTAAACTCTTTCTATGGTATTCAAGTTACCAAATCATTCTTAATTAATTTATTCATGTTTTTAAAGTTTACATGGCACATTCTTTTATGCCAGAGGAAAGATTCATCATTATTTGCTTTAGATAGAAAGCATGAAACTTCTCCTGAGGGAGATGTTTCTTGCAAGTCCATCTTGTACATGTTCCCTTTCCTAGGGGCCCTAAGCAAGATGTGCTCATGAGTAATGACCACCCCGGGCCTGAGAACAATGCATTCATGCTCTGTAAAGAGCATGTTACGACTCTGATCATAAAATTGGGATACACTTAGAAGATTGTACCCAAGCTCCTAGACAAAGTTTACCTTCTCAATGCTGAGCTTACCATTTGTGACCTTGCCCCTTCCAGTAATGTAACCTCCTCCATCTCCTCCAAAAGGAACTGGCCCTCCATCAATTCTTTCAAACTTTTGGAGTAGTGACCTATTGCCTGTCATGTGCCTGGAACAACCACTATCAATGATCCATATATTTCTGTTGGTCTTGAGCTGTCCCTGCACAAAAGAGATGATTAGTTACATTTGGAAACCAAGCCTCATTGGTCTTGGGCTCATCAAAAGAAGTTGAAGACAATGAAACAGTAATTGATCCTATACTCATGCTAGAAGGATCATTTGCTGATGTTGATGAAGAACTTTCCGCCACTTGGTCTTTCTTTGACTTCCATACCACCTTTGGAAGCTTAGACTTGACTTTCACTACTTCGGAAGTTTTGATGGCTTCGGAAGTTTTGATGACTGGCCCTTCGGAAGATCTTGCTTTCACTGTAGCAGGCTTCAGTGCTTCGGAAGTATTCCTTTCTTCCGAGACCAAATTTTCTTCGAAGGCAAGTTTCCACTTGTCTTCTTCTTCATTTTGGAGCTTTCGAAGAAAACAGATTTTCCTTCCGAAGCTTGCTTCTTCTTCTCCAAACTCTTAGAAGTTTCTTTCTTGGTCATGTGGAGAGTTCTCCTTGGATTGTAGACACAATCCTTAGCAAGATGAGAAGTACTCCCACACATAACACAGTCCATTTTCTTCCTTCTAGGAGTTCTTCTTTGTGAACAAGGCTGAACTTGATCACTTTCCTTCTCCATCTTCATTTTTGAAGATGCTATGGCAATTCTTGTGGGGTTTGAATTACCTTTGGAGCTGGATGGTTCAGGTTGTACAGCGGCAATACACAACTGATCAGCCTTCTTCTTGATGATGGGATGATTTGGACATGAACTAGAACTCTTGTTGATGGAGTTCAAGTTTTTGTCTTCAGCCTTTACCACTTTAAATCCTGCAGAGATGAAGACTTGTTTCTATGAAGAATTGAAGGTGGCTTTGATCTCTTGAGCCTTTTTGGACTTTCTTTTGGCCTTCGTGATCTAGTTCTTTCTTCTTGACTTGGTCATCCCAACAGCTTTGCTCTCCTCAGAGGGATGGTGATCCTTCTTAGAATGCTCTTCTTCACTCTTCTCAGAGCCATTCTCCACTATCTTCTCTTCATCCTCTTCAGTCACAGGATCTATGAGGGGAAGCTAATCTTCACAAGTCCTACACCTAGGAGATCTTACAGACAAGATTGTGTGTGGAGGAGCTATCTCACAAGATCCTAGTCCCTGCTTAATTTGATAACAAACTTTTGCATGCAAGGATGAGGATATTATGTTCTTGAAGGTCTCTTCTTCAAGAATACATTTTTCTACCTTGGCTTTGCTAATCACAAGCTCAGCATGGTATTCAGTTAATTTAGTAATGAGATCTTTGATCTGAGTCCTGTAGTTTGTATGCTCATGTTTAAGAGTTGAAATGGTTTTCTCTAAGTCCTATATCTTTAATTTATAATCATTTTCAGCTCTTTTAAAATCAGCTTTTAAAATGTTTAAGGACTCAAGGTCAGATCTCATTTCTAAATTATAGGACCTGTATCTATTAACTTTAGCAATGCATTCAGAAGTACAAAGATGTTCCAATACCTTGACTTCATCATGGTCTGCCATGAGTGCTTGGTTTGGAGATGCATCTTCTACTTGAAAGCTCCAGTCAAAGCCTCCTTCTTCAACAACACTGCAGCTTGCTGCTTTGGCTTCTCATTCTGGGCAGCTTTCTCAGTGTAGTTTGGTCTAGTTTGTGCTTGGCCACCATTTGTCCTTGGTGCCTTACACTCTCTTGCAAAGTGTCTCATCTGGTTACAGTTGTAACACTTTACTTTGCTTTTATCCAGCCCAAACTTTCCACTGGCTGCATTGCTTGGAAACTTTCTCCATGTCCTCTTGTAGAACTTCTTGGCTCTGTGAGTGAGAAGAGCCATTTGCTAGACTATCTCCATGTACTCCTGATCATCTGGATGGATACAGTCCAAATTTTCAAGAGTGAAGAGAAAGTTGCCTGAAGTTTCATCAGCAGAGACAAAGGCAAGAGAAGAACTTGTCTATTGGAAAGGACTTCCTTGAGTGTCGCTTTCCCTTCGAGTCTCTGGGAAGGTGATGAAAGGGCCCTTTTGTGAGTTGTCATGGAAACATATAAAATGATGTTGCGGTTCAATGCTTTCCCTTTCAACCACATGGAGGGCTGAACTCAGTTGATTTCTGCATTTACCAGATGAGTTTTGCATGTTCATCTCCATCTGGTAGCCACTAAGAATACCATACAACTCTGTGAGAGTAAGAGTATTAAGGTTCTTAGTCCACTTGATAACAACACAATAATGTGTCCATTGTCTAGGAAGAGAGGACATAAACTTCCTTACAATATCCCTGTTCTCAAGAGTTACTCCAACATCCATTAGAGTATCCACAATCTCAACATACCTGAAGTATTGTTGAGTCATAGTTTCACCTGCCTTGAAGGTGAAGTTTTCAAACTGCTGCTTCAGGAGATCCTTCTTGTTCTCCTTTGCTTCAGTAGACCCCTCATACATCAGCTTCAGTGCTTTCCATAGTTGCTTGGAAGTTTTGCACTTCTTGAAGCCTCTGTAGATGGAGTTTGGAACAGCAGTTTGAACGGCTGTCATGGCTTTGTGATCAATCTTTATTCTCTTTCTATCTGCTTTAGAGTAATCTACCACAGCCTTAGGAATCATACCACTACCAGTAGCAGAAGTGGTGCTTGGTATGTAAGGTCCTTCAACAACAGAGTCCCACATCCTAGAGTCTTGAGACTTGATGAAGCCTTCCATTCTTTTACACCAAGTATCAAAGTCTTCAGGAGTGATCAGTGGAGACTTTGTCATAGTTCCAGTTTCCATACCAGCTTTGGTTATAGCTGCCATTTAAGTTGTTAAGTATTTTGTGTGTGTGAGGGATCTTAAGATGGTCAGATCTTATATCAAGAGCCTGAAATGCTCTGATACCAAATGCAGGACCGGTGAAGGGTATGCACTTACAACACAATTACACAATGAGGAGAGTTACTTAGAACACTTAACAGATCAAATAGGGAACTGGTTAACTTGTTAATGAAAGATGCTAAGAACACAAGTAAATGTGAGACGGAACAAGATTGCAAACAACACAAGTATTTGGTTTTCAAGAATGCTGTATATTGCTTCTCAAGTTCTATTACAAGTTACAAAGCATTGATAGAAAGTTACAAGTACTTGAGATACTTTATACTACATCCTACAGCCGATCATACTTTGAAGGCTAGCTGGATACAATTGACTAGACAACTACAAAATCAAATGTAGAATCAAAAGGCAGATCTGCCTTTTGACTTGTGACTATGACATGCCATAGATCACATCCTAATATATTACAAAAATGATAAAAGTACATAAAGTAGAAAGCATGGACTCAAGACCTCAATGTACAGTTACCAAAAGCATGGACTTTTCACCAACTCATGTAAGTTGGTGCCTTTACAGAGTAGCAGCGGAAAGGTGGTCCAGCTTTATGGTAAAGTACATCAGATAAAGGCATATCTCTAAAAGTAGTCAGAAGAAATCTGTCTTCACTCTTTGGCTTCGAAAGACTTTGTCTTTGAAGCTTCGGAAGAGTTCACTTTTGGCTTCAGAAGATGTTGGTCTTGGCTTCGGAAGATTTTACACTTAGAATATTTCTAGTGCATGGTGTAAAATTTCCGAAGCATTTCTACTTCTGTTCTTTAGTGCATGCTTGCAGAGAGACTTTGGATGTTTTGGCTGCATCAGACTTATAGGAATCCTTACAAGATATTTAAATCTCTGCTCATCAAAAGCTTTGGTGAACAGATCAGCATATTGTTCATTTGTTTAACTTTGACTAGTTTGATTAATCTCTTTTCAAAGTTATCTCTAATCAAATGATACCTGATATTAATATGCTTTGTCCTTGAGTGCTGCATAGGATTCTCTGTGATGGAGATAGCACTATTGTTGTCTATGTGAATGGGAGTCTCTTTAAAGTTAAATCCAAAGTCCAGTATCTGATTTTGAATCCAAAACACTTGAGCACAGCAACTTGCAGCAGCAATGTATTCACCCTCAGCAGTTGATGCAGACACACATGATTTGTTCTTGCATTGCCAAGAGACTACTCTTCCACCAAGAAATTGACATCCCCCTGATGTAGACTTTGCAGTCATGTTGCAACCACTATAGTCACTATCTGTATAAGCATACAGATTAAAGTCAGAATTTTTTGGATACCAAAGGCCATGTGATGGAGCACCTTTGAGATATCTTAAAATTCTTTTGACAGTGACTAGGTTTGACATCTTGGGGTTGGCTTGATATCTTGCACAAATGCATGTAGCAAACATGATATCTGGCCTGCTAGCTGTGAGGTATATAAGAGACCCAATCATTGCCCTATAGAGATGTTCATCAACACACTCTCCCTCAAGATCAGGTCCAAAGGAGTGATTTCTGGCTAAGGGTGTCTTAGGAACCTTACAATCAGTCATGTTAAACCTTTTAAGTATGTCCTGTACATACTTTGACTGACTTATGAAGATTCCATTGTCAACTTGCTTCACTTGAATTCCTAGAAAGAAACTGAGTTTCCCTATGGCACTCATTTCAAACATGTCCTTCATCAGCTTCTCAAAGTCTTTACAGAGCTTTGGATTAGTTGACCCAAAGATAATGTCATCTACATATACTTGAACTAGCATTATGTCATTTCCTGTTCCTTTGATGAAGAGAGTTCCATCTATAGTACCTCTTTTGTAGACATGTTGACAGAGATACTGAGATAGAGTCTCATACCACTTCCTTGGTGATTGGTGCAGCCCATAAAGAGCTTTATCAAGCCTGCAGACATAATTAGGATGATCAGGATCTGCAAACCCAGGTGGTTGTCTGACATACACCTCTTCATCAATCACCCCATAAAGAAAAGCACACTTGACATCAAGTTGGTAGACCTTAAAATTCTTGGATGCAGCAAAAGCTAGGAATATTCTAACAGCTTCAAGTCTTGCCACAAGAGCAAAAACATCTGTGTAGTCAATTCCTTCTTCTTGAGTATATCCTTGAACAACTAGTCTTGCCTTGTTTTTGATGACAAGTCCTCTATCATCCTTCTTGTTCCTAAAAACCCATTTGGTTCCTATGGTAGTCTTCCCTTGAGGAAGAGGACATAGGTTCCAAACCTTTTGTCTTTTGAATTGAAGCAGCTCCTCTTGTATAGCTTCAACCCAACTTCCATTCTTTAGAGACTCATCAATTTTCTTTGGCTCTATCTGGAACAAGAAACAAGAGTGAAGACAAACATTTGCTTCATGGGTTTGTCCTCTTATTTTCACCTCTGAATCAACATCTCCAATGATGTTTGTGGTAGGATGAGACTTGTGGATCCTTAGCTGAGGGATCACAGCAAGTTGCTTAGACAGATCTAGATTTGAGAAACTTTGATCTGGCTAAGAAGATTCACTCTCCACATCAGCACACTTATCAAGATTGACTTGATCCAATGAGTGTGTGACATCATTGATGTTGTCTTCAATGCAGTGGTTATCAGCATCAAGAAATTCCTGATCACTTTCACTACCACCATTTTCTCCAACATTTGAAGCTCCTTTTTCTAAGTTTTGTGCCTCTAAGCTGGAATTTGAATGCACCCCAGAAGCATCAGCAAGATTTGTCATTGATGTGCTGGTAGAAGCTTCATTTGGAGGAATAGATACCATTGGAACTTTGAAGATGTGTAACTTGAAGGTCTTCTGAGCTCAAATCTTGGGTCAGGATCACCTGTTGGTAATATATCTGTAGATCCTGAAACATTCTCACAAGATTTGTTAAAACAGTTGGTTACAAAATCAAGATCAAATAGCCAATCCGGACCAGAACCTTTCACACTGGAAGTGTGCTCATTGAAAGTCACATTGGCTGACTCCTCAACTACTCTAGTTCTGAGATTGTATACTCTATAAGCTTTAGCTTGAGAAGAGTATCTAATAAAGTGTCTATCATCTGATTTTTTCAGCAAACTTGGCAATTTGAGCTTTGGTATTCAAGATGGTGCAAGGACATCCAAATGACTTGAGAAAACCAATGAAAGGTTTTCTCTTATGCCAAAGTTCATAAGGAGTTTTACCATGTGTCTTAACTACTAAAACTCTGTTTTGCACATAGCAAGCAGTGTTCACTGCCTCTGCCCAGAAGGTGATGGGCAGTTTAGAGTCAGACAACATAGTTCTTGCAACTTCAATTAGTGTCTTGTTTCTCCTCTCAGCAACACCATTTTGCTGAGGAGTCATGGGAGCACTATATTGTCTTGTAATACCTTTTTCATCATAAAATGTATCAAGGATTTGATTCTTGAATTCAATTCCTTGATCACATCTTATGGTTTTGACCTTGTGATCACATTGATTCTCAATCTTTAAGATGAAATTCTTTAGAATCTTAGGGGTCTCATCCTTAGTTCTAAGAAAGAAGACCCAAGTGAATCTTGTAAATTCATCTGTGATCACCAAATAATAAGAGATCCTTCCTAGACTCATTACACTGGTAGGGCCAAAGAGACCCATATGTAATAAATGTAGGGGATTAATAATGGAATTTCTTTCCTTTGGCTTGTGAGATACCTTGTGTTGCTTCCCTTTTAGGCATGCAACACAGTGGTCATCACTTGTAAACTCTTTCTTTGGTATTCCAGTTACCAAATCATTCTTAATTAATTTATTCATGTTTTTAAAGTTTACATGGCACATTCTTTTATACCATAGGAAAGATTCATCATTATTTGCTTTAGATAGAAAGCATGAAACTTCTCCTGAGGGAGATGTTTCTTGCAAGTCCATCTTGTACATGTTCCTTTTCTTGGGGGCTTTGAGCAGTATGTGCTCATGAGGAATGACCACCATGGGCCTGAGAACAACGCACTCATGCTCAGTAAAGAGCATGTTATGACTCTGATCACAAAATTGGGATACACTCAGAAGATTGTACCCAAGCTCCTTGACAAAGTTTACCTTCTCAATGCTGAGCTTACCATTTGAGACCTTGCCCCGTCCAGTAATGTAACCTCCTGCATCTCCTCCAAAAGCAACTGGTCCTCCATCAATTCTTTCAAACTTTTGGAGTAGTGACCTATTGCCTGTTATGTGCCTAGAACAGCCACTATCAATGATCCATACATTTCTGTTTGTCTTGAGTTGTCCCTGCACAAAAGAGATGATTAGTTACATTTTGAAACCCAAGCCTCATTGGTCTTGGGCTCATCAAAAGAAGTTGAAGACAATGCAACAGTAATTGATCCTATAGTCATGCTAGAAGGATCATTTACTGATGTTGATGAAGAACTTTCAGCCACTTGGTCTTTCTTTTACTTCCACACCACCTTTGGAAGCTTAGACTTGACCTTCAATACTTCGGAAGTTTTGATGACTTCGGAAGTTTTGATGACTGGACCTTCGGAAGATTTTGCTTTTACTGCAGCAGGCTTCAGTGCTTCGGAAGTATTCCTTTCTTCCGAGACCAAATTTTCTTCCAAAGGCAAGTTTCCACTTGTCTTCTTCTTCATTTTGGAGCTTCCGAAGGAAACATATTTTCCTTCCGAAGCTTGCTTCTTCTTCTCCAAACTCTTAGAAGTTTCTTTCTTGGTCATGTGGAGAGTACTCTTTGGATTATAAACACAATCCTTAGCAAGATGAGATGTACTCCCACACATAACACACTCCATTTTCTTCCTTCTAGGAGTTCTTTTTTGTGAACAAGGCTGAACTTGATCACTTTCCTTCTCCATCTTCACCTTTGTAGATGTTATGGCAGTTCTTGTGGGGTTAGAAGTACCTTTGTAGCTGGATGTTTCAGGTTGTACATCAGTAATGCACAACTGATCAGCCTTCTTCTTGATGATGGGATGATTTGGACATGAACTAGAACTCTTATTGATGGAGTTCAAGTTTGTGTCTTCAGCCTTTACCACTTCAAATCCTGCAGAGATGAAGACTTGTTTCTGTGCAGAATTGAAGGTGGCCTTGATCTCCTGAGCCTTTTTGGACTTTCTTTTGGCCTTCCTGATCAAGTTCTTCCTTCTTGACTGGTCATCCCAACAACTTTGCTCTCCTCAGAGGGATGGTGACCCTTCTTAGAATACTCTTCTTCACTCTTCTTAGAGCCATTCTCCACCATCTCCTCTTCATCCTCTTCAGGCACTATTTTTCCTTGGTGCCTTACACTCCCTTGCAAAGTGTCCCATCTGGTTACAGTTGTAACACTTTTCTTTGCTATTATCCAGCCCAAACTTTCCACTGGCTTCATTGCTTGGAAACTTCCTCCATGTCCTCGTGTAGAACTTCTTGGCTCTATGGGTGAGAAGAGCCATCTGCTGAACTATCTCCATGTACTCAAGATTTTTTGGATGGATACAGTCCAGGTCTTCAAGGGTGAAGAGAAAGTTGCATGTGGTTTCATCTGCAGAGACAAAGACATGACAAGAACTTGCCTCTTGGAAAGGACTTCCTTGAGTGTAGCTTTCTCTTGGAGTCTCTGGGAAGGTGATGAAAGCACCCTTTTGTGAGTTGTCAGGGTAGCATATAAGATGATGTTGTGGTTCAATGCTCTCCCTTTCAACCACATGGAGGGCTGAACTCAGTTGATTGCTAAAGTTACCAGATGAGTTTTGCATATTCATCTTCATCTGGTAGCCATTAAGAATACCATACAACTCTGTGAGAGTAAGAGTCTTAAGGTTCTCAGTCCTCTTGATAACAACACAATAATGTGTCCATTGTCTAGGAAGAGAGGACATAAACTTCCTTACAATGTCCCTGTTCTCAAGAGTTACTCCAACATCCATTAGAGTATCCACAATCTCAACATACCTGAAGTATTGTTGAGTCATGGTTTCACCTACCTTGAAGGTGAAGTTTTCAAACTGCTGCTTCAGGAGATCCTTCTTGTTCTCCTTTGCTTCAGTGGACCCCTCATACATCAGCTTCAGTGCTTTCCATAGTTGCTTGGCAGTTTTGTACTTCTTGAAGCCTCTGTAGATGGAGTTTGGAAGAGTAGTTTGAAGGGCTATCATGGCTTTCTGATCAATCTCTATTCTCTTCATTTCTTCTTCAGAGTAATCAGCCACAACCTTTGGAATCATACCACTACCAGTAGCAGAAGTGGTGCTTGCTATGTAGGGTCCTTCAACAACAGAGTCCCACATCCTAGAGTCTTGAGACTTGATGAAGCCTTCCATTCTTTAACACCAAGTATCAAAGTCTTAAGGAGTGATCAGTGAAGACTTTATCATAGTTCCAGTTTCCATATCTGCTTTGGTAATAGCTACCATTTGAGTTGTTAAGTATTTTGTGTGTGTGAGGGATCTTAAGATGGTGAGATCTTATATCAAGAGCCTGGAATGCTCTGATACCAAATGCAGGACCGGTGAAGGGTATGCAATTACAACACAACAACACAATGAGGAGAGTTCCTTAGAACACTTAACAGATCAAATAGGGAACTGGTTAACTTAAGTGAAAGATGCTAAGAACACAAGTAAAATGAGAGACTAAACAAGATAGCTACGAACACAAGTATTTGGTTTTCAAGAATGCTGTATATTGATTTTCAAGTTCTTTTACAAATGTTACAAAGCATACAATGGAAAGTTACAACTACTTGAGATACTTTATACTACATCCTACAGCCGGCCATACTTTGAAGGCTAGCTAGATACATAAGACTAGACAACTACAAAATCAAATGTAGAGTCAAAAGACATATTGCCTTTTGACTAGTGACTATGACATGCCATAGCTCACATCCTAATATATTACAAAGAGGATAAAAGTACATAAAGTAGAAAACACAAACTCAAGACCTCAATGTACAGTTACCAAAAGCATGGACCTTTTTACCAACTCATGTAAGTTGGTGACTAAATAGAGTTGTAGCGGAAAGGTGGTCCAGCTTTATGGTAAAGTACATTAGATAAAAGCATGTATCTAAAAGTCTTCGTAAGAAATCTGTCTTCACTCTTTGGCTTCAGAAGACTTTGTCTTTGAAGCTTCGGAAGACTTTACTTTTGGCTTCGAAAGATGTTGGTCTTGGCTTCGGAAGATTTTAAACTTAGAATATTTCTAATGCAAGGTGTAAAACTTCCGAAGCATTTCTACTTCTGTTCTTCAGTACATGCATGCGGAAAGACTTTGACTGTTTTGGTTGCATCAGACTTATAGGAATCCTTACATTCTTTACCATCTTCATCTTCTTCTTGTATCTTCATCTTCATCTATCTTCATCTTCATCTTTATTTTCATATTATTTTTCACCATCATCACCACCTCCCCATCACCATGTAAGAAATCAAGCACTACCATTAGTTTAAGTCTCTCTCTTTCTCTCTCTCTCTCTCTCTCTCTCACACACACACACACACTCACACTCTCTCTCTCTCTCTTCTAAGACCGCCAGTCAAAAAGCCACCTCTATTTCTTTGTTCAGATCTGAGGGTGCAGGTAGCGATGGTGGTTGTGGGTTGAGGATGTTATGGGACGGTGGTGGTGGGTTGAGGGTGCTACTAGATGGTGATGGTGGGTTGAGGGTGTAGATGGAGTCGTTGGTGGTGGGTTGAGATGCTACGCGATGGTGCTGGTGGGTTGAGGTGTTGTGGGATGGTGGTGGTGGCTTGAGGGTGTAGACGGCATTGATGGTGATGGGTTGAGGGTGTAGGCGCCGACGGTGGTGGTGAGTTAAAGGTAGAGACGGTTGTGGAGATGGGATGAGGGTGCAGGTGGCAAAGTTGGTGGTGGATTGAGGGTGCAGGCAGCGACGCTGGTGGTGGTTGAAGGTATAGGTAGCGACGATGGTGATGGGTTGAAGGTGCTGCAGCGATGGTGATGGGTTGAAGGTGTTGCAGCAACATTGGTGGTGGGCTGAGGGTGTATGCGGTGACGGTGGTGGTGGATTAAGGGTAGAGGCGGCGATGATGGGTGTTGAATATGGAGAAGAAGATGAAAAAGAAGGGGTATTTAGGTATTTTAAAAAAACTAACAAAGAATCCTTAACATTTATTATTGTCAGTGACAGTAAGCGTGCACTATTATATATCGATCAGACCCGCATTTGTAAATTATTGAGAATAGGGACTAAACTTGCGATATGTCCATACCCAAGGGATTGTCCGTGTAATTTACTCAAATAATTTATATAAATTCAAATAATAATTTATATTGGTAATACTTGTACAACAATTTATAAATCATTGTTGTCAATACTAATGATATAGATTAAAGTTTCTAAATTAATGAATTTTTTTAAACTCACTACTTAAGGCTTAATATCCTTAGGCCACTAGTATACCATGCTTAGAGGGTAATTTAGGTATTATTAAATACTTTACAAATAAATAAAATGTCAAAGTGTGTCTAAATTAATGATTTTTTTGTTACTATTATCATCCTTATGTAAGTATTATAGGTTATAGATATAGATTATTGTAATTTTTTAAAACATATCTATAGTAATAAAATAAAATGTCTAGAAGACACATGATCTTTTTCTACACTGTTAATTTAGCCTTCACTTAGGATTTGACACGTGTCATTACTAGAATGAAAGTTAACCATTTAGTAATACATTCAATGTTAATGATATTATTTATATACTTCTTAAATTATAAAACATATTTTTTAATAAAATTTTATGAAATATGGTGTTTTTTAATACAAAGAACTTTTTAGAAAAATGCCATTATTTAAAATAACATATTTTTAAAAAAAATTTAGAGTGCTTAGAAAAAGAAAAAAAATTTAAAATAATTTTTTTTAAAGATGAAAGTCTAGAAAAATGTTGGTATAGTTTTATTACCTAAACTAGTTAGTTATACGTAATTCAATCAATTTTTACCTCAAAATGTTATTTTATAATTTCTAAGTTTTAATAAATAACTATCAATTTAATATATTTTTTCGACTCGTGTGTTTCTAAATAGCAATATCCAACCAAATATAATACAACTTATTCCTTATAAGATTTAAATCCATGGTTTTCTAGTCGAGTCTCACAATATCCAACGAAATAGCATGTTCCTAGTAGACTTTTACATCTTTATAAGACCAAAGTTCAAAACAAGTATTAAAAATATTCTCGTTAAATTATTTACCAATCCAAATTAAGAAGAAAAAAACATTTCAATTTATAAGTTAACTATTTAATCTTTGTTTTTATC
This sequence comes from Flaveria ramosissima, assembly GCA_025215565.1. Classification (NCBI taxonomy): domain Eukaryota; kingdom Viridiplantae; phylum Streptophyta; class Magnoliopsida; order Asterales; family Asteraceae; genus Flaveria; species Flaveria ramosissima. The sequence continues at coordinate 40,157,732 of CM046034.1, forward strand.
TAAATATAATTAATTTATGCTATTTTTGTGTTAAACTGATTATTTAGCTACTGGGGGTGTTCAAAAAATCCGATATCCGAAACTATCCAATATCCGATCCGTATCCGAATCCGAATAAATCGATCCGAATCCTTATTCGGATATTCGGATCGGATCTCATCCGAATCCGAATTCCTTATTCGGATTTCGGATCGGATTTCGGATTTCACAATTTTTTTATTCGGGTTATTCGGATTATTCGGATATCCGAATAATCCGAATAAGACTTCAACTATATTTCTAGCCCAATACTCATTACTCAACTATCTATCATGTTTTCAACTCAATACACAAGAATATTTACACATTCTAGTCATAACCTTAAATAATTATGCAATAATCGACCGTCGTTCTAAATTAGAGATTCTAATCTTCGGGTTCCATACAATTACCTATTATGTTTTAATTTTGAATTTGCGTACAAGTAAAAAAAATAGTTTTATATCTTTTATTATGATTTCTAACTTATAAAATATTAAAAATAAAAAATTAGCAAAAAAAACAAAAAATAGAAAAAATTTGTTATTTGGCTTATTCGGATTATTCGGATAAATTCGGATTATTCGGATTATTCGGATATATCCGAATCCGATCCGAATTGAATTCGGATAGATTCGGATCTGATAGAAAAATTCTTATTCGGATCGGATCGGATTTCAGATAGGGCCCTGAAATTTTCAAATTCGAATAATCCGATCCGAATAATCCGAATAATCCGAAATCCGACCCGATGAACATCCCTATTAGCTACCATTCTATAAGTTTAGATGAAATTCGCATTACACAGACAGATATCAATTCTTGATATAACGGTCACAATTTTTAACCAATTAAACTATACGTATGTTCAAATATAGGATCTTCTCTATCCAAATCTTTAGTATAAAACGAAATTGAATGTGATAAGAGAAAATCGAAGTTGGTACACGTGACCTTTGTTGAAAATGACAGAAATCTATTTGCAGCCGTTGAAAAAAAAAATTAAAGTTTTTATTTTTTATAGAATTAGACAACTTATTATCATTTTGTTACATTGAATGATTATAAAAGTAAAATAAACTTGACTACAATAAAATAAAAACAATCTTGAAGAACCACCAAGGATATTTTGAATTACTCTAACACAATATAATATTTTTGATTAGTTATAAGAAACTAGTAAATATACCGGCGCGTTACGTCGGAACCATACGACGTGATAAAGTATAGGTTACAATTGTCCCGATTTGTTTCCGAACTAAATTTATACTGGAATGTAAAGTTACTCAAATTTATAGCATTGAACGAAAAATATCATATTTTACATTGCTCCATTTTAAATAAAATCTACGTTGAAACGTAGATCAGCTCAAAACGTATATAAAAATTAGCACATAACGTTTTATATTTGACGCAGCTCGTATCAAAACAATATGATTCGCCTTTAAAACTTTGTTAATGTAATTAAGTAGATAAAGAAAACATATAAAGTTGCAATGAATCTAAAGATTGAAACACATTTAATATATAGCGATGCAAACGTTATTCAGTTGGTATCAATTTAGGCACACGTTGCAGCAGGGGTTGTTTGATTAAAAGAAACATATAAGGTTGTAATGAGTTAGTTATGAAGATTGTAATAAAGAATAAAACAATATTATGTTTCTTATGTTGTAGCTTAATAATTAAAAAAGAACTAATTTAATAGATGTGAAGGGCACAAACCATAAGGGCAAAATGCAAACTTTTGATCTAGTTTGGCGTAGTAATGCTTATATTAGAAGTTAATTTATTAAATAATTATCACCGAACTTTACTTTTAAAAGTTAGTATACTGAGGTGTGTAGGTTGTAAACGAATTGAGGTGAACCGAGTCGTGTCTTTTATCTTAACAATCTTAAAAATGTGAACTCGAGTTCAGCTTGTTAAGAAATGAGGCGAACAAACCACCTCGCGAGCTAACTTTTTGTTTGTTTAATAAACTTATATTTTGTTAGTTATTTACATATATAAAAACATAAATAATATTTTTTATATTTATTTAAATTAACTTATTACAGCAATAATGCAAAAAGTATTATTTTATAAAATATGGTAATTTTTTATATTTTTATATTTAACTTTTACATTTAAAATATGAAAATAACCGTATGTTTATAATTTATATAAATAATATGTGATCATTTTTATTTATAGTTTATACATGCTACAATATTCATATATTATCAGTTAGTTATCATTGTATTTATAATCAAATTAAAAATCATTAATTTTTTCTATTCAATTGAATAATATTAAAACTATACATTATTATATTTTCTTTCTTCTTCATTTATAATCATTTTCAAAAGTTATTAAAAAAATAATAAAGATGAATAATCTCTTACAAAATATACAGAGAAACATTAATATTTTATCTCTCTTCCATTCGTAATATTTTCGTATAATATATTAAACACACTCATAAATATATAATGAACAATCTAAAGTTATTTTAAACTAGCTAACAAGTGAAGTATAAGCACGAGCTTTTTAATCAAGCTTTTAAGGTGTGAGCACACACTATTTTAGTAGTATCCGTTCATAATATCGTAATGTGATTACAGGTAGGTAAATTAGAAAATTTTGGTAAAAAACAAATGAAAGAAAGAAAAAGACGAATACTAGTTTCCAAACACCCCCTTCTCTTTTCACCTAAAAAGGCTCAATCAATACACCAACCTACAACCATTTGTCATCCCCAAATTCACCTAATCAAATCAAATCCATACCCCACACTCACCCATCCCATGGGTTGCTGTCTAAGCACCACCACCGCCACACCCGCCGCCGTCGACCACCACCGCCGGCCACCCAAAACAGCCGTTTCCCACTCCCCACCACCACCACCATTCGAAGAAGAAACAGTCAAAGAAGTCCTCTCCGAAACCCCCATCGTCCCCAAACACCAGCCCCCACTCACCGTCGTTGTTCCAAACCCTCAAATCCCTCAGCCTGAGGAACGACGCAAGGCTGAAACCGACGGAGCTGATTTGACGAAAACATCAACAGTTGAAACCACAGAAAATGTGTCTGAGATCTCCGAGATGTACAGCTACAGCGAGAGCTTTTCCGCTGCAACGACGACGACGACCACGGTGGCGGACAACAAGAAAGACGAAATCGAGATGGAAGACGAGGATGAAGTCACCCAGAAGGTGAAGAAGAACAAGTCTCCCCCCGCGAAGAGGGCCCCCAGAAAACGTCCGGTGGGTTCCTCCGGTGTAAGAAAGGAGAGACCTTCGGGTAGAAGACAAATGCCTCCTTCGCCGGAGAAGAAACGCCAGTCGCCGTCCAGGACGACGGCGCACGCACAGCGCCACCGGAATGTGGGATCTTCGAACGACGGGCGGAGAGACGGTGGGGCTCGGAGATCGAGGTCGCCGGCGGTGCGTGGGGAAGCGTGTGAAAGTCGTAAGGTAAGTGAGAAAGAGGTGTTATTGGGCGTAGAGAGTACTGCGGTGGATGACGGTGGTGTGTCGCCGGAGTTAGAGGCTCAGGCGAGTGAGTCGCTAGAAAACCCTCTAGTGTCATTGGAGTGCTTCATTTTTCTATAGTTGTAGTAGAACTAGAACTAACTCATTGGATCAACGTTGTCGTTGCTTTTGGTGAAATGTATTTATTTTTCTAAGTATTTTGGGTTGTGAATATGGCGTCTACTTAACAAGATTGTTTTCTACCAGCCAGCCGGTATGAAAATTGAATATGATGTTTATTTAATATTTTTGAATTTACATACGTCTTGGATATTTTGGTAGTTATCATGTATGTGTTTCTAACAAACATTTTGGTTGTAAGGTATGTTCTTTCTATTATTAAAATGTATAACTTTCAAATTCTATAAACTGTAAGCACAGGTATAAAATACAGGTTAAACGTAAAGTGCAATTCATTTGTTGAAAACATAAACGATGATGGTATAACTCGTAAGAGAAAATTAATAGTATAGTTTATGGAATGTCAAATACACTACATGACAAAGACATGTCATCTAGTGGTAGTATTGTAAATAAGTTAAACATATATAGTATGACTTATTTATTGATGGTCATGCTGATGTGGATTTACATTATTATCCTCCTCCTTATATTTACGTTAAAACTATAATTTTTTTATTTTCTATTTTAATTAAATAATAACTTTTTTATAACTTTATCATTATAATTTTTTTTTGGTGAGAGTTACCCCGGTGATTATATATTCACAACTAATAAAAACAAGTAATGAGGTTTGTGTGTTCCCGATATTAACGGGATCGTTGAGCTTGGATCTTAGCATTCGTATTGATAATAACAAAACTTGATGATTCGATGCTAACTTAATAATAATGATGAACATAAAAAGTGTTTAATGATTGATGTTTATTGATTTGATGATGAAATCATCATCCATGAAGAATGATGATATGATGTTGTTGGTGATGGAACTAATTCCCACACTTGGTGGAGAATTATTCATCTTTACATGGATGATATATGTTGCTATTTATACTAATCTAACAATTACAATAATTACAAAATAAACCCTAGACTAATATTTTTGTTGCTTTTGTTCTTCAAGTCTTCAACTTCAATAATATTGGAAATCTTCAATTTCTTCTTAGGTAGAATACCCAACAATACTCCCCCTAAATTGTAGATTTCCGATGTGAATTGAAACTTGATGTTGATTTTGTTGAATAGTTGTTCAAAGCTAAGAATGTTGTTGTTGATGCGGAAGCGAGATCTTCAAAACTTTAGAACAACCAATTTTTTTTGTTTTTGATTTGTGGTTATAGCTTGCTTTCATAGCTTTAAGCTAAAACCCTAATTCATATTTTTTTTGATGTTGGCGGCCCAAACAAGTAAATCCAAGTCCACCTTTTCTTTTTGATGTTGGCGGCCCAAATAATTAAATCCGAGTCCACCTTTTCTTTTTGATGTTGGCGGCCCAAACAAATAAATCCAAGTCCACCTTTTCTTTTTGATGTTGGCGGCCCAAAAAAAATAAATCCGAGTCCACCTTTTCTTTTTGTTTTAATGATGGAGCCCAAGTAACAAACCCAATTCTGTTCATGAGCCCATTTGCAACCCTAGTTTGCAAACCCTAATTCGACATCCCTAATGTGGCCTCAAAGGCCACTTTAATGTGGCAGCCTCTTTGGTTCGGCAACCCTAATTAGGGCATCCCTAATTCGGCAACCTCTTTGGTTCGACAGCCGCATATTGCAGCCTACAAACTTTGATTTCTCGCATTGTGTGCATCGGATCTTGTATTGTTGAATGGATTGATGATGAAATTGCTTTCTTCAGATCTTCAATAAGTTTAGATATCTAACCATGAAATCTCATCAAAATCAATATGAATCCATCAACTCCGGCTCTGATACCGATTGTGTGTTCCCGATATGAACGGGATCGTTGAGCTTGGATCTTAAGATTCATATTGATAATAACAAAACTTGATGATTCGATGCTAAAATAATAATAATGATGAACACAAAAAGTGTTTAATGATTGATGTTTATTGATTTGATGATAAAATCATCATCCATGAAGAATGATGATATGATGTTGTTGGTGATGGAACTAATTCCCACACTTGGTGGAGAATTATTCATCTTTACATGGATGATATATGTTGCTATTTATACTAATCTAGCAATTACAATAATTACAAAATAAACCCTAGACTAATATTTTTGTTGCTTTTGTTCTTCAAGTCTTCAACTTCAATAATATTGGAAATCTTCAATTTCTTCTTAGGTAGAATACCCAACAATACTCCCCTAAATTGTAGATTTCCGATGTGAATTGAAGCTTGATGTTGATTTTGTTGAATAGTTGTTCAAAGTTAAGAATGTTGTTGTTGATGCGGAAGCGAGATCTTCAAAACTTTAGAAAAACCAATTTTTTTTTGTTTTTGATTTGTGGTTATAGCTTGCTTTCATAGCTTTAAGCTAAAACCCTAATTCATATTTTTTTTTGATGTTGGCGGTCCAAACAATTAAATCCGAGTCCACCTTTTCTTTTTGATGTTGGCGGCCCAAACAAATAAATCCAAGTCCACCTTTTCTTTTTGATGTTGGCGGCCCAAACAAATAAATCCGAGTCCACCTTTTCTTTTTGTTTTAATGATGGAGCCCAAGTAACAAACCCAATTGTGTTCATGAGCCCATTTGCAACCCTAGTTTGCAAACCCTAATTCGGCATCCCTAATGTGGCCGCAAAGGCCACTTTGGTTCGGCAGCCTCTTTGGTTCGGCAACCCTAATTAGGGCATCCCTAATTCGGCAGCCTCTTTGGTTCGGCAGCCGCATATTGCAGCCTACAAACTTTGATTTCTCGCATTGTGTGCATCGGATCTTGTATTATTGAATGGATTGTTGATGAAATTGCTTTCTTCAGATCTTCAATAAGTTTAGCAATCTAACCATGAAATCTTATCAAAATCAATATGAATCCATCAACTCCGGCTCTGATACCGATTGTGTTCCCGATATGAACGGGATCGTTGAGCTTGGATCTTAGGATTCATATTGATAATAACAAAACTTGATGATTCGATGCTAAAATAATAATAATGATGAACACAAAAAGTGTTTAATGATTGATGTTTATTGATTTGATGATAAAATCATCATCCATGAAGAATGATGATATGATGTTGTTGGTGATGGAACTAATTCCCACACTTGGTGGAGAATTATTCACCTTTACATGGATGATATATGTTGCTATTTATACTAATCTAACAATTACAATAATTACAAAATAAACCCTAGACTTATATTTTTGTTGCTTTTGTTCTTCAAGTCTTCAACTTCAATAATATTGGAAATCTTCAATTTCTTCTTAGGTAGAATACCCAACAAGGTTGGTGCTCACTAGTTCTTTAAAAGGACAGACCCCTACTAAAATACAAACAATCAAAAAGGTATAAACAAACTAAAACAAGCTAAGACAAAGCATGTTAAATAAGTCTAAAACATTAGCCATCTTCAAGTATAATAGAAGGATCCATATCAGCCCACGCATCCATCGTGTACTCATTGCCTACCTGATCTCGCATCTTCAGCCCCAACATTTTGTACCTTATCATTTCCAAAATGGTTTTTACAAGGATTTCTGGAGGTCTTAGCTGGTTCTTGAAGAGCCTTTTATTTCGCTCCTGCCACACATAATACACAGTTGAGGAAACAAGTTGCTTACACACAAAGGACTCAACCGATTTATCCTTAGCCTTATTCTTCAACCAATCAATAATGTTCTCCCATCCGTTCACTCCTGCCATTGAAGTACCCGAGCTGATTTGACGCCAAACTTTTGTAGAATAGGTACATTCAAAGAAAAGATGTACATATGAATTAATGTTGTTATAGCACAAGACACAACATAACATATTCATATCTATTGCATTTCTCATCCTTGATTCCAGAATTCTATCTTGTGTCCACAGTTTCTTGTGCAATGTTAACCACATGATAAAAGCATGTTTGGGAATCCCTTGTTTAAACCAAACAATCGAGTGCCATGAAACCGGATTACCTCTTCTTCGAATAGTCTCCCACACCAAAGACGAGCTAAACTCGAAACAAACCCCATTGGATTTCCAAAGCAGTTTGTCTCTAGTAGTCTCATTGACCTTGAACGTTCAATATATTATTCATAGGTTGTGATTCTTCTTTCCATGCTCGAGGAATGTTCCACGTATTGTTTTACAGAAGGACTGCTACCTTATCTGAGAGTTGAAACCCTTCATTTGTGATTTGTCTATGCGTTAACAAACTGCATATCGGCCCACCTTCAAACCATACATCATACCAAGCAAAAGTATGTTGTCCATTTCCAATTCATGACCAAACAAACTGTTTTATAATTGGTGCAACATTAACCAGAATCCTCCAGCTCCAAAACTATTTCCCGGTGGCCGATGGGCCCAAAAAGAGCTGCCACAAAGTCTCGTACCATGTATCCACTCGACCCATAAGGACTTACGGTTTGTTAAGATACTCCATATGTGATTGATCATAAGAGCTACATTAACTTCTAATATCTTTCGTATACCTAGACCCCCTTCCTTTTATGGAAGACAAACTTGTTCCCACGCTACTTTGCTCTTTGAATGTGTACTAGCGTCTTGGGCCCATAAGAAATTCTGGATCTTTGATTCAAGGTTGTCGATTACTCTTTTTGGGAGAATGAAAACCAAGGCCCAGTAAATGTGCATTGACGACATTACCGATTTCACCAATTGTAAACGACCCACAAATGACAAAAATTTATTTTTCCAACTGCTAATCCTTTGCTCCAATCTTTCAATAAGGACATTACAAACCTTATGTTGGTCCATGTGATCGATGAACAGTACAATTGATAGGATAATTTGATCAATATCAAATATACAAACCAAATAACAACAATTGAGAAGTGAATATGATGAATCAAGACATAATTGATATTCAAATGAACAAACTCACTCAATAACAATAAGCACAATTGTATTTCAATGAAGTAACTGCTTAGAAATGATAGTTTGCAACAGAATTCCACGATTAGGGTTTTGCAAACTTACCATACAAAGTGAAATGACAATAGTATATATAGCAGTCATAGTTTCGCTGACAGTTTCGCTACCAGCGAAACTGTCATGCCGAAACTATAGTTTCGCCCGGCAGAACACAAGTTCGCCGGGTAAACCAAAACAGCAAACTGTGAGCGAAACTATAGATTCGTTCACAATTTCGCTGGACTGCCAAAACTGCTAATTACTAACAAAATACAAAATGAAACTAACAAAAGTCCTATTACAATGTAAAGTAAACATCTATACTAAAGTGAGTCCAACCTAACATGATCTTCAATACTCCCCCTAGGTTGGACCTCACTGTCTTCACTTCTCTTGGTTTGACTCGTCAGCTCCGGTTTCCTCAGCTGCTGTTGGTCTATCTTCATCACCTCCTGCAGCAACATCTTTAGAAGCTTCAGCCACTGATTCTCCAAGGTTAATTCCTGCATCACCAGCTTCCTCCGAATGACCACTAGCTCTAGCAAACTGCCTGGTCATGTCTTGAACATCCATGGCAAAGTCATCTTGTGCTCTCACCTTTTCAGCCAAACTCTTTACCTCCGCCCGTACACCTCTTATTTTGTTCGCCACATTCATAAACAAGCTTGCCTCCTTTCGTGTTTCCTCTCCTGCCCCAGCTTTAATATGATTTTCACAAAGAATCACGAGATCTTCATCACAGAAGCTGAATAACTCCATTGGGTCAAACACCCTAAACTCCTTTCCTTGTTTGGCTCTAATCACCGCCTCGCCAGTGTTATTATCATAGAACCACTTTTCAAAGTCCTGTAAACGTGGAGGAAGAGGATCAGCCAATCTTACTCTGTTTACAGTCTTAGGTGGTTTGACTCTCAAAACAGTCCTCCCTTTGCCAGTCTCCCAGTCTTTATCTTTCGTCGATCTCTTTCGTTCAGCCTTCATGTATCCAAATGACTCAAAATTATCATTAAGGCCATTTTTAATTTCCTTCTCAAGAAATACTGCCCTTTCACTTAAATGAGCATTAATCAAAGGCAAGGTGGCCAACCGTCTCAGATCCCATCTAGGCAAGGTCTTAAAAGCCTTCCTCTTGAGCATGTAACTAATATTGCATCCTCTTCTTTTAATCAAAAACATCTTTAAGAAAGGATTATAACACCAACTTATTATCTTCTTGTCTGCCTCTTTTCTGCTTAAACTCTCCATATTTTAAAACAAAGGAGTAAGTTCTTCAGCCTCCTTCTCCTTTACCAACCAATCACTCTTATCCATCTCAAACACATCATTTTCATCATCTCCCTTCTTAGCAACATACACCAAAGGTCTCTCATCTACTTCATAAAACTCCGGTTCATAATCATAATCAACCAATTGCTCATCCTCCTCTTCTTCATCAATCAACCCTTTTCCTTTATCTGACACTTCCTCATTAGTAGCTGTAACGACCACTTCTTCTCCCACAATATCCTTATCAAAATCAAACTGTAGGTTAACAAACCCTGCTTCAATAATATCATCTTCCTCATTTCTTCCAGCATCTTCTCTTGGGATCTCTTCTTCCCTTGCTTCAGTATCAGCTGCTCCAGAAGTGCCCTCTCCTACCTTGGATGAAGTACCCACATTCAAGAATGAGTACTTAGATATATCAGTCATATCATCTAACTCAGATTGAGTTAGTTGACTAGGTAGGCCAGCAGCAGCTTTCATTTGAGAAATTTCTTCAAACAATCTCTTAATCAAATTATTCTGGTCAACCAACATCTTTTTCATTCCTTCAATTACCTCATCTTTCTGTTGTTTCCTAATCTCCTGATTCGTCAGTTTAGTCTTTATCATACTTAACTCATTTGCCAATGAAGTATTTAGACTACGAATCACATCCTCATCAAGACCAGCACTAGCCTCTTTCCCTGCTGTGAAACCCTCGTGTCTATGTTTTGTTCTTCGTTCAGGCTCAACAAAGTCAGTTTTCTTTTTAGACCTCCGTTCTTTCTCCACCCTTATTTCCTCTGCTTGTGTATCTATGTCTTCTTCAAAATCATAATCTTTCTCTTTTGCATATCTCTTTCTCTTCTTAGCTGCATCAGCTTGTTTCACCCTTGTTTCCTCAGCCCTTTTGTTTTCAGACTCATCGACCCGTCTGATATAATTCCATCGTTCGGGTGGGTACATATTTTCCCAGAGATGGGTTATTCTACCACTGAAATCATGTCGGATAGCACAGCAATCAGCAAATATCCGAGGATTCATCTGCACTAATCTCTTAACTTCACCATGTTTAGGAACATCAGGAACAAGATCATCAATAATCATCTGAATAAAGCGAGGATATAACAACCATTTATCCTTTTTCACCGCCATCACATTTTCTGCCATACACGCAAAGATCAATCTAGCAATGTTTGCTTTCTCCCCTTTACAACATATCACCATAGCTTTGGCCCAGTCAAGGTTAAGTCCATCAGATCCACCCTTACGGTAATCTAAGCACATAATAAAAACTTGAGCTATATATCTCCATTCTTTAGATAAAAAAGACTTTTTAATCTCCTTCCTCGAACCAAAAGCTGGTCCCTCATACCCCATTTGTCGGAAAGCTTGGAATACTTCAGATTCTGTCATATCAACTTCATCACCAGTATCATCTTCTAGTCTAAGAATCCTTGACACGCTCTCAGCAGTAATAGTTATATCATGATCAATCACTCTAGCTGTGATTCTCTGAACATCTCCTCCAGTGTTGTATTCTGCTGATCTCCAAAAGTCTCTAATATGAAGATCATAGATAGTGGGTGAGTGAGAGATAGCATATGCAATGGGTGATCTTTGGAGCCATCTAATACAGTCACGAAATCCGGCCGCCTTTGGAAGAGTATCGTCTAATATGGCAGTGATGTTATTCCTCTCATCAAACTTGAGATTCACCATAATAACCTGAAAAGAACAACAAATAAATTTGAATAAGAAATACTGAAAATAAGAAAATAAGATAAAAACATAAGAAACAATAAGTTTCGGCAAGCGAAACAATAGTTTCGCTCACTAAGACATGATAGTTTCGCTGAATCAAAGACAGTTTCGACAAGAAAAACAAGCAGTTTCGACGAGCGAAACTATAATTTCGCTCATAGAAACTTGTTATTTTCGCAGAACAAAAAGTAGTTTCGACAAGATTAGAATGAATCAAAGTAGTTTCGCAATTAGTTTCACCAAATATTAATTTAGTTTCGCTATTACAAATTAGTTTCGCTGACTCATGAAAATACAAGCGAAACTGTGTAAATTAAGGATCAGTCATTGCGAAATTAGAAAAGATATGGCGAAACTGTTAAGTTCGCTCGGACAGCATAACTTTACAGTTTCGCTGAAAAGATGTGAACTTTCGTTCAATTTCGCAGAGACTTCAGTAGTTTCGCTGAACGAACAGCGAAACCACCGAAGAGACATAATCATGATTACTTAAGAATAAGAGATTTTAACTAGATTAAAGCATAAACCTAGGTTCGAAACTCACATACGAATCGAAAACTACTAACAATCAGTCCAAAACACAACCACAAATCAAAATCGCCCTTAATGTTACGGAAAAACCCTAAGAAGAGAATGAACGATGTCGCGAAATTATGAAAGAAATTTCGCAACAATGACTTATATAAACAGTTTCGCTGACAGCGAAACTATAAATTCGTCTGGGCGAATTTATAGTTTCGTCCAGTGAAACTGTAATTTCGCTAGGAGATAACTGGTTAACAATTTATTAGCAAACCTAGCGAAATTGCAGTTTCGCTTTGCGAAACTGTTAGCGAAAGAATAATTTCGCACCCTTTTTTTTATTATTATTATTTTTTTATATGTTTTTTTTATTATATTTTTTTTAATAATTTTTTTTTATTTATGTTACTCAAAGGAAGCACATCACATAATGAGATCTAAAATAATCAGAGATCACATTCTCTAAATATTTTAGAACATAAAGATGATCAAAAATCATCTATCAGTCATGAGATCATACTGAATACAAGATTTGATTACAATCTGCACAGAAACAACTGAAATTAGAACAAATCAATAACGATTGCTGATATAATTGTCCACTTAAACTCATGCCTTATCCTTTTTCAACAAACAGCTTATGATTCATTTAAGGTTCAATTAGATGCTTTAGAATGCTAAGACCCCACAATCATTTGGTAAAAACCCTCACCCAACCTCAGGATTTCTTGAATTATGAATCAATCTTCATAGAACAAGGTTTGTGCATTAGTGTGCAAATGATTATAAGCAGAATATTTCATTCTGAGGGAAAATCATCGATAAGATGATTTGACATAATTATATCAAAATGGTGAGAGCTCCAGATCTATACTCACGTATAACAGAGGAGATAACCATTTGAACATGTGCTGATGAGAGCTCCAGGTCAGTACTATCGTACAGCAGAGGAGATCATCACTCCAGGTCAGTACTCACGTACAGCAGAGGAGATAAGCACAGACATAAGACATCTTGACACTAAATATACCAACAGAGGGTGATGTCATAACAAGGCAAAATAAACGAAAGATTCATTCTCAATCCAATTTTTGTCAGGACTCAGTTTTTGTGCAATCCAAAATGAATGAGTAAATCCAGACATTCTTAAGCATAAAGTTTAATTTAATCATAAAGCTGCTGTCTACTTCATTCATCAGGCTGAGTCTATCAAGCATATCGTCAAAGAATCTGATCCATTTCTTTTTATTTTAATGTGAAACAGAATCCAGTAACAGTTACTATCATTTCTCATAGAATTACTGGTCATGTAAATAAAAATATTTAGAGAATATACAATCATTTCTCATCATGTTAAATCCGATCTCAGAATAATGATATTACTCCCCCAAATTTTTATTTTCATATTTCTATAATTATAAATGAATTTTAACTTAATTTTTTTATTATGTTTTTTTTAATTTTTTTAATTATTATCAAAGAAATAGAAAATGAAAATTTAAAAAGATATTAACCCAAGCATAGAAATCAAATCATAAAAACGAGGTTTATCAAAAGTTTTTGTGAAAAGATCAGCTTTTTGATTTTTTGTATCGATGGGAATAATATTAATGAAACCCTTCTCCTGAGCATCACGAATCGCATGAATTCGGGTTTCAATATGCTTTGTGCGAGAATGATGAATGAGATTTTTAGCAATTCCAATGGCAGCCTCATTGTCGCAGAATAAAGGTGTATGAAGGAAATTAATTCCATAATCAATCATTTGGTGTTGGATCCAGAGAACTTGAGAGCAGCAGCTAGATGCATCAATATATTCCGCTTCCCCTGTAGAAAGAGAAACAGTAGTTTGTTTCTTGCTCTGCCAGGATACCAGACAATTTCCTAAATATTGACAACCTCCAGACACAGATTTTCTGTTTAACCTGCAACCATTGGAATCACTATCAGAATAAGCATGTAAATCAAAATTTCCACCATATGGATACCACAATCCGAGACGAGACGATCCTTTGAGATAACGAAATATTCGTTTGACAGCTTTCTCATGAGATTCCTTTGGAGCCGACTGATATCTAGCACAATAACCAACAGCGAAAGTGATATCAGGACGACTTGCAGTAAGATACATGAGAGAGCCAATCATAGACCGAAAGAGATGAGGATCAACTGGTTTTCCATTTTCATCTGGAGTGAGACAGGTCTGAGCAGTAAAAGGAGTCATCTCAGTAGACGCATACCACACCCCGATCATCTGGTTTGTTCTTAAATACCCATTTTGTACCAATTGGATATTTGTTGGGAGGTAAATCAACTAAAGTCCAAACTTTAAGCTTTCTGAACTGTTGAAGTTCCAATTGCATAGACTCTACCCAACAAGGATCTTGTAGAGCAGCATGAACATTTTTTGGAACAATTTGAGAAATAAAGCATGAGAAAAGACAAACATTAATCAGACCGGATTGACTTCGCGTGCGAACACCATCAGAAACAGATCCAATCACATTATCAAGCGGATGATCTTTCAAAGTTTTATAATCACTTGAAGAAGGAAAGATAGTTGAAGAAGTATCAGCCATTGCCGGAGAAAGAGTAGATGAAGGTGTATCAATGACAGGTGTTGAATTAGGTAAGTTAGGAGATGTAGGAGATAAAGAATCAGATAATGGAGCTTGATCAGGCATTGGAGACGATGAGCTAACATCAGTTGAAACAGCATCATTTACTTGTGGGATGGATGGAACAGACGATGAAGATGATGGAATAATATTCGTTTGAGTACTTGGAATTGATGTATCATCATCGAAAACTGGCAAATTAAATGAATTGAACACAGTATCGGAATCAAAGAACCATGCAGGTTCAGATTTCACTTCAGAAGGATTGGATTCTTGCCAATCAACATAGAATGACTCTTGAACAATACGTGTTCTCTTGTTATAAACTCGGTATGCCTTTTGTGAAGAAGAGTATCCAACAAAATAGCACTCGTCAGAAACAGCACCAAATTTTGTCTTTTGAGCTTGAGTATTCAAAAGAGTACAAGAACAACCAAATGGGCGAAAGAAATCAATTAGTGGCTTCCTCTTATGAAAGAGTTCATAAGGAGTCTTCACTTTATCTTTCACAATTAGCACCCTGTTTAGAACATAAGATGCACAATTAACAGCTTCAGCCCAGAAAATAATCGGTAATGAGGATTCTATCAACATTGTACGAGCAGCTTCCACAAGAGTGCGATTCTTTCTTTCTGCAATACCGTTCTGCTGGGGTGTTCTTGCAGCACTAAATTGTCTCACAATCCCTTTTTGAGCACAATGAATCAAGAATCTGATTTTTAAATTCAGTGCCGTTGTCACTTCTTAATCCCATAACTCTTTTCTTACTGACTGATTCAATAGAAATGATTAATTTCTGCAATTCCTCTGCAACTTCACTTTTGTGTGCAAGAAACCTCACCCATGAATAACGTGAGAAATCATCTGTAACAACAAGACAAAAAGATTTTTTAGCAATTGATTTAACACTAATTGGCCCAAATAAATCAGTGTGTAACAACTCAAGAGGACTTGATATGCTATTTAAAAGTTTAGGCTTATGAGATTTCTTATGTTGTTTCCCTTTGGCACATGCCATGCATTTTTCAGTAACAGAAAAATCTTTTAAAGGAAGTCCTCTAACAAGATTGTTCTTTACTAATTTATTGATTATCTTAAAATTGACATGGCCTAAGCGACGATGCCACAAAAGTGACTCAGAGGTTGATGCTTTTGAGAGAAGACAAGTTGCAGTAGCCTTTGACTCATTAGAATTCATATCAAGAAGATATGTATCATGTTTCCTTGGAGCACGCATGAGAATTAAATCCTCCGGAATAGCAATCTCTGATTTTAAAAATAAACATTCGTCAGATTTAAATAGAACAGGAATGTCTTTATCACAAATTTGAGAGACACTCAGAAGATTAAATGCAAATTCAGGAACATGATTGACTTTTTCTAGAGTAAGAGAACCATTGGTAACTTCTCCTTGTCCAATCATTTTTCCACCCTTCTTATCTCCAGCAAATGCTACATATCCTCCATCTATAATCCGATAATTGGTCAACAAATCCTTTAATCCCGTCATATGTTTGGAACAACCGCTATCAACATGCCACAGACTGTGTACAATCTTTGAAGAAGATCCCTGAAATGAATGAACAAATCATTTAGCCAGGAGTAATAGGGACCCAAGATTGAACAACTTTTGTTTTTAAAGAAGTTGATTTTTTATGAAAGAAATTATTAACCAATTTTGTCAATTTATTCCCAAAACAATTCCTATTAGAGGATCTTTCAATCAAAGGGCAATTTTTGATAAGATGATCTCTTCACCACACCTGAAACAATGATGTTTGAATCTAGGTAGATGATGTGATGAGGTAAAAATAGGATCAATAATAATCTCCTCATCACATTCAGACAAACTAGAATCAACATCACTGAATGTCTCATACATCTCATGATGTTTTTGTTTATTTGAATCAGAGTTATTTTTTACAAAATCAGAACTTGATTCTTTTGACAAATCAGTAAAACTCGTACCATTGGTACCAGTTTCAGATAAAGACGAACTGCATTTTTCTGAAGATTTCATATTTAATGGTATGAAAGATGGAATAGGTTGAGAAAAGAACTTTTCGAAAGAATTAATTTTAAGTTGCTCAGTTGTTTTAGGAGAAACATCAGATTCATTGCATTCATTACCAGAACAAAAATCATCACTATCATGATTTGAAGTACAAGATGAAATAGAACAATCAAGAGAACATGAGACATTCAAGTCTGTTACATTTGAACTAGAAACAAACACTGAATTTAAACTAGACTTATTATCTAAAACAGACTGCTGATTTTCAGGTGTACTAGAACTAGTGCATCCAAGCCCACTAGTTGGTCTATAGTCGTAGTCTTCACGAATGTACTTAGAGTTATTCCCAACTAAACCTGCAGACATACTGTCAGTATCTGATTTGATTAAATCATTAGAAGGATGAGGAACATGCATAGGAGAATAACAGTATGTACTAGGAGGAGGATAAACCTGTACATTTTCATAACCCAAACCTGTTTTAATTCTTGCTCCCCGTTGAGATTTACAAAGATCATCATGTTTCATTCCAGAAATAGTCCATTTATCTAACTTTGACTGAAGTTTGCTTGCTTCAAATTCAGCAAGAGCAACCCGTTCAGTCAAAGTATTAACCTCTACATTCCTTTCCAAAACAATTCTTTTTAAATGATCAGTTTCTTTTAAAGCCTCATTTAATTTCACAAAATATTTTGATTCGTTCATTTTAAGTTCATCATTAATTCGTTTTAAATCCTTTTCATTATCAATTAACAAACGATTAGCCTTATAAACCCCAAAAAGTCTAATTTTGCAAGCAGATGAACACATATCCTGTATTACCTCATAAGGAAGTCCCATTACCATCCTTTCGGCAGCTAAAGCTTTATCGCACATGCATACTGGAGTACTTGATTTCCTTTCCTCAACAGTAGCAGCCGCATCATCCTTCTCTTTTCCTTTCGCAGCTTTTGAATTTCTTTCTTCATTTGAATCTGTAATTTCCTCTTTCTTCTCTCCATCTGCCTTCTCTTCTTTCTCCTTTACTGAAGGTTCATTCTCTCCTTTGAATTCCTTAAACAACACAAATCCATCTTTATCAACTTCCATCTCATCATTTTCCACAATCTCAGCAACTAACGCGTGATTTATTTCAGATCTTGTTTCTTTCACCTCTGCACTCCAGTCAAAATTTGAGATCAAGGCTTACTCCTTTTTTGAATTCCCCTCTTCCTTTACTTTCTCTGCTGTCAATCTTGGTACTCCAGTGATATGTGACAATTGGTAATGGACATTCACGTTTAAAATGTCCCAATTGTTTACAATTAAAGCACCTTAATTTTGACTTATCAAATCCTAGTTTTGAGGTTGATGATTGACCACCAAAATTCTTTCTTCTGGTTCTTTCCATGAATCTCCGGGCTCTTAAAGTTAACATTGCCATTTGCCATTGAATGTCAGTTTCTTCTAAATCATCAGGATCAACCTGATACATATCCTCCATAGTCATTCCTTTACCTTTCAATTCACCAGCAACAAGAGCTTCATAGCTCTGAACAAACATTCCAAAAAGAGCCATTGTTTCAGATGGGATTGTAGTTTCAGCATTCACCTTAGAATTTCCCAATTCTTTTCCAACATGATTACTACCACTTGAGAAATTACTTGTATTGCTCCCTCCTTGAATTGGATTTTGAATGTGAGAGTTTGCAGCGGATGATAACAAAGCAGCATTTTGAGAAAAACCAGATGTGGGCATCATAGTCTGGTTAAATTCTCTTCTTTTCATATCCAACTCAAAAGATTTCAACTTGTTAATGATATCCATCAACTTATAATCTGTAAAACCTCTTTCTTGTTTGAGCATCCTCACTTGAAGACTCCACTGTGGTGGAAGAGAATCGAGAAGCCTGTTAACTTGTTCACTGTTGGAGAGTCTTTCATCATACTTCTTCAGAGTGCTTGAGACGGTTAAGAAACGATTTGTAAGATCTGTCAAACTTTCATTCTTGTATCCTACAAACGAATTGAACTCCTTTTCAGCTTGAATACTCTTGTCTTTCACCAGATCTGCATTCCCATCAAAGAATTCACAGAGAGCGTCATAAAGGGATTTAGCATTTTTATGCTCTGCAAAACGATTGTAGATGTCTGGAGCCAAGCAGAGAGTTAGAGCACCAAAAGCTTTTTGATCACGATCAATCAGTTTCAGATCTCTTTCAGTATAAGAAGATGGATCTTTGTTCTGAGAAACGACATCACCAACCGTAACCGTAGGTATATGAGGACCTGAAATAATCGATTCCCATTGATTATGATCTGTGTAGAAAAAGAAAGCTTTGAGACATCTCTTCCAATCTTCAAAATTATCTCCATTAATGAGTCTTGGAGGTCTATTAGGAGCAACACTTTCAAGATCCGCAAGTGTAAGAGTGGTTAATTTCGACATGATAGTTTCGGCAGAAAGATTGATAATTTCGCTGACAAATTCGCTAACAAATTCGCTGAAAGAGGTGACTTGACTAACAGTTTCGCTGAAACAATACTATCGCAGACACTTTCGCAAACACAGACACTTTCGCTTGCAATTTCAGCAGCACTTTCGCTTGAAACAGAGACAACAATTGCTTAGTTTCGCTGCTAATTTCGCAAGAAACAAGCTTGAACTTTCGTTCAGAAATAGATTCGGCAGTACTTTCGCTTGATAATTGGTCAAAAACACTACTGAACTTTCGTTCAAGGAAATACTTTCGCTGAAACTCTAGAAAACAACTTCTGATCCAAAATAACTCATAATTTCGCTGAATGAAGATGACAGTTTCGCAGTAAGAACAGTAATTTCGCTGGTCGATCTCAAAACACTTTTTCACCTCAAAATCAATCTGAAATCATCAAAAACTCAATGAATTTGAGATCTGATGATTGTAGAATCTTCCTCAATCAAGAACAAGCATAATTCAATCAATTTCCATCCCAAAAACAGCTGATAATCCAATGAAAATTGATTGAAACTAGATATTGACCAAAACCACAAAAACTCAACAAATCAAGAGCACTAAGGCTCTGATACCATATTGTTGGTCCATGTGATCGATGAACAGTACAATTGATAGGATAATTTGATCAATATCAAATACACAAACCAAATAACAACAATTGAGAAGTGAATATGATGAATCAAGACATAATTGATATTCAAATGAACAAACTCACTCAATAACAATAAGCACAATTGTATTTCAATGAAGTAACTGCTTAGAAATGATAGTTTGCAACAGAATTCCACGATTAGGGTTTTGCAAACTTACCATACAAAGTGAAATGACAATAGTATATATAGCAGTCATAGTTTCGCTGACAGTTTCGCTACCAGCGAAACTGTCATGCCGAAACTATAGTTTCGCCCGGCAGAACACAAGTTCGCCGGGTAAACCAAAACAGCAAACTGTGAGCGAAACTATAGATTCGCTCACAGTTTCGCTGGACTACCAAAACTGCTAATTACTAACAAAATACAAAATGACACTAACAAAAGTCCTATTACAATGTAAAGTAAACATCTATACTAAAGTGAGTCCAACCTAACATGATCTTCACCTTATAAATCAGCCGTGACGATGTTAGAGGGACACCCAAATAACGGACCAGAAGTGTGCCTTCTTCAAAAGCTATGTCACGTAAGACTTGATCCTTGACATGGTTGGGAACATGGCAAAAATAAACAGTACTCTTTCTTGCATTGGGAGTTAGATCCGACATTCGGGAGAACTTGTTGAGTGCTTTCATTATTACACCAATAGAATGAGTATCTCCTCTAGCGAAGAGAAACAGATCGTCTGCAAAACAAAGATTAGTAATTTTAAGATTATCACACAAATGGTGATACCTGAACAGTGGATCAATAGAGCTTTCTCTCTGAAAGAATAGCCGTTAACACCTCCATGACTAGCGTGAATATATATGGAGAGAGAGGGTCACCTTGTCTAAGACTCCGCTTTCCTTTAAAGTACCCATGCAGATTTCCATTCATGCAAACCGAGAATGAAACCGTGGAGACACAAGTCATAATCCAGTCCACCATCTTCACATGGAAACCGAATCCCATCAAAGTGTGTTTTAAGAAACCCCAATTCACCATGTCATAAGCTTTCTGGATATCCACCTTGAATGCACATCTTGGAGGGCCATAGTCTCGATGATAATTGAAAAGGAGCTCTTGAGCTAACATAATGTTGTCTGATATCTTTCTTCTCGGGACAAAAGCCGATTGGTTAATGGATACAATCACGTCAAGGTCATCTTTTATTCTTGCCACAATAATCTTACTAATAGCTTTGTAAATGACATTACAACATGAGATCGGTCTAAAGTCACCCACCATGGAAGGAGTAGAAGTCTTTGGCACAAGGGCTAGCAAAGTGTGATTCAACTCTTGAAGTAGTCGACCCGTGTTAAAGAAGTCTTTCACAGCCATCACCACACTCTCCCCAACAATATTCCAAGCTTTCTTGAAAAAGGCAGCCGTATACCCCTCCAGGCCGGGAGCTTTGTCATCCCCAATATCGAAAACCGCCTTTTTAATCTCTTTGGAATTGACTTGACGTGTCATAGCTAAGGCCTTAGCATCATCTAGCTTCTTAAGAAACAAGTCTGGAGTTGGAAATTCGACGGCTGGATCATCCTTCCCCAAAAAATTTTCAAAATGATTCACAAACTCCTTAGGAACATCTTCACCCTCTAATATGTTCTATTTGTAATCATGTCAATACGATTCCTATAATGTTTTGCCTTCAAGGACTTGTGGAAATATTTTGTGTTTGAATCTCCCACTTGAAGCCATTCAATCTTAGATTTCTGCTTTAAGAATCGTTCCTCATTCATGCATGCATCGTGAAAAGCACTTGAACACTCTTGTTCTGATTTTCGAAGGTCCTCATTAGACGGGTCTTTATTGATGGCTACATGGATTGCATCCAAATCAGCTCTGAGTCTCTCTACCTTTTTATGCAAGTTACCTTCATTAAAAAGAAGCTTTCTTAGAGTTGGCTTTAGAAGTTTTAACTTCTTAGCTAAGCAGAATTGGTATACTCCTGTTACTCGAACATCCCAACCACATCTAACAACTTCAGAGAATTCTTTTTTGTGGACTAAGAAGTTTGCAAACTTAAACGGTTGAGGCCTCCTCCTATCAATTTGAATTCAGTTTCAAGACACATGGATTGTGATCAGACACTCTGTAAGGCTGGAACATAGCAACTGATTTGGGGAATTCTTCCATGAACGTTAGATTTCCAAGCACTCTATCTATCTTCTTCAAAATACCCGCTCCCTTATTTGGTTTTTGAATCCAAGTAAAATGCATCCCAACTCTACTGACATCTGACATCTCCAATAGTGAAAGACATTTAGCAAACTCTCTCATACTAATTGTTATAGCCGATGTCCCCATAGCCTTATCCTCCAAGTTTAGAGCCGAATTAAAATCTCCAAGGATCACCCACGGGTTGTTTTGCACCATCAAACTGTGTTGCCCCAATATTGACCACAATTCCCGACAAGTAACATAATAGTTGGCGGCATATACCATGGAAACATAGATCATTTTCCTTTCATCCTTAAACCAGACTTGAAGATGAATAACTTGAGAGGCATATTGCAAAACCATAACATCACACACATTTGTATCCCACCCAATAATAATCCTAGCACCTTTGCTGCACACGTGGCCATTAGACACCCAATCCCAATTATGAAATACCATTTTACAAACTCTAACCAGATTATCAACCCCAACATGAGATTCAAGTATAGCACACAAAGATAACTTATGTTCCTTCACCACATGACGAACCTCTGATTGTTTAAGGGGACGGTTCAAACCCCGTATATTCCAGGCTGCAATACTACTCATTGATAACTAAATGAGAAGGAATGCTTGCCCCTTTGTTTTGATCTTGACTTGATGTTACCCCTTCCCCATTAGTAATCGGCTGCCCTCCATTACTAATAACTTCATTTGTGTAGAGTAGAGATTCATCATATATTACTTCTACATCTGAATCATCGTCTTGGTTCAGCATACTCCTTGAAGTTTCAGCCTCATTTAATTGAATTGCTTGGAAGGTATTTGTAGTTTCGACGTTAACCTGCTGGTTTTTGCCCTTAAACTGGTGCGAAGAACTCTTGGCCTCCTCTTTTCCTCATTTCGATCCCACCGGACGGTATTCAAACCGAGTATTTCGTTTCTCAACATTAATTCTTCCTTTACTCTGATTTTTCTTCTTCTTACCAACCATTTGGAAACCTTCCTCATCGGTGTTTTTGGTTTCAACAACCTTTTCCTTCGGTTTCATCGGGCAAGTGTGGTCTTCATGACCAAAGACCTTACATGCACTACACTGGGGGGGGGGGGGGAGGGGGGGGGGGTTTCCATTCATATTCCACCTTCATGTTAACCTTTGTATAACCTTCCTCTAAAGGAATGGCCATTGATAAATATTCTTTAAAATCCAAATCTGCATCAATTTCAATTAATGCTCATGCATATGCACTTCTGCCCCAACCCTCTAGACACATATCCGTTGTATAAGAATCCAAGCACATAGGCTGCCCAAGTTTTGTTGCCAGAAGACTTAAACCATCTTCCGTGTAAGCCGGTAATGGCACATCTTGATTTAACTTTTATCTGTTGAATATGAACTTTTATTCTATACTCACAACTTTTTTAAAATTATTAAAAAATTTATGAAGTAATAACGTGTTTCCTCAAATATTGAAAATCAGATACAATCCCTATAAATTTTTTCTCATCTTCATTCACAACCATTCACAATTATACTCATAATATAAGATACGCACTCAAATTAAAAATAAAAAACCTACTGTGAATGCTCTTATATGTGGTATTTATTATACTTTACATCATTTGTATATAATGTGTCATTTGTGTTATTGGTGCTGGTGCAGGGCCTGTGTTATTGCAATATACCATATACTACATATGCCATCCTAGTATGTAACATTCTCCTATATATTTAAAAAGAGTTGAAGAAATAGTAACTTTTTGGGTTTTGAGTTTTAACCACATTATTTATCAAATTTTTGCATCTTGGTCCTCCTATTTTGTTTATATATTCACTCACATGTTGTAGAGAGATAAAGATCCGTGTGCGTTTGATGGTGCCAAGAGACGGCCTAAGCGGTTACCGCTCCGGCTTGGTGGCCGCCCCTCCACCTTGGTGTGTAGAATTTGTCTGACCATTAAATTACTTACGTTTGTTTGAATATGGTTTAACTTGTCCGTCACACGCGCAACGCGTGTGGAGATAAATACACTAGTTTGTTTTTTATGAACTTATGGTTCTCTGACTTTTGCATGGTTGTATACACTCGATGTGCTTTCTTACGATGGTATATGCATTGAGGTATACATTGTATGGGCTAACGACATTTTTAATGTGTGTATCGTTGTACGCGTTACAAAAGCTAGATATGTTACTAATAATATTTGTATAACCTATGCATCATTAAATACACTAGTTTGATGCTTGCGCGCGTTGCGGCGCGAACATTAAGTTAAATCACGAAAATAAAACGTTAACATAGGCTTCATGTTCATTCATCCAATTCTTGCAACAATAAAGAAAACAGTTGTGTTCAAAGGTGTAGTGCAAACGGATCTTGTTCTTTGAGTGTTTCTAACTTCCGCACTAAATAATGCATGTAAAAGTATTTTCCGAGCACTGGATTCTATTGAGCGTACCGCCACGTGATGGAATGTGTTGTTGTCAGATAACCCATTCAGGGCTTAGCATTGCTGTAGAATAAAACAATTAATTGAATGAGAAAGTTGCAACCTGAAATCATGAAAAAAGAACAGGACCAGATGCTCTAAGTGCACCACGGAGGGTAAATAAAACTATCCATATGTTATGTATCTTTAACCGTAAAATAAATGACAGTACTTGAAAAGGTTCTACTTTTTTGTTTGCAAAGCACAAAATAGCACCCTTTTTCTACAATGGAGGCAAAATAAAAAAAACATGATGAAACAAATAAACAAATGAATGTACCAAGTAGATGTTCTTTAGAACCAACATGATGCAAATGAAATCTACAGCCACTCATAATCACAACTTTAGATTTTCTTCCTTGATCCAAATTATTTTATTTTATGTAACACAAACCTTTTAACTAATTTACTTTCTCTTATGTAAGCAATAATAATTTATATGCATAAAACACAAATTATACCAACTTGATCATCAAAGTTGGTAACCATGACAGAAAAGATGTGTTGGCTAATGTCAACATCTTTGACCCGTTCATTTCATTCAAACGAAGGAGGAGAAAATACTCAGATCGGTTTCTAAGAACACAATTGGCTACAACCTACAAAAGAGGCTGCCAGGAGAGAACCCGACTTGCCACACTCTGATTTTGCCTTGCAAAGTTTGTAAGGATTCCTATAAGTCTGATGCAGCCAAAACATCCAAAGTCTCTCTACATGCATGCACTGAAGAACAGAAGTAGAAATGATTCGGAAGTTTTACACCATGCACTAGAAATATTCTAAGTGTAAAATCTTCCAAAGCCAAGACCAAAATCTTCCGAAGCCAAAAGTGAAGTCTTCATGTACTTTTATCCTTTTTGTAATATAATAGGATGTGAGCTATGGCATGTCATAG
The DNA here is from genome assembly GCA_025215565.1 of Flaveria ramosissima. Taxonomy (NCBI): domain Eukaryota; kingdom Viridiplantae; phylum Streptophyta; class Magnoliopsida; order Asterales; family Asteraceae; genus Flaveria; species Flaveria ramosissima. The sequence continues at coordinate 40,183,104 of CM046034.1, forward strand.
GCTCTAGTCAAAAAGAAAATCTGTCTTTTGACTCTACATTTGATTTTGTAGTTGTCTAGTCAATTGTATCCAGTTGGCTTTCAAAGTATGGCTGGCTGTAGGATGTAGTATAAAGTATCTCAAGTACTTGTAACTTTTTATCGTATGCTTTGTAACATTTGTAATAGAACTTGAGAAGCAATATACATCATTCTTGAAAACCAATTACTTGTGTTGTTTGCCATCTTGTTCTGTCTCATTCTTACTTGTGTTCTTAGAATCTTTCACTAAAGTTAACCAGTTCTCTATTTGATCTGTTAAGTGTTCTAAGCAACTCTCCTCATTGTGTTGTTGTGTTGTAAGTGCATAACCCTTCACCGGTCCTGTATTTGGTATCAAAGCATTTCAGGCTCTTGATATAAGATCTCACCATCTTAAGATCCCTCACACACACAAAATACTTAACAACTCAAATGGCAGCTATTACCAAAGTTGATATGGAAACTAGAACTATGACAAAGTCTCCACTGATCACTCCTGAAGACTTTGATACTTGGTGTCAAAGAATGGAAGGCTTCATCAAGTCTCAAGACTCTAGGATGTGGGACTCTGTTGTTGAAGGACCTTACATACCAAGCACCACTTCTACTACTGGTGGTGGTATGATTCCTAAGGCTGTGGCTGATTACTCTGAAGCAGACAGGAAAAGAATAGAGATTGATCAGAAAGCCATGACAGGCCTTCAAACTGCTCTTCCAAACTCCATCTACAGAGGCTTCAAGAAGTGCAAAACTGCCAAGGAACTATGAGAAGCACTGAAGCTGATGTATGAGGGGTCTACTGAAGCAAAGGAGAACAAGAAGGATCTCCTGAAGCAGCAGTTTGAAAACTTCACCTTTAAGGTAGGTGAAACCATGACTCAACAATACTTCAGGTATGTTGAGATTATGGATACTCTAATGGATGTTGGAGTAACTCTTGAGAACAGGGACATTGTAAGGAAGTTTATGTCCTCTCTTCCTAGACAATAGACACATTACTGTGTTGTTATCAAGAGGACTGAGAACCTTAAGACTCTTACTCTTACAGAGTTGTATGGTATTCTTAGTGGCTACTAGATGGAGATGAACATGCAAAACTCATCTGGTAACTCCAGCAATCAACTGAGTTCAGCCCTCCATGTGGTTGAAAGGGAAAGCATTGAGCCACAACATCATCTTATATGATACACTGACAACTCACAAAAGGGCCCTTTCATAACCTTCCTAGAGACTCCAAGGGAAAGCTACACTCAAGGAAGTCCTTTCCAAGAGATAAGTTCTTCTCATGCCTTTGTCTCTGCTGATGAAACCTTAGGCAACTTTCTCTTCACCCTTGAAGGTTTGGACTGTATCCATCCAGATGATCTGGAGTACATGGAGATAGTCCAGCAGATGGCTCTTCTCACTCACAGAGCCAAGAAGTTCTACAAAAGGACAGGGAAAAAGTTTCCAAGCAATGCAGCCAGTGGAAAGTTTGGGCTGGATAAAAGCAAAGTAAAGTGTTACAACTGTAACCAGATGGGACACTTTGCAAGAGAGTGTAAGGCACCAAGGACAAATGGTGGCCAAGCACAAACCAGACCAAACTACACTGAGAAAGCCCCCCAGAATGAGAAGCCAAAGCAGTAAGCTGCAGTTGCTGTTGAAGAAGTAGGCTTTGACTAGAGCTTTCAGGTGGAATATGCATCTCCAAACCAAGCACTCATGGCAGACCACGATGAAGCCAAGGTATTGGAACATCTTTGTACTCCTGAATGCATTGCTAAAGTCAATAGATACAGGTCCTATAATTTAGAAATGAAATCTGATCTTGAGTCCTTAAATATCTTAAAAGCTGATTTTAAAAGAGCTAAAAATGATTATAAACTAATGATAGAGGACTTAGAGAAAACCATTTCAACTCTTAAACATGAGCATACAAACTACAGGACTCAAATCAAAGACCTCATTACTAAGTTAGCTGAATGCCAGGCTGAGCTTTTGATTAGCAAAGCCAAGGCAGAAAAATGTGTTCTTAAAGAAGAGACCTTCAGGAACATAATATCCTTATCCTTGCATGAAAATTTTTTTTATCAAAATAAGCAGGGACTAGGATCTCGTGAGATAGCTCCTCCACACATAATCTTGCTGTAAGATCTCCTAGGTGTGGAACTTGTGAAGATGAGCTTCCCCTCATAGATCCTGTGACTGAAGAGGATGAAGAGGAGATGGTGGAGAATGGCTCTGAGAAGAGTGAAGAAGAGCATTCTAAGAAGGGTCACCATCCCTCTGAGGAGAGCAAAGCTGTTGGGATGACCAAGTCAAGAAGAAAGAACTTGATCAGGAAGGCCAAAAGAAAGTCCAAAAAGGCTCAAGAGATTAAAGCTACCTTCAATTCTGCACAGAAACAAGTCTTCATCTCTGCAGGATTTGAAGTGGTGAAGGCTGAAGACACCAACTTGAACCCCATCAACAAGAGTTCTGGTTCATGTCCAGATCATCCCATCATCAAGAAAAAAGCTGATCAGTTGTGCACCACTGCTTTACAACCTGAACCATCCAGCTCCAAAGGTAGTTCTATCCCCACAAGAACTGCCACAACATCTACAAAGATGAAGATAGAGAAGAAAGTGAGCAAGTTCAGCCTTGTTCACAAAGGAAAACTCCTAGAATGAAGAAAATGGAGTGTGTTATGTGTGGAAGTATGCAGGACCGTTTAAGGGGCTTAAGCACAATTACAACACAACAACACAATGAGGAGAATAACTAAGCTCTAATCAAACAGTGAACTGGGTAACCAAATGTGATACAAAGAACACAAGTAAAGCAAGAGACAGAACAAGAGAATGTGGGTTTCAAGGAGGCAGTATATTGCTTTCTCAAGTTCTTTTACAAGTGTTACAAAGCATAAAGAAAAGATACAAGAACTTGAAATACTTATACTACAACCTACAGCCGGCTATACTTTGAAAGCCAGCTGGATACAATTGACTAGACACTAACAAAATCAATTGTAGGATCAAAAGGCATATCTGCCTTTTGACCTTGTGACTATGACATGCCATAGCTCACATCCTTATACAATACAAAAAGGATAAAGTACATAAAGTGGAAAGTTGAATACTCAAGACCTCAATGTACAGTTACCAAAAGCAAGGCCCTTTTCACCAACTCATGTAAGTTGGTGACTTTACAGAGATGCAGCGGAAAAGGTGCTTTATGGAACAGTACATCAGATAAAGCATGTGTACTAAAAGTCTTCGGAAGAAATCTGTCTTCATAGGATGAGGCTTCGGAAGACTTTGTCTCTGAAGCTTCGGAAGACTTCATGTTTGGCTTCGGAAGATATTGGTCTTGGCTTCGGAAGATTTTACACTTAGAGTATTTTCTAATGCTTTGTGTAAAACTTCCGAAGCATTCTTCACTTCAGTACTTAGTGCATGTTGCTGAGACACTTAAGCTGTTTTGGGTTGCATCAGACTTCAGGAATCCTTACAAACTCCCCCTAGGCTGATGCTACCAAAACACTTGGAAGATCTTCAAATGTTGGTAGTCTTCAGTACAATCAGGACCATTCCTTTCTTCATGAGATGGTCAGGATCATCAAGACTTTCATAGTATCTTCTCATCTCAAAGAGATCATGCAGAGGTAAGTTGATTATGTCTTGCCATGAGTAGACATTCTCAACACCTTGATCTCTGATAACAGTCCATCTCTCTGGATTGGTAGAGTATGTCCAGGACAAGATGGGTGTCTCACTAGTTAGAGGAGCCACTTGAATAGGAGTTGATTGGGCTGCCTCATCATGCACTTCCTCAGGTTGATCTGATTCAGCCTGAGGTGCAGAGGTAGATGACTTTGGCTTCTTCTTCTTTGTCTTTGGTTTAGAAGCCATCCTCTTCTTCCTCTTGGTTGTCTTTAACTGAGAAGACTGGTCTGCAGCACCATGTTGATCATCAGTGTCTTTCTCAGTTGGGTGTTCCTCCCTCACAGGTTCAGAAGGAGAGGGAGTTTGACCCTGCCTAGGATCAGAAGATGAAGCTTGCTGGGGCTCAGCTGGAGGTGCTGGTTGAGGTGTCTCTGGTTGTTCAAACTTGACCTCCACTTCAGGTGGGACTTGACTTGGAAGAGAGTGCAAGTCAATAAGTTCTCCACTCTTAATCTTCTGCTTGATCACCCTAATATGCTCATCCATAGTGGATAGAGACATGGGGCCAAGTCTCCTTCCGGAGAATCCATACAGCTTCAAGAAGCTCACCATTCTTTGTCTGTCAGCAGACTTCTTTGCATTCTTTTGAATGATGGCCCTTGACTTTGCAGCTTCTTCCCTTAGTTTCCTTTTGGTTGTCTTTCTTTCCTTGACTAACTCAAGCTCAAGTTGCTTTAAATACTCGAACTCAATGAAGTCATAGGACAAAGGGAGAAGTGCATCTGCCTGATAGAAGCCTGTGGCACTCAGGTAGTTGATCATTTTGATCCTATCTTCCTCTTTATCTACCTGAGGTTCTTGTGGAGCCACATCTTCCTGTGCAGGACTTTCTTGAACTGGTGAGAGAGTAGGAGCATGCTTGTAAAGTCTTTTTGTCTCTTCTCCTCTTTGAGTTGGAGAAGTATCATTGCATCCTCTTTCTCCTTCAACTCTCTTGACACTTCTCTGTCAGCCAGTTCATTTAGTTCTTCTAAGGGGAGGGAGATGATCTCATCAATGTCATAGTTCCTGGTCTGTAAGTAGGTAATCCTGACTGCCCTTAACTCATCATCCTGAGTATTTGGTCTGGGAGCAGCCCTGATTGCAGCTTGCATGAAGCTAGATGACCCAGTGGAACTTTCTCCCCTTAGTCTCCTTTTCCTCTCTCTCTCTTCCTCCTCAATTTCCTCAGGAGTCATTATCCTTTTCCCTTTGTCACCAACAGACCTTTGTGACTCAGGGTGGATTGAAGCTTGGCCTTCATTGCTTGGAGTAGCTTCCATGCTCTGGCCAGAGAGAGGCTGAGAAACACCTTCACCAGCAGGTGTCTCAGATGGAGTTTGGACCTCAGCAGCAGTTGTTGATGATGAGACAGGGGTCTCAGGTTCTGTCACTGGGCCTTCAGTCAAGGTTTCCCCTATGAAACTAATCTTAGGGTCCACCTCAACATCCAGTTGACCGATGACATTGCCTGATTCCCTAAGTCTCCTTCTTAGAGAGAACTCTGCAAGGATCCTGTCTTGGATTCTTTGAGCCAGCCTGTCAGCTTGTCTTGAATTGCTTGGATTGACAAGTGGCAAGTTGACTAAATCCAGTCTTTCATAAAAGCTCAGGCTTTGGAATTGAAAAACTTCTTGTTGGCCTTGAACTCTTTGAAGTATGAGGGCTCTCCTGTCATCATCATACCTCCACCTTATGATTTGATTGCCAGTTCCCAGTGGTGGAGATGAGACAGCCCTTGGTATGCCTTCCTCAAAGAGACTCCTGATGAGAGAGTCTATAGAGTCCACATTAATGTGAACTTGAGGAAGTTGCTGAGAATGCACAACAGCAAGTGAGGATGGTGAGTCCTCTATGTCCATTCTCTCTGAAGAACTCCCAGGTTCTGTGGTTGTAACAACTTTCTCCCCCTTTTTGGTAGCATCACCCACTTGCATAGGTGAGCTGGAGGATAAGTCAATCACTTCCACAGGTTCTTGTGTTCCTGGTTGAGCTCTCCTTAAAGGTCTCCCAGCTAGTTTTTCCTGCAGATATGAAATCTGGAGTTGCTGATCATTGACCCTGTTTTGCAGGGTAGTCACCTGAGATTCCAAGTGACTAACCTTAGAGACTAAGTAGGTGCATGTTTTTGACAGTTTTTGCACCTTTAGTCTCAAATTCCCCTCATCTTCATCAGAAGATTCATTGGGGGATGAGATGATTGGACCAAAGTCCTCTCTCTCACCACCAGCTTGAGTTTCTTGGCTGCTGGTTTTCCTCTGCTCACTGGCAGCCTCAGTTGAGATGCCAATGGGCTGAGTTGCCATGGTTGAGGTCTTAATGATGTAATCACTTTCAAAAGTGAGAGCCTCTTCCATATGGACATCCTGAACAGGTTCAGAAGTGTCCACCTCAGTAACAGGTGACTGATGGGGGATAGACTGAGGAGAGTCAGAGGTACTCATCTCTCTTTGAGTAGGGGAGGAGAAGAGAGACTCATGGTACTCACTGAATCCTAAGTCTTCATCAGTGTAGAAGGATAGGTTGGGAATTGGTTGGTTGAGATCCAAAGGCTGGGGATGGTAGCTGTCCCCTGAAGGTTGTCCACTTGAGTGTTGAGACTCAGAGTGAAGGCTTAAGGTTGTTGGGCTATTGAGCTCATCAGGGTGAGCTTGAGGAACCTCAGCCCTGATAGGTGAAGTAATGGGAGTGGTTTGCTCCTCAGGAGAAGTGGGAGCTCTAGTGTCCACTTCTTCCTGTAAGGTTGAGTATTTGGGGGCCTGCACAGACTCAATAGTCTGAGCAGGGGTTCGTTTGGATTTTCTTTGGTAGGTGAGGGTGATTTCTGGTCTTTTTAATGGTAGGGACAAAAGAGGTGTGGGTTCAACACTAGCTTGTGTTGCTAGGTTGTCACCTTGAGCAATGAGCTCTAACATTTTTGGGACTAGGGCTGTTTCTACCCCAGAGAAGCCTACAGTTGGCTTCTTCATTATTTTAAAGATGCCGGGCTTCATCTGTCCCAATTTAAGAATATTACCTGTTTCCCTCAACTGTGAGCCCAGTTCACAGTTGAGAATGTGTTGAACATATCTAGGAAACATGTAATACTCTAAGGAGTCTAAGTTTGCAAGTAAATTAGTATAAAAAATTGTGAATACCTGAACTTGACCCCTTGAACCATTCCATGAACTATAAAGGAGAGATCCTCAGGAATCTGGTCCCATCCACCATGCTTGTTTGACAAGCTGTGGATAACCACATGGAGCAGGAATTTCCATTGGGATGAGACCTTCCCTTTCCTAAAGGTCTTTACAGAGAAATCTCCCTCATAGCCCATCTGCTCAAAAGAATGATTAACAGCTTCTTTTGGGAAGGACACCTCACCTTCTTCATCATCCAGCTGTAATGTTGGTTAATGATGGCCGGAGTGATGAAGACTGTCCTCCCTTGCACTGTGGCAGACAGTGCCTTCTCCCCATCCATAATGACCTCTTGGCAGGTCTTCCAGAATTCAAGCAAATGATCCTCATATAGAGTAGGATCAATGGTCAGGGAGGTGAAATAATTTGACAGAGTCAAGAATTGGCAAATCTCTGAGAAACTTGCATCTTTCTCAGAGCTTAACAGAGCAACTTGATTATGTTGCCTGTGTAGTTGCATGGAGAAATCAGGGTTGTTTCTGCGGTTAAGGTTGGCCATTTCAGAAGCTTAAGGGTGAAGAAAGGTAGAAAGCAAAGGCGGTTTAGAGAATTAGGTTAGAGAAACAGTAGAATTGAGGAAGATAGTGGGAAAGAGGGGGAACCGTTGGGTATTTATATGAAAAGGGATTTGAACCAAAGTTAATGAAAGAGGATAAACTTTGAAATCCGAAAGTCGGTCCCACCTCTGAAAAGGTAGTTTACTTTTGCTCAAAAAGTAGTTTTCTTGGAATTCGAAAAGCTTCCGAAGTTTATTTGTCTTCGGAAGTTTTGATTGAAAAAGCTTCCGAAGCTAAAATGGCTTCGGAAGATTTTCCTGAGAGTCTTGATAATTTATGCTTCGGAAGAGAAATAAACCCTTGAATGCTTTGTATGAAAATAAACAAAGCTTCCGAAGGTTAATTTTGCTTCGGAAGGAAAAGGTTCTTGAAAATAGATAAGTGTCTGAGATAAGAATTTTAAGCTTCGGAAGATGAATCTTTACTTCTTCCGAAGGTAAAATCTCTTAGACAGTTATTTATTTTAAAGACATGTTTTTCTTCCGAAGATAAAATTTTATCTTCCGAAGTATCAGAAATTTTCAAGAATCTAAGGAAAGTCTTCAAAAAGAATTTTACATCCAAAGAAAACATGAGCTTATGAAAGTGATGAACTAGACAACTTAGGACACACATATTTTAAGAAGAAATAATTAGAATTAGTTTTAATAAAAAGTCTACTCAAAGTTAATCATCCCAATAGCTGATATCAGATACTTAAATCTCTGTTCATCAAAAGCTTTGGTGAACAGATCAGCATATTGTTCATCTGTATGAACTTTGACTAGTTTAATTAATCCTTTTTCATAGTTATCTCTTATTAAATGATACCTGATGTTGATGTGTTTGGTCCTTGAGTGCTGCACAGGGTTCTCAGTGATAGAGATAGCACTATTGTTGTCTATGTGGATAGGAGTCTCTTTGAAGTTAAATCCATAGTCCAGCATCTGATTTTGAATCCAAAGCACTTGAGCACAGCAGCTTGCAGCAGCAATGTATTCAGCCTCAGCAGTTGATGCAGACACACAGGATTGTTTCTTGCATTGCCATGAGACCACCCTTCCACCAAGGAATTGACATCCCCCAGATGTAGACTTTGCAGTCATATTGCAACCACCATAATCACTATCTGTATAGGCATACAGATTGAAATTTGGATTCTTTGGATACCATAGACCAAGTGTTGAAGCACCTTTGAGGTATCTTAAAATCCTTTTCACAGTGATTAAGTGAGACATCTTAGGGTTGGCTTGATATCTTGCACAAATACATGTAGCAAACATGATATCAGGCCTGCTAGCTGTAAGATACATAAGAGACCCAATCATAGCCCTGTATAAGTGCTCATCTACACACTCCCCCTCAAGATCTGGACCAAGGGAGTGGTTTCTGGCTATGGGTGTCTTAGCAATCTTACAATCAGTCATATTGAACCTCTTGAGTATGTCTTGAACATACTTTGACTGACTTATGAAGATGCCATCTTCAACTTGCTTCACTTGAATTCCCAGAAAGAAGTTGAGTTCTCCCATTGAACTCATCTCAAATCTGTCTTTCATCAGCTTCTCAAAGTCTTTGCAGAGCTTTGGATTAGTTGAACCAAAGATGATGTCATCAACATATACTTGAACCAGCAATAAGTCATTTCCCTGTCCTTTGATGAAGAGGGTTCCATCTATAGTACCTCTTCTGTATCCATGCTTGCAGAGATACTTAGATAGTGTCTCATACCACTTCCTGGGTGCCTGATGCAGCCCATAAAGAGCTTTGTCAAGCTTGCAGACATAATCAGGATGATCAGGGTCTACAAAACCAGGTGGCTGTTTGACATAAACCTCCTCATCAATCACTCCATATAAGAAAGCACACTTTACATCAAGTTGGTAGACCTTGAAGTTCTTGGATGCAGCAAATGCCAGGAATATCCTAACAGCTTCTAGTCTTGCTACAGGAGCAAAGACATCAGTGTAGTCAATCCCTTCTTCTTGTGTGTATCCTTGAACAACTAGTCTTGCCTTGTTCTTGATGATGATTCCCCTATCATCCTTCTTGTTTCTAAAAACCCATTTGGTTCCAATGGTAGTCTTCCCATGAGGAAGAGGACAAAGGTTCCAAACTTTCTGCCTTTTGAATTGAAGCAGCTCTTGTTGCATAGCTTCAACCCAACTTCCATCCTTTAGAGCTTCATCAACTTTCTTGGGCTCTATCTGAGATAAGAAACAAGAGTGAAGACAAACATTTGCTTCATGGGTTTGTCCTCTTGTTCTTACCCCTGTGACAACATCTCCAATGATGTTTGTGGTGGGGTGAGACTTGTGGATCCTTAGCTGAGGGATCACAGCAAGTTGTTGAGAAAGATCTAAATTTGAGAAATTTAAATCTGGTCTTGAAGATTCACCCTCCACATTATCACACTTATCAAGATTAACTTGATCCAATGAGTGTGAACATCATTGATGTTGTCATCTATGGTATGGTTATTAGCATCAAGAAATTCCTGATCACTATCACCATCACCATTGTTGTCTTCTACAAGTGAGGTGTCTTTATCTGGTTGAGAGGCCTCTGAGCTGGAATTTGAAGGCATGCCAGATGTATCAGCTGAATTTGTCATTGTTGTGCTGATAGAAACCTCATTTGCTGAAGTAGTTCCAACTGGAGCTGAAGATGTATGAGTTGAAGGTCTTCCTAGCTCAAATCTTGGATCAGGATCACCTGTATTTAGATTTTCTGCAGATCCTGAAACATGCTCACAAGATTTGTTAAAACAGTTGGTAACTAAATCAAGATCAAACAGCCAATCCGGACCAGAACCAGCCACACAAGGAGTGTGCTCATTGAAAGTCACATTGGCTGACTCCTCAACAATTCTAGTTCTGAGATTGTATACTCTATAAGCTTTAGCTTGAGAAGAGTATCCAATGAAATGTCCATCATCTGATTTCTCAGCAAACTTGGCAATTTGATCTTTGGTATTCAAGATGGTGCAGGGACATCCAAATGACCTGAGAAAACCAATGAAAGGTTTCCTCTTGTGCCAAAGTTCATAAGGAGTCTTACCATGTGTCTTAACTACTAAAACTCTGTTTTGCACATAGCAAGCAGTATTGACTGCCTCTGCCCAGAAGGTGATAGGCAGTTTAGAGTCAGACAACATAGTTCTTGCAGCTTCAATAAGTGTCCTGTTTCTCCTTTCAGCAACTCCATTTTGCTGAGGAGTCCTGGGAGCACTATATTGTCTTGTAATACCTTTTTCATCACAAAATGCATCAAGGATTTGGTTCTTGAATTCAGTTCCCTGATCACATCTTATGGTTTTGACCTTGTGATCACATTGATTCTCAACTTTTAAGATGAAATTCTTCAGAATCTCAGGGGTTTCATCCTTAGTTCTAAGGAAGAAGACCCAAGTGAATCTTGTAAAATCATCTGTGATCACCAGACAGTAAGAGGTCCTTCCTAAACTCATTACACTGGTGGGGCCAAAGAGATCCATATGTAACAAGTGTAGGGGAGTAGTGATGGAGTTCTTTTCCTTAGGCTTGTGAGATACTTTGTGTTGCTTCCCTTTCAGGCATGCCACACAATGATCATCACTAGTAAACTCTTTCTTTGGCATTCCAGTTACCAGATCATGTTTAATTAATTTATTCATGTTCTTAAAGTTTACATGGCACATTCTTTTATGCCATAGGAAAGACTCATCACTATTTGCTTTAGATAGAAAGCATGAAACTTCTCCTGAGGGAGATGTTTCTTGCAAATCCATCTTGTACATGTTCCCTTTCCTGGGGGCTCTGAGCAGGATATGCTCATGAGGAATGACCACACCAGGTTTGAGAACAATGCACTCATGCTCAGTAAAAGCATGTTATGACTCTGATCACAAAATTGGGATACACTCAGAAGATTGTACCCAAGCTCCTTAACAAAGTTTACCTTCTCAATGCTGAGCTTACCATTTGTGACCTTGCCCCTTCCAGAAATGTAACCACCTTCATCTCCTCCAAAAGCAACTGGTCCTCCATCAATTCTCTCAAAATTATGGAGTAGAGACCTATTGCCTGTCATGTGCCTGGAACAGCCACTGTCAATTATCCAGACATTCCTGTTGGTCTTGAGCTGTTCCTGCACAGAGAAAATGATTAGTTACATTTGGAAACCCAAGCCTTACTTGTCTTGGGCTCATTATCAGTAATAGAAGGTAATGCAACAGTAATAGATCCTATGGTTGTACTATGGGGATCTTCAGCTGTTGTTGATGGAGAAACCTCAGTCATTTGGTCTTTCTTAGACTTCCACACCACCTTTGGAGTCTTGGACTTGACCTTCAAAACCTTAGAAGCTTTTGGAACTTCACAAGTTTTGATGACTGATCCTTCGGAAGAATCTACAGTCACTGCAGCAGACTTTAGTGCTTCGGAAGAACTCCTTTCTTCCGAGACCAACTTTGCTTCCGAAGGTAATTTTCCACTTACCTTCTTCTTTGATTTGGAGCTTCCGAAGGAAACAGACTTTCCTTCCGAAGCTTGAGACTTCTTGAGACTCTTTGAAGTCTTTGTTTTAGTCATGTGGACAGTACTTTTAGGATTGTATGGGCAATCCTTAGCAATGTGAGAAGTACTTTCACACATAACACATAACATTTTCTTCTTCAAAGAAGTCTCCCTTTGAGAGCAAGACTGGCTTTGGTCACATCCCTTCTCCACCTTCATCTTGGTAGATGCTGAGACAGTTCCTTTGGGCTGTGAACTGTTCTTGGAGTTTGATGGTCCAGGCTGTGCAGCAGTGGTACACAGCAGCTCAGTCTTTTTCTTGGCACTGAGATGATTTGAACAAGAACCATGACTCTTAGCTGAGGAGTCTTGGTTGATGTCTTCAGTCCTTACTACTTTGAAACCTGCAGAGATAAAAACTTGTTTCTGCTTAGCATCAAAAGTAGCCTTGATTTCTTGAGCCTTCTTTGCCTTTCTTTTGCTCTTTCTGATCAAGTTCTTTCTTTTGGACTTGGTCATCACAGTTGATTTCTTCTCCTCAGAAGGATAGTGGCCCTTGGAAGAATCCTCTTCTTCACTCTTCTCAGAGGAATTCTTCACTATCACTTCTTCATCATCCTCACTTACAGGATCTATGAGAGGAAGCTCATCTTCACAAGTTCCACACCTAGGAGATCTTCACAGACAAGATTGTGTGTGGAGGAGCTATCTCATTTGATCCTAGTCCCTGTCTATTTTGATAACAAACCTTGTTGTGCAGGGATGAGGATATCATGTTCTTGAAGGTCTCTTCTTCAAGAACACTTTTCTCTGCCTTGGCTTTGCTGATCACAAGCTCAGCCTGGCACTCAGTTAACTTAGTGATGAGATCTTGGATCTGAGTTCTGAAATCTGTATGTTCATGTTTTAGTACTGAAATGGTTTTCTCCAAGTCTTCTATCTTTAACTTGTAATCATTTTCAGACTTTCTAAAATCAGATTTTAATATGTTTAATGACTCAAGATCAGATCTCATCTCTAGGTTATAGGACCTGTATCTATTTACTTTAGCAATGCATTCAGGGGAGCAAAGATGTTCCAATACCTTGGCTTCATCATGGTCAGCCATCAGTGCTTGGTTTGGAGAAGCATCCTCCACCTGAAAACTCCAGTCAAAGCCTCCTTCTTCAACAGCAACAGCAGCATGTTGCTTTGTCTTCTCAGCCTGAGGAGCTTTGTCAGTAAAATTTGGTCTGGGTTGTGTTTGGCCCCCATTTGCTTTAGGTGCCTTACATTCCCTGGCAAAGTGACCCATAAGGTTACAGTTGTAACACTTAACTTTGCTTTTATCCAGCCCAAACTTACTGCTGGTAGCATTGCTTGGAAATCTTCTTCCTGTCCTCTTGTAGAACTTCTTGGCTCTGTGAGTGAGGAGAGCCATCTACTGAACTATCTCCATGTATTCCAGGTCATCTGGATGAATACAGTCCAGGTCTTCAAGAGTGAAGAGATAATTCCCACAGCTTTCATCTGCAGACACAAAGGCTTGAGAAGAACTTGTCTCTTGGAATGGGCTTCCTTGAGTAAAGTTCTCCCTTGGTGTCTCCGGGAAGGTGATGAAAGGACCCTTTTGTGAGTTGTCAGGGTAGCATAAGAGATGATGCTGAGGTTCTATGCTGTCCCTTTCAACCACATGAAGGGCTGAACCCATTTGATTGTTGGAGTTGCCAGATGAACCTTGCATGTTCATCTCCATCTGGTATCCACTGAGAATCCCATACAACTCTGTAAGAGTAAGAGTCTTAAGGTTCTCAGTCCTCTTGATCACCACACAATAGTGTGTCCATTGCCTAGGAAGTGAGGACATGAACTTCCTTACAATGTCCCTGTTCTCAAGAGGAACTCCTCCATCCACTAGGGTATCCACAATCTCAACATACCTGAAGTATTGTTGGGTCATGGTCTCACCTGCTTTGAAGGTGAAATTTTCAAACTGTTGCTTCAGAAGATCTTTCTTGTTCTCCTTGGCTTCAGAGGAGCCTTCATACATCAGCTTCAGTGCATCCCACAGCTGTTTGGCTGTCTTGCACTTCTTAAAGCCTCTGTATACAGAGTTTGGGAGAGCAGTCTGAAGAGCAGTCATGGCCTTCCTGTCAATCTTTACTCTTTTTCTATCTTCATCTGAGTAGTTGGCCACATCTTTAGGAATCATACCAGCACCAGTAGCAGAGGGGGTGCTGGGTATGAAAGGTCCATTCTCAACAGATTCCCACATTCTTGAATCAAGAGACCTGATGAAGCCTTCCATCCTCATGCACCAGGTGTCAAAATCATCAAGAGTGATCAGTGGGGATTTGTTCATGGTTCCAGTCTCCATATCAGTCTTAGAGATGGCAGCCATTTGAAGAGTTTAGCTTTTGTGTGTGTGAGGGATCTTAAGATGGTTAGATCTTATATCAAGAGCCTGGAAAGCTCTGATACCAATTGCAGGACCGTTTAAGGGGCTTAAGCACAATTACAACACAACAACACAATGAGGAGAATAACTAAGCTCTAATCAAACAGTGAACTGGGTAACCAAATGTGATACAAAGAACACAAGTAAAGCAAGAGACAGAACAAGAGAATATGGGTTTCAAGGAGGCAGTATATTGCTTTCTCAAGTTCTTTTACAAGTGTTACAAAGCATAAAGAAAAGATACAAGAACTTGAAATACTTATACTACAACCTACAGCCGGCTATACTTTGAAAGCCAGCTGGATACAATTGACTAGACACTAACAAAATCAATTGTAGGATCAAAAGGCATATCTGCCTTTTGACCTTGTGACTATGACATGCCATAGCTCACATCCTTATACAATACAAAAAGGATAAAGTACATAAAGTGGAAAGTTGAATACTCAAGACCTCAATGTACAGTTACCAAAAGCAAGGCCCTTTTCACCAACTCATGTAAGTTGGTGACTTTACAGAGATGCAGCGGAAAAGGTGCTTTATGGAACAGTACATCAGATAAAGCATGTGTACTAAAAGTCTTCGGAAGAAATCTGTCTTCATAGGATGAGGCTTCGGAAGACTTTGTCTCTAAAGCTTCGGAAGACTTCATGTTTGGCTTCGGAAGATATTGGTCTTGGCTTCGGAAGATTTTACACTTAGAGTATTTTCTAATGCTTTGTGTAAAACTTCCGAAGCATTCTTCACTTCAGTACTTAGTGCATGTTGCTGAGACACTTAAGCTGTTTTGGGTTGCATCAGACTTCAGGAATCCTTACAAAGTACTTCTTATCTTTCTAAGGATTATGTTTACAATCCAAAGAGTACTCTTCACATGACCAAGAAAGAAACTTCTAGGAGTTTAAAAAGAAGAAGCAAGCTTCGGAAGGAAACTCTGTTTCCTTCGGAAGCTCCAAAATGAAGAAGAAGACAAGTGGAAACTTGCCTTCGGAAGAAAATTTGGTCTCGGAAGAAAGAAATACTTCCGAAGCACTATAGCCTGCTGCAGTGAAAGCAAGATCTTCCAAAGGTCCAGTCATCAAAACTTCCGACGTATTGAAGGTCAAGTCTAAGCTCCCAAAGGTGGTGTGGAAGTCAAAGAAAGACCAAGTGGCTGAAAGTTCTTCATCAACATCAGCAAATGATCCTTCTAGCATGACTATAGGATCAATTACTGTTGCATCGTATTCAACTTCTTTTGATGAGCCCAAGACCAATGAGGCTTGGGTTTCCAAATGTAACTAACCATCTCTTTTGTGCAGGAACAGCTCAAGACAAACACAAATGTATGGATCATTGACAGTGGCTGTTCCAGGCACATGACAGGTAATTGGTCACTACTCCAAAAGTTTGAAAGAATTTTTGGAGGACCAGTTGCTTTTGGAGGAGATGCAGGAGGTTACATTACAGGAAGTGGCAAGGTCACAAATGGTAAGCTCAGCATTGAGAAGGTAAACTTTGTCAAGGAGCTTGGGTACAATCTTCTGAGTGTATCCCAATTTTATGATTAGAGTCATAACATGCTCTTCACTAAGCATGAGTGCATTGTTCTCAGGCCCGGGGTGGTCATTCCTCATGAGCACATCCTGCTCAGAGCCCCCAGGAAAGGGAACATGTACAAGATGTACTTGCAAGAAACATCTCCCTCAGGAGAAGTTTCATGCTTTTTGTCTAAAGCAAATAATGATGAATCTTTCCTCTGGCATAAAAGAATGTGCCATGTAAACTTTAAAAACATGAATAAATTAATTAAGAATGATTTGGTAACTGGAATACCAAAGAAAGAGTTTACAAGTGATGACCACTGTGTTGCATGCCTGAAAGGGAAGCAACACAAGGTATCTCACAAGCCAAATGAAAGAAATTCCATCATTAATCCCCTACACTTATTACATATGGATCTCTTTGGCCCCACCAGTGTAATGAGTCTAGGAAGGACCTCTTACTGTTTGGTGATCACATATGACTTTACAAGATTCATTTGGGTCTTCTTTCTTAGAACTAAGGATGAGACTCCTGAGATTCTGAAGAATTTCATCTTAAAGATTGAGAATCAATGTGATCACAAGGTCAAAACCATAAGATGTGATCAAGGAACTGAATTCAAGAATCAGATCCTTGATACATTTTGTGATGAAAAGGGTATTACAAGACAATATAATGCTCCTAGGACTCCTCAGCAAAATGGTGTTGCTGAGAGGAGAAACAGAACACTAATTGAAGCTGCAAGAACTATGTTGTCTGACTCTAAGCTGCCCATCAACTTCTGGGCAGAGGCAGTGAACATTGCTTGCTATGTGCAAAACAGAGTTTTAGTGGTTAAGTCACATGGTAAGACTCCTTATGAACTTTGGCACAAGAGAAAACCTTTCATTGGTTTTCTCAGGTCATTTGGATGTCCTTGCACCATCTTGAATACCAAAGATCAAATTGCCAAGTTTGCTGAGAAATCAGATGATGGACACTTTATTGGATACTCTTCTCAAGCTAAAGCTTATAGAGTATACAATCTCAGAACTAGAGTAGTTGAGGAGTCAGCCAATGTGACTTTCAATGAGCACACTCCCAGTGTGAAAGGTTCTGGTCCGGATTGGCTATTTGATCTTGATTTAGTTACCAACTGTTTTAACAAATCTTGTGAGAATGTTTCAGGATCTACAGATATACTACCTACAGGTGATCCTGACCCAAGATTTGAGCTAAGAAGACCTTTAAGTTACACATCTTCAGCTCCAATGATAACTAATCCTGCAAATGAAGCTTCTACCAGCACATCAATGACAAATCCTGTTGATACTTCTGAGGTGCCTTCAAATTCCAGCTTAGAGGCACAAAACTCAGGAGAAGGAGCTTCAAATGTTGGAGAAAATGGTGGTGGTGAAAGTGATCAGGAATTTCTTGATGTTGATAACCACTCCATTGAAGACAACATCAATGATGTCACACACTCATTTGATCAAGTCAATCTTGATAAGTGTGCTGATGTGGAGGATGAATCTTCTTTGCCAGATCAGAATTTTTCAAATTTAGATCTGTCTAAGCAAGTTGCTGTGATCCCTCAGCTAAGGTCCAAAAGTCTCATCCTACCACAAACATCATTGGAAATGTCGATTCAGGGGTGAGAACAAGAGGACAAACCTATGAAGCAAATGTTTGTCTTCACTCTTGTTTCTTGTCCCAGATAGAGCCAAAGAAAATTGATGAGGCTCTAAAGGATGGAAGTTGGGTTGAAGCTATGCAAGAGGAGTTGCTTCAATTCAAAAGGCAAAAGGTTTGGAACCTATGTCCTCTTCCTCAAGGGAAGACTACCATAGGAACCAAATGGGTTTTTAGGAATAAGAAGGATGATAGAGGACTTGTCATCAAGAACAAGGCAAGACTAGTTGTTCAAGGGTATACTTAAGAGGAAGGAATTGACTACACAGATGTTTTTGCTCCTATAGCAAGACTTGAAGCTGTTAGAATATTCCTAGCTTTTGCTGCATCCAAGAACTTCAAGGTCTACCAACTTGATGTCAAGTGTGCTTTTCTTTATGGGGTGATTGATGAAGAGGTGTATGTCAGACAACAACCTGGGTTTGTAGATCCTGATCATCCTGATTATGTCTGCAGGCTTGATAAAGCTCTTTATGGGTTGCACCAAGCACCAAGGAAGTGGTATGAGACTCTATCTCAGTATCTCTGTCAACATGGCTAGAAAAGGGGTACTATAGATGGAACTCTCTTCATCAAAGGAATAGGAAATGACATAATGCTAGTTCAAGTATATGTAGATGACATTATCATTGGGTCAACTAATCCAAATCTCTACAAAGACTTTGAGAAGCTGATGAAGGACAGGTTTGAAATGAGTGCCATGGGGGAACTCAATATCTAGGAATTCAAGTGAAGCAAGTTGACAATGGCATCTTCATAAGTCAGTCAAAGTATGTACAAGACATACTTAAAAGGTTCAACATGACTGATTGTAAGGTTGCTAAGACACCCATAGCCAGAAATCACTCCCTTGGACCTAATCTTGAGGGGGAGTGTGTTGATGAGCATCTCTATAGGGTAATGATTGGGTCTCTTATGTACCTCACATCTAGCAGGCCAAATATCATGTTTGCTACATGCATTTGTGCAAGATATCAAGCCAACCCCAAGATGTCATACACGGTCACTGTCAAAAGAATCTTAAGATGTCTCAAAGGTGCTCCATCATTTGGCCTTTGGTATCCAAAGAATTCTGATTTTAATCTGCATGCTTATACAGATAGTGACTATGGTGGTTGCAACATGACTGCAAAGTCTACATCAGGGGATGTCAATTTCTTGGTGGAAGAGTAGTCTCTTGGCAATGTAAGAAACAATCCTATGTGTCTGCATCAACTGTTGAGGCTGAATACATTGCTGCTGCAAGCTGCTGTGCTCAAGTGCTTTGGATTCAAAATCAGATGCTGGACTATGGAATCAACTTTAAAGAGACTCCCATCCACATAGACAACAATAGTGTTATCTCCATCACAGAGAATACTGTGCAGCACTCAAGGACAAAGCATATTAATATCAGGTATCATTTGATTAGAGATAACTTTGAAAAAGGATTAATCAAACTAGTCAAAGTTAACACAAATGAACAATATGCTAATCTGTTCACCAAATCTTTTGATGAGCAGAGATTTAAATATCTTGTATCAGCTATTGGGATGATTAACTTTGAATAGCTTTTCTTAAAACTTAATCATATTTATTTCTAAAACCTGTGTGTCCTAAGTTGTCTATTTTATCACCTTCATAAGCCCTTGTTTTCTTTGGAAGAAAATCTTTTCAAAAGACTTTTCTTAGATTTTTGAAAAAAAAATTTAGATCTCTTTTGTTTTCGGAAGACTTAAAATTACCTTCGGAAGAAATTTATGTCTTAGTAAACAAATAATTGCTTCAGTAATTTTACCTTCGGAAGAAACTTCTGAAATATCTTCCGAAGCTTAAAATCAACTTAAGTACTCTGTATGTTTTCAAAGAACAAGTTTTTTCCGAAAGCAATTTACCTTCGGAAGTTTTTATTCTCCTTAGAATAAAAAATCCCTGAGTGTAAATTCTCTTCCGAAGCAAAATTCTCAAAAACCTTTGAAATATCTTCCGAAGCCAATTTGCCTTCGGAAGCTTTTTCTTCAGAACTTCCGAAGCAAATAACCTTTGGAAGATTTCTCGACTTCCAAGAAAACTACTTTTTGGGCAAAAGTAAACTACTTTTCAGAGGTGGGACCGACATCCAGATTTCAAAGTTTATCCTCTTTCATTAACTTTGTCTCAAATCCTTTTCACATAAATACCCAACGGTTCCCCCCTCTTTCACTATCTTCCTCAATTACACTATTCCTTAAACCTAAATTCTCCCAAACCGCCTTTGTTCTTCATCTTTCTTCATCCTTAAGTTCTCAAATGGCTAACCTAAACCGCAGAAACAGCCCTGATTTCTCCATGCAACTTCACAGGCAACACAACCAGGTTGCTCTGTTAAGCTCTGAGAAAGATGAAAGTTTCTCAGAGGTTTGCCGTTTCCTGGGTCTATCCAACTACTTCACCTCCCTAACCATTGATCCTACTCTCTACGAGGATCATCTGCTTGGATTCTGGAAGACCTGCCAAGAGGTCATTATGGATGGGGAGAAGGCACTGTCTGCCACAGTACAAGGAAGGACAATCTTCATCACTCTGGCCATTATCAACACTCACTTGCAGCTGGATGATGAAGAAGGTGAGTTGTCCTTCCCAAAGGAAGCTGTCAATCATTCTTTTGGGAAGATGGGCTATGAGGGAGATTTCTCTGTAAAGACCTTCAGGAAAGGGAAGGTCTCATCCCAGTGGAAATACCTACTCCATGTGGTTATCCACAGCTTGTCAAACAAGCATGGAGAGTGGGACTAGATTCCTGAGGATCTCTCCTTCATAGTACTTGGAATGGTTCAAGGGGTCAAGTTCAGGTACTCTCAGTTTGTTTATACAAATTTGCTTGCTAACTTGGACTCCTTAGAGTATTATATGTTTCCTAGATATGTTCAACACATTCTCAACTATGAACTGGGCTCACAGTTGAGGGAAACAGATAATATTCTTAAATTGGGACAGATGAAGCTTGACATCTTTAAAATTATGAAGAAGCCAACTATAGGCTTCTCAGGGGTAGAAACAGCCCTTGTCCCAAAAATGATAGAGCTCATTGCTCAAGGTGACAACCTAGCAACACAAGCTAGTGTTGAAACCACACCTTCTACCTCCCAACCACCAAAAAGGCCACAAATCACCCTCACCTACCAAAGAAAATCCAAACGAACCCCTGCTCAAGCTATTGAGTCTGTGCAGGCCCCCATATACTCACCCATACAGGAGGAAGTGGACACTAGAGCTCCCAGTTCTCCTGAGGAGCAAACCACTCCTATCTCTTCAAGAATTAGGGATGAGGTTCCTCATGCTCACCCTAATGAGCTCACAAGCCAAACTGACTTAAGCCTTCAATCTGAGTCTTAGCACTCAAATGAACAACCTTCAGGGGACAGTTACCATCCCCAGCCTTTAGACTTAAATCAACCCATTCCCAACCTCTCATTCTATACTGATGAAGACTTAGGTATCAGTGGGTATCATGAGTCTCTTTACTCTTCCCCTACTCAAAGAGAGATGAGTACTCCTGAGTCTCCTTTGTCTAGCCCACATCAGCCACCCATCACTGAGGTGGATACTTTTGAACCTGTTCAGGATATCCATATGGAAGAGGCTCTCACTTTTGCAAGTGATTACATCATTAAGACCTCAACCATGGCAACTCAGCCCATTGACACTTCAACTGAGGCTGTCAATGTGCAGAGGAAATCCAGCAGCCAAGAACCTGAAGCTGGTGGTGAGAGAGAGGACCTTAGTCCAATCATCTTATCCCCCAATGATTCTTCTGATGAAGATGAGGGGAATCTGAGACTAAAGGTGCAAAAACTGTCAAAAACATGTTCTTATTTAGTCTCTAAGGTTAGTCACCTTGAATCTCAGGTGACTACCCTGCAAAATAGGGTCAATGATCAGCAACTTGAGATATCTTATCTCAGGGATAAACTAGCTAGGAGACCTTTAAGGGGAGCTCAACCAGGAACACAAAAACCTGTGAATGTGATTGACCTAACTCCTAGTTCACCTATGCAAGAGGGTGATGCTACCAAAAAGGGGGAAAAAGTCATTACAGTCACAGAACCTGGGAGTTCTTCAGGGAGTATGGATATTGAGGACTCATCATTCTCACTTGCAATTGTGCATACTCAGCAACTTTCTCAAGTTCACATTAATGTGGACATTATAGACTCTATCATTAGGAGTCTCTTTGAGGAAGGCATTCCAAGGGCTATGTCATCTCCACCTCAAGGAACTTCAAACTACATTATTGGGTAGAGGTATGATGCTGATAGAAGAGCCGTCATTCTTCACAGAGTTCAAGGGCAGCAAGAAGTATTCAATTTTCAGACCTTGAACTACTATGAAGGTCTTGACCTTATCAACATGCCACTTGTCAACCCAAGTCAATCAAGACAAGCTGACAGGTTAGTACTCAGGATTCAAGACAGAATTACTAAGGAGTTCAGCCTTAGAAGGAGACAAAGGCAATCAGGTAATGTCATTGGTCAACTGGATGTTGAGGCAGACCCTGAGATTAGCTTCAAAGGGAAAACCTTGGCTGAAGGCCCAGTGATAGAGCCTGAGAGCCCTGTCACACCAACAACTGTTTCAGAAATTCATTCCCTCAGTGAAACACCTGCTGGTGAAGGTGTCTCACAACCTCTCTTTGCCAGAGCTTGGATGCTACACCAAGCAATGAAGGCCAAAGCTCTCTTCACCCTATGTCACAAAGGTCTGTGGGTGATAAAGGGAAAAGGATTCTAACTCCTGAGGAGATTGAGGAGGAGGAGAGAGGGAGAGGAAGAGGAAGCTAAGGGGATATTCAAGGAATTTAACTAAGACCACTTGTTAAAAATCAATTTAAAATTTTCAGCCGAGGGAAATTCGCTGTCTCAGATAGAGAGTCGATAGAAAGCCAACGAACCGATCCAAAATTGAAAAAATTCAGCTTATCACCAAACAAACAGTAAAATGAGGGGTCACCGTATTAAAAATAAAGTTCAACAATTAAAAAAAATGCCCCCAAAGTATACAATTCCCCACATGAACTTTAAAGTTATATATAACTATTATCATATAAAAAAGGATGGTATGGGCATTGTCAACAATTTTGACCCGTTCAATTAATTAAACATGAAAGGAACAAAAAAGGCTCAGATCATTTCTCTTACAATGCAACTTGTGTCATCAGAGCGAGCTTGCAAGGGAAGAACTAAATTGTCAATGCTCCTATTATGCATCGCCAAGTTGCTAATATTGTGTCCGGTCATCACAACCTATTAGACAATCAAGAAAGTAAGCAAAATTACCTCTTGAAGAACATATTCAAATTAACCACCCAAGGGAAATAATCTTCTTGGCCTCAATTAAGAAAATACGTTAAGCAGCCACATATCACACACTTGTATAATACTCATGGAAAGGCTACACATGATGAAAAGTGATTTGGGTGCAAAAGTGACATTCTATATAACTTTAAATAATACCTGTATATCAATCAGCATATGACCCATCCTATTCATTTAAACAAATAAGCAGAGGTGGGTAGAATAATTCTTAGACCGGGTCCAGCTACAACAAAGGTTGCAGGGGGAGAACCCAACTTGTCGCCCTACAATTCTGCCTTCCCAAGCTGGTAATCTTGAGTTTGGTCATCAAAACTTGTTGAAGACTCAAAGAACTTAATCGAAGCTATCTGTTAAAGAACCAATTCAAAATTATGGGGTTAGAGTGATTTGAGAGAAACATTAAATTTTGAACATAAACATACATATACCAAACTTTGCATTAGTCGCCTACACAATGTGCCTAGGAACTTACAGATGTTGAACAAACATAAACCAGTTCATTATATTCTTTCTTCACAACCATATCGAAACATTCATTTTCAGGATCATTCTACAGTGTCGTTAAAGAATTTTAAAAAACATAACCATTAATAATCTAATACATATATATGTGGATAACAAACACCAAAGTACGTGATTCAGATGTCAGTATGGTAGGGACATTAATGCATATTATTTGCTTGATTTAGGAAGAATTTGTAAGGGTTCCAGTATTTTCATCAGAGAATATGGTCACTTGTTGATAAATAGATTAAATTAGTAATCCAACGATCAATATGTACATTCTAGATTAACAAAGAGTTTGAGTTCAAAAGGGAAATTAGGTTTTGAGGATCGATCTAGAACTCACGGAAGCAAAGGAGGGTAGGAAGATCACCGGTGGCAGAGGATTATATGAATCGACGAACACCTATATCAAAACAGGAATCTCCTCGCTTTCACCCATGTTTTCCGATTTCAGGTCCTCACCTTTGCAAGAGCGTTGCACCCCCATCTCCACACCCAAGACCATTGAATCCACTACAACCTTAGCTCACCACAGCCAAGTCCACAACGAACCGCGCTCCCTCCTCGGAATTCACCACAACCTAAAACCATCGTCAGGCAAAGGAATCGCAAAAGAGAGAAAGGCCACGGTTCTTTTTGTCTCTCTCAGGTTTTGAAAGAAGAAACAAAATTACCAAAATGTCCTTAATTTACTGTTCATCGTCTTTCTTTTTTCATATATAGGGTAATTGTATGTACATTTCGAGCATAGTATATGCGGCAACCACACATTGTATGTACATTTCGAGCATATATGCGGCAATCGCCCATACTACCTTTTCTACTCTTGAGATTGTTATGATGTATGCATTTGTGATTGTTATTAAGTTGGTTAAGTTAGTTAATTTTATTTAGCATGATAGTTAGTTAGTTAGTTTGTTTGTTAGTATAGTTACTCGGTTTTCTTTTCTTGTATATAATGCTGAGCATATTGAGTGTAATGCAATCAATCTTTCCCAAATTTCTTCATCTCTGTTATTCAAACAAGATGGTATCAGAGCAATAGCTCCGATCAACTCTTCGCTCACATTCCGATCAATTTACCGATCAATTCTTCGTTCAAATTTCCGATCAAATTACTGAACAATTCTTCGAACAATTTCTCTTCTAATCAATATTTGATCATTTATTTTCAAATCGATTCTCAATTACACATGTTCTTCCTTCATCTTCATCTAATTTCATTTTTGTGCAAACAATCATTTCTGATTCAACTAATACAACCAATTCAAACAATTCCATAATTGGAGTGTCGATTGATGCTTCGAATCCATTGTATCTACACCCTTCTGGACCATCCCGGTATTATTCTCGTATCAAAATCGTTCAATGGAGTAGGTTTTGGTGCTTGGAAACGTGTTATGACGATTGCTCTATCAGCAAAGAACAAATTGTCGTTTGTTGATGGAACAGAGAATGAACCTATCAATTCTTCTTTAACAGCATAGTGGGAACGATGTAACAATATGACAATTTCTTGGATTCTTAATACCTTGCCTTTGCCCACTCGACAGTATGTTGCTACTGTTGACCTTCTTCATGAACCTACTCATTACAAAGATGTTGTCATTCACCCTGCTTGGCAGAAGGCCAAGAGTAAAGAATTTAATGCCCTTAATCTTAACCATACATGAGACATTATTTCTTTACATTCTGACAAAAAGCCCATCAAGTGTAAATGGGTATATAAGTGATGTGATCTAAATTATATATAGAAAACCTATTAAACGAGCATCAATTAATCCTAAATATCTTCTTTAAAAAGATGAAAATAAACTTAAATATGTTAAGTTGTGTTTTCAGGTGTTCAAAAGCGTAAGATGGACAAAAGAAGCATACTTAGCAAGAATAGAAAACCGAGTTTTGAAGTCCAAGCATGGGGTCGTGCCTCATTAAGCACCCCCCCCCCCCGTGCTTAAATTGGCACACCGCCATGATTGTACATCTGACAGAAAAAAAAAGAATTATCCCCTGAAGATCATGCATAGGTTGGACTCACCTTAGATTAGAATGTTTATTTTTGCTTGTAATAGGTCTTATGTTAGTTTCTTTTTGTATGTTATTAGCTTTATATAGTTTTGCAGTCCAGCGAAACTGTGAGCGAAACTATAGTTTCGCTCACAGTTAGCTGTTTAGTTCGCCGGGCGAAACTGCTATTTCTGCCGGACGAAACTACAGTTTCACTGACAGCGAAACTGTCTGCAAAACTAAGGCTGCTATATATATTTATGTTCATTTTCATTGTGGTAAGCTTGCAAAACCCTAATCGTAAATCATTGTTGCAAGTTACCTTTTCAAAGCAGTTATTACACAGAAATATCATTGTGCTTGAGGTTATTGATTGTTATGATGTTCATTGTCTTATATTGAATGAGTTCTTATTGTGTTCAATCTTCTTTGGTAATGTTGTTTATTATGTTTGTTGGATATTGAACGATTCTTCATACCATTTGCACTGTAATACAATCAAATGGACCAACAATATGGTATCAAAGCCTTAGTGTTCTTGATTTGTTGAGTTTTTGGTGGTTTTAGTTCAATGTCTAGTTTCCATCAATTTTAAGTTCATTATCGGGTATATTTGATATGAAAATTGATTGAGTTTTGCTAGTTTTTTTGTTGTGGAAGCTCTACTAATTATCAGATCTCAAATTCATTGAGTATTTGATGATTTCAGATTGATTTTGGGTTGAAAAAGGGTTTTAGGTTTGACCAGCGAAACTACTGTTCTTACTGCGAAACTACGATCATCTTTCAGCGAAACTATGGGTGTTATCACTATTGAAATCATTTTCTAGTTGTTCAGCGAAATTGTCAGCGAAATTTTCTCTTCTGTTGCCGACTGCATCAATCCCAGCCAAACTACAATGTCAAAGTTAACATCACTCACTCTTGCAGATCTTGAAAGTGTTGCTCCTAATAGGCCACCAAGACTCATTAACGGAGACTATTTCGAAGATTGGAAGAGATGTCTCAAAGCTTTCTTCTTTTACACTGATCACAATCAATAAGAATCGATTATTTCTGGTCCTCACATACCAACTGTCTCTGTTGGTGATGTTGTCTCTCAGAATAAGGACCCGTCTTCTTTCAGTGAAAAGGATCTGAAGTTGATTGATCGTGATCAAAAGGCTTTTGTTGCTTTAACTCTATGTCTGGCACCAGACATCTACAATCGTTTTGCAGAGTATAAAAATGCTAAATCTCTTTACGATGCCCTATGTGAGTTCTATGATGGTAACGATGATCTGGTAAAGGATAAGAGCATTCAAGCTGAGAAGGAATTCAATTCCTTTGTTGGATACAAGAATGAGAGTCTGACAGATCTCACAAATCGTTTCTTGACAGTTTCAAGCACCTTAAAGAAATATGATGAAAAGCTCTCCAACAGTGAACAAGTTAACAAGCTACTAGACTCTCTCCCACCTCAGTGGAGTCTTCAGGTGAGGATGCTAAAGCAAGAAAGAGGGTTCACAAACTACAAGCTGATGGATATTATTAATAAGCTTAAATCCTTTGAGTTGGACATGAAGAGACGGGAATTTAACCAGACCATGATGCCTACATCTGGTTTTACTCAAAATGCTGCCGTACTATCATCCGGTGCAAGCTCTCAAATACAGAATTCAATTCAAGGAGGAGGTAATACAAGTAATTTTTCAGGAGGAAACATTACTGTTGGAAGAGATCAGACTCACTCTAAGGCGAATGTTGAAACTTCTGTTCCATCAGAAACAATGGCTCTTTTTGGAATGTTTGTTCAAAGTTATGAAGCACTTGTGGCAAGAGAGTTAAAAGGAAAAGGAATGACAATGGAAGACATGTATCAGGTAGATCCAGATGATCTTGAAGAAACAGACATCCAGTGCAAATGGCAATGTTGACTCTTAGAGCTCGAAAATTTATGGAGCGCACTGGACGAAAGAACTTCAGCGGACAAGCTTCTAATTCAAAATTGGGATTTGATAAGTCAAAACTGAGATGTTTCAACTGTAACCAATTGGGACATTTCAAACGTGAATGTCCATCACCAATTGTCACCGATTCCAGCAATCCAGGAGTTCTAAGATTAACAATGGAGAGGGAGAAGGAAGATGTGGAATCACAAAAAGGAGACAGCATTCACTTCTAACTTTGATTGGAGTGCAGAGGTTGAGGAAACAAGGACTGAGATAAATCATGCTTTGGTTGCTGAGTTTGTTAAAGGGAAAGGGAAGGAAGATAGTGAAGATGGATTTGATCCTTTTAAGGAATTCAAAGAGGAGTTTGTGTCGTCTGTGAATGAGAAAGAAGAGAAAGATGTTAAAATGAGGGCAAGTAAATCTGAAGGTCTAAAGCAGGAAGGAAGTTCATCCACTGGGCAAGAAAAGGATTATGATGATGATTCTGTCACCATTGAGGAAAGTAACTCAAGTACTCCGGTGTGCCAATGTGAAAAGGCCTTAGCAGCTGAAAAGGTGGTGATGGGACTTCCATATGAGGTAATTCAGGATATGTGTTCATCTGCTTGTAAAATAAGATTATTTGGGATTTACAAAGCTAATCGGTTATTAATTGATAATGAAAAGGATTTAAAACGAATTAATGAGGAACTTAAATTCAATGAATCAAAATATTTTGTTAAATTAAATGAGGTTTTAAAAGAAAATGATCATTTAAAACAAATTGTTTTGGAAAGAAATATGGAGATTAACACTTTGACTGAAAGAGTTGCCCTTGCTGAATTTGAAACAAGCAAACTTCAGTCAAAGTTCGATAAATGGACCATGTCAAGAATGAAACATGATGATTTATGTAAATCTCAACGGGGAGCTAGGATTAAAATGGGATTCGGATATGAAAATGTAAAGGTTTATCCTCCGCCTAGTATATACTGTTAGTCTCATATGCCTGTTCCTCATCCTTCTAATGATTTAATCAAAACAGATACTGACAGTATGTCTGCAGGTTTAAAGGGTGTTAATTCTAAGCACGTTCGTGAAGACTACGATTATGGACCAACTAGTGGGCTTGGATGCACTAGTATTAGTACACCAGATATTCAGCAATTTATTTTAGATCATAAGTCTAGTTTAAATTCTGTCTTTGTTTCTAGTTCACCTGTAACCGACACTGTCGCTTCATGTTCTCATGATGTTTCTATTTCATCTCTAAATTCTGTACACTGTGGTGATGTCTTTTGTTCTAGTGATGATAATGGTGCAACTGATCTTTCTACAAAGCTTAACGAGAAATCTAAAACTAATTGTTTTGATAAATTCTTTTCTCATCCTATTCCATCTTTTACTCCATTAAATATTTCTTTATCAAATGAAAGAAATGCTACTTCGTCTGAAGCTAGCACTAGTGGAACTAGTTCTACTGGTACTTCAGATGATCATTCATCTATTTTTGTAAATAATAATTCTTGTTCATATAAACTTCGACCTCGTGGCATGTATGAGACATTTAGTGACATTGATTCTAGTGTGTCTGAATGTGATGAGGAAATTCACATTGATCCTATTCCTATCTCATCACATCACAGACCGAGACACAAACCACATTGTTTCAGGTGTGGTCAAGAGGATCATCTTGTCAAGAATTGTCCTACATTGCTTCATGGTCATATAAATAGGAACTATTTTGGAAATAAATTAACAAAATTGGTCAATAATTTCTTTTGCAAAAAATCTGCTTCTTATAAAGATAAAGTTGTTCAAACTTGGGTTCCTATTTCACCTGGTTAATCTATTCTCTATTTAATTTCAGGAGTCATCCACTAAGATTGTAAACAGCGTGTGGCATGTCGATAGTGGATGCTCCAGACATATGACGGGATTGAAAGACTTGCTGACCAATTATCGAATTATAAATGGAGGATATGTTGCTTTTGCTGGTGACAAAAAGGGTGGAAAGATGATTGGTCAATGAGAAGTTTCCAATGGTTCTTTAACTTTGGAGAAAGTCAACTATGTTCCAAACTGGCGTTTAATCTCTTGAGTGTCTCTCAAATCAGCGATAAAGACATTCCAGTCTTGTTTAAATCCGATGAATGTCTATTTTTAAAATCTGAGATTGATATTCCAGATAACTTGATTCTTATGCGTGCCCCAAGAAAACATGACACATATCTTCTTGATATGAACTCAAGGGAGTCAAAGTCTACTGTAACTTGTCTTTTTTCAAAAGCTTCAACCTTTGAGTCTCTGTTATGGCATCGCCAATTGGGCCACGTTAATTTTAAAATAATAAAAAATTAGTAAAAAACAATCTTGTTAGAGGACTTCCTTCAAAATATTTCTCTGTAAACGAAAAATGTATGGCTTGTGCCAAGGGCAAACAACATAAAAAACCACATAAGCCCAAACTCGAAAATAGCATAACTTGTCCTCTCGAGTTGTTACATACTGATTTGTTTGGCCCAATCAGTGTTAAATCAATTGCTAATAAATCCTTTTGTGTTGTTGTTACAGATGATTTCTCAAGATATTCCATGGGTGAGATTTCTTGCTCACAAAGGAGAGGTTGCAGAGGAATTGTAGAAGTTAATACTTTCAATCGAGACAATTAGCAAGAGAAAGGTTCTGGCCCTGAGAAGTGACAACGGTACTGAGTTCAAAAATCAGATTCTTAATTCGTTCTGTGCTCAAAAGGGAATTGTGAGACAATTTAGTGCTGCAAGGACACCTCAACAGAATGGTGTAGCTGAACGAAAGAATCGCACTCTCATTGAAGCCGCCCGTACCATGCTGATAGAATCTTCGTTACCCATTATCTTTTGGGCTGAAGCGGTAAATTGTGCTTCATATGTTCTAAATTGAGTGTTGATTGTTAAGGACAAAGTGAAGACTCCTTATGAACTTTTTCATAAAAGGAAATCTTTAATTGACTTCTTTCGGCCATTTGGTTGTTCTTGCACTCTTCTGAATACTCAATCACAAAAGACAAAGTTCGGTGCCGTATCTGACGAGTGTTACTTTGTCGGTTACTCTTCTTCTCAAAAGGCCTATCGAGTATATAAAAAGAGAACACGTATCATTCAACAGTCGTTCTATGTTGATTGGCAGGAGTCCAACTCTTCTGATGTTCGATTTGAACCAGCATGGTTCTTTGACTCCGATACTGTGTTTAATTCTTTTAATCTTCCAGTTTTCGATGATGATACGTCCATTCCCAATGTTCAAACCGATATTATCTCCTCCACTCCATCTCCTACCCATACCCATTCCACCTCTTCAGCACATGATTCCACTTCAGCTGATGATGGATCATCTTCTCCATCATTTGAACTGTCATCAACACCTGTTTCTTCATCACCAACATCCGTTCCACCACCAACATCTCTTCCTTCATCACCTACATCTATCCCATCTCAACCTGTTCCATCTCTCTCACCCTTATCCAATCATTCACAATCTGTGAGCAAAACTTCTCCAAACATATTTCCTTTAGACACAGACTTCAAAACTTTGAAAGATCATCCTCTTGATAATGTTATTGGATCAATCACTGATGGTGTTCGGACACGGAGTCAATCTGGTTTGATTAATATCTGCCTCTTCTCTTACTTCATCTCTCAATCTGTCCCGAAAAATGTGCATGCCGCTCTACAGGACCCATGTTGGATGGAGTCAATGCAATTGGAGCTTCAACAATTCAGAAAGCTCAAAGTTTAGACTTTGGTTGACCTGCCTCCCAACAAATGCCCAATTGGTACAAAATGGGTGTTCAAGAACAAACTTGATGATCGTGGTATGGTGGTGCGTAACAAGTCTAGATTGGTGGTGCAAGGATTTGCTCAAGAAGAAGGGATTAACTATACTGAAGTCTTTGCTCCGGTCGCCCGTCTTGAAGCAATCAGGATTTTTCTCGCTCATGCTGCGAATAAACGTTCAAGGTCTATCAGATGGATGTCAAGTGTGCCATTCTTTACGGAGACATTGATGAAGAGATATATGTGTGTCAACCACTAGGTTTTGAGGATCCTGACTTCTCCGATAAAGTCTTTAAGCTTGACAAGTCTCTGTATGGTCTTTATCAGGCACCTAGGATTTGGTATGAGACCCTGACCCAGTATCTCTTAAGCAATGGTTTCTCTCGTGGCACCATCGATATGACTCTTTGCAAGAAAGAAGTGACTGATGAAATGTTTTTTGTCCAAGTTTATGTCGATGATATTATTTTTGGCTCCACCAATTCACTGTTATGTCGGGAGTTCGAAGAAGTGATGCGTAATCGGTTTGAAATGAGTATGATGGGAGAAATGTGCTTTTTCTTGGATTACAAGTAAAGCATGAAGGCATTCTAATTTATCAGGAGAAGTATGTTAAAGAAATCTTGAAGAAATTCCAGATGGATGACGCCTCTCCTGAAATGACTCCCTTTACTGCTCAGACTTGTCTCACTCCTGATGAGAACGAGAAACCTGTTGATCCTCATCTCTATAGATCTATGATTGGTTCCCTCATGTATCTTACAGCAAGTCGTCCTGATATCACTTTTGCTGTAGGATATTGTGCTCGATATCAGTCGGCCCCTAAAGAGTCTCATGAGAACGCTGTCAAGAGAATCTTTCGTTATCTCAAAGGCTCATCTCGTTTAGGTCTTTGGTATCCATATGGAGGGAATTTTGATTTACATGCTTATTCTGACAATGATTCTAATGGTTACAGGTTAAACAGAAAATCGGTGACTGGACGGTGTCAATACCTGGGCAATTGTCTGGTGTCTTGGCAGAGCAAGAAACAGACCACTGTTTCCCTTTCTACAGGGGAAGCAGAATACATTGCTGCCTCTAGTTGTTGTTCCCAAGTCCTTTGCATACAACACCAAATGATTGACTATGGAATCAACTTTCTCCACACGTCGTTGTTTTGTGACAACGAAGCAGCCATTGGGATTGCTAAAAATCCTATTCATCATTCTCGAACCAAGCACATCGAAACACGGATTCATGCAATTCGTGATGCCCAAGAAAAGGGTTTTATCGATATTATTCCCATTGACACTAAAAATCAAAAGGCAGATCTTTTCACAAAAACTTTTGATAAACCTCGCTTTTATGAATTGATCTCTATGCTTGGGTTAATATCCTTTTAAACCTCTTTTCTTTTCTTTTAAAAATAAAATAATAACAATAATCATTTTAATAATATTATCCTTTTAAAATAAAATTTTGAGGGAGTAACTAAATAACCTGAGTGTTGAATTTGAAATGACGAGAAATGATTTTATATCTTCTGGATATGTTCCTTTATGCACGACTTGTACTTAAATGAGAAATGATAGTAACTGATGTTGATCTCTGTTTCACATCTTATTTTTTATTGAATATTAAAGTCAAGAAAACAGACTCTTTAAACGATATCCTTGGTAGGCTCAGCCTGAAGAATAAAGTATACAGCAGCAATATGATTTAAATTAAAATCCCTGCTTAAGGATGTCTGGTTTTACGCGATCATTTTGGCTTGCACGAAAACTGAGTCCCAGCAAAAAGTGGATTGAGAATTGATCTTTGGCTCTTGTCCTGTACATTTGTGTCTTGTACTTGTGCTAATCTCCTCTGCTGTACGGTAGTACTGACCTGGAGTGATGATCTCCTCTGTTGTACGGTAGTACTGACCTGGAGCTCTCATCGGCACATATTTAAATGGTGATCTCCTCTGTTATACGTGAGTATAGACCTGGAGCTCTCACTATCTTGATCTAAGTTGTGTCAAATCATCTAAATGATGAATTCATCACAGAAGGCAATTCTCTGTCAATAATCACTTGCACACTAATACACAAGCCTTGCTCTATAAAGATCGTAACAAAATTCAAGAAATCCTGAGGTTGGGTGAGGGTTTTTGCCAAATGATTGTGGGGTTCTAACATTCTAAAGCATCTAATCGAACCTTAACAAATCATCTGCTGCTTGTTGAAAAAGATAAGGCATGAGTTTAAGTGGACAAACATATCAACAATTGTTATTGATCTGTTTTAGAATCTCAAAATCATTCAAAGAATATGATTAGATTCAGTTATCAGTATGATCTCATTGCCGGTCGATGACTAAATTCATCTCTATGCTAATACATATCTTGAGGATGTGATCTCTGATCAATTTTGATCTCAGTTATGGTTGCTTGATTGTTAAAAAATGCTGCGAAACTATAATTTCGCCATTTATTTTGCTGGACGAAATTGCAATTTTGCTCAGCATGCTCATCCTGTGCGATGTCTTTTCTATCTGTGTTTCATCTGACGAAATTGTAGATTCACCAAACGAAACTATAGATTCGTCTAGCGAAACTATAGTTTCGCTGCCAGCGAAACTATTTGCTATGTAAGTCTTCTTGCGAAATTATTTCTCACTTTCGCACTATCGACCTGTGATGTCCCTTAGGGTTTCTCCATGTCCTTATTTGACGATTTTGTGATTCTGTGTTTTATTTTACTGATTGATTGTTGATTAAAGTTCGCAAGTGAGTTTCAAACTCAGGACCATCCTTTAATCTTGTTAATAACATCTCATTGTGGGTTTATTTAATCATGACTCTTCGGTACCTTGGCTGTTCGTTCAACGAAACTACCGATAGTCCAGCGAAACTGAACGAAAGTTCTTGATTTCTCAGCGAAACTGTAAGGTTATGCTGTCCGTGCGAACTTAACAGTTTCGCTGCCTAACTTTCAGTTTCGCTGTGCCGAAACTATAGTTTCGGCCAGACGAATTTACCTTCTTGTTTGGGCGAAACTAATGTGCTTTTACTAGCGAATCTATACTTTCGCTTGCCGAAACTAAATCTATCTAATTCTGCGAAACTATATTTTTGGCCAGCGAATTTGTTAATTTTATTTTTTTATTTTATTTTTATTTTTTATTATTTTTTATTTTTATTATCCTTTTTTGTATGTTTTCATTCTTCATTCTTTAGTCTAATGTAATTCATTTGGTTTGTATCTCAGGTTTCAATGGCAAATTTAAAGTTCGACGAGAGAAACAACATCACTGCTATTTTGGATGATACACATCCGAAAGCCGTCGGGTTTAGAGATTGTATTAGATGGCTGCAAAGATCTCCCATATCTTATGCTATATCTCATTCCACTACCATATATGACCTTCATATCAGAGATTTCTGGAGATCTGCTGAATATGACACAAGAGGAAATACTCAAACAAACTCTGCCAAAGTCTTAGAGCACGAGGTGATTATTACTTCAAAGACAGTTTCGAGGATTTTAAGGCTAGAGGAGGATTCTGAGGAAGAGGTTTCTATGACTGATACAGAGGTGTTTAAAGCATTCAGGAGCATAGGTTATGAGTTGCCAGCTGTTGGTTCCCGAAAGGAGATCAAGGTCTTTTCTCTCCAAGGAATGGAGATTTATTGCTCACATATTCATCATGTGCCTAGATCACGGTAAAGGTGGATCAGACGGGCGAAACATTGACTGGGCTAAAGCAATGGTGTTTTGTTGCAAAGGAGAGAAGGCAAACATAGCCAGACTGATATTCGCTTGCATGGCTGAGAATGTTATGGCCTTGAAGAAAGATAAATGGTTGTTGTATCCTCAATTTCTTCAAATGATCTTTGACGACCTTATACCAAATGTGCCAAAACACGGGGAGGTGAAAAGGCTGGTACAAATAAATCCTCGTATCTTTGCTTATTGTTGTGCTATTCGCCATGATTTTAGTGGAAAGATAACCCATCTCTGGGAAAACATGTACCTACCGGAGAGATGGAACTACATTAGACGGGTGGATGAATCTGAGAATAAAAGAACTAAAGAAACCAGGGCACAGCAATCTGATGCAACCAAAAAAAGAAAAAGATATGCTAAAGAGAAGGATTATGATTTTGAAGAAGATTTAAATGAAAGAGCTGAAGAGTTAAGGATAGAAAAGGAGAAGAGGTCAAAGGCTTAACAGTTCTTTGGCAAATGAACTGAGTATGATAAAGACGAAGCTCATCAACCAAGAGATACGGGAGAAGCAAAAAGATGAGATGATAGATGGAATGAAGAAGATGCTTGTTGATCAAAACTATCTGCTGATAGATGGAATGAAGAAGATGCTTGT
Source organism: Flaveria ramosissima (assembly GCA_025215565.1). Classification (NCBI taxonomy): domain Eukaryota; kingdom Viridiplantae; phylum Streptophyta; class Magnoliopsida; order Asterales; family Asteraceae; genus Flaveria; species Flaveria ramosissima. Next base: position 40,218,560 of record CM046034.1, read on the forward strand.
TGATCAAAACTATCTGCTGAAGAAGTTGTTTGAGGAGATTGGCCAACTGAAAGCTGCAGCCGGCCTGCCTAATCAACTAGCTCAATCTGAGTTAGATGATTTGACTGATACATCAAAGTACCCATTTGTAAGGCCCCTTTCCCGGGACGCCTACAGTTGGTCATTCATCGCACTCAAAACATATATTTACATTTTTCCTTTCATAAATAGTTGCAGCGGAAACATTAAAAACACAATTTCATTCCATCAAAATACTTTTGCACAATAGTACAATCGTTCTTTTAACAATATCATGTTACATTTATTACAAAAGCATTAAACATAAAGATGCCATCCAAAATACGCTAAGTAGCCGCCCCGTGCCATCCTCAGCAACATACCTGCCAACTGGAAACACATCAAAGTCAGCGTTGCTGAGTGAGTTCTAGTTTTATAATAAAACATACTTTACTTTCATAAAACCGCTCTTTACCTTCTTTATAAAAACATTCGTTACATACATGCGTTCACACATCATACGTACATACAGATAATATCATTATTATCTTCGTCATTACGTTCGTTACATTCATCATTCATCATACATCATTATCTTTCACTTCATTCTAGATCCTGTCAGGCTTTACCCTCTTCATGGCACACAGCCACGATTACTGAGGTCGAATGACAAGGATCCCATTTCGTACATTATTAGGATATTTCGTTAACGTTCATTTCATACATTCATTCTTTCATTCATCTCTTTGCTCATTACTCTTTATTACTTGAATCTTGTCTCGTGTAATATCCCCGACTCATGCTCGAAAGCTGATGCTGTGCCGGGACCTGCTCACAAGCCCCCGACTCATGTCCGAAGACTGACACAACACCGGGATACGCGACAAAGATCCCATATGAGCCAATCACAGGGATTGAACTCCATCCGAGTCTGTTGCAACACAAAGTCACTCACCTCATCATCTCGTCTCATGCAATATCCCCGACTCATGTCCGAAGACTGATACTGTGCCGAGGCCTGATAAACAAACCCCCGACTCATGTCCGAAGACTGACACAGTACCGGGATACGCGACACAGATCTCATCATCCGTCACTTTCATCATATGCAATACTCCCGACTCATGTCCGAAGACTGATACTGTACCGGGGCCTGCTCACAAACCCCCGACTCATGTCCGAAGACTGGCACAGTACCGGAGTACGCAACAAGGACCTCTTTCGAGTCTGTTGCGACACAGAGTCGCTCACCTCAGACATATGCTTGCAAGCCTTTCATTCGTTCATTCATTCATTCATTAATGTATTCATTCATTCATTAATGCATGCATTCATTCATTACGTTCCTCTTTTCCTTATCTTTCACTTTACGTTACATAATACTTTCATTTCATTCATTAACGTTCAACGCAAAGCCATAGAAAGATAAACATACATAATAAGGAACATAACATAAACATAAACATACAGCATCATCATACATACGCATCAATCATACATCACATCACACACATCATACATACTATGCATCACACGCACCACCGTGCCTAACATCACACATAACGTCATACATATCATTATCATCAACATCATCATCATCATCATGAGCTCATCATCCTGCGTCACCTTATACCGTCCATGCCCTTCACATCATCGAGGAATTTCATCTCGGCTATCATCTCCGAGCACTTAGGCGAATGGGCATCTATGCGAATGGACTCTATGTGAATGGACTATGGGCGAATGGACATCTATGCGTATGGACTCTCAGTCGCACAGTTTCATGCGTATGGCCTTCAGTCGCATGACTTCAGGCGTATGGGCTTCAGTCGCATACCCTTTGTGCGAATGAACCTCAGTCGCATGGCCTCCAGGCGCATGGACTTCAGTCACATAACCTTCGTGCGTATGGACCTCAGTCGCACCCAATCGGCCGAATGGCCTCCAATCGCCCTCCAGTCAGTCGCCTAGCCCTAGCTGGTGCAGAATGCAGTTCACTCGACTGCAGCCGTGGGTTTTCGACCTCCAACCTCTTCCAAACCTCTTTTAAGCTCAAATCAACCATTCTAAACCTTAGGGAAACATACCACGACCTCATTCAAGCATAACCAAGAAAGAAATCAAGTCTCAAACGCATCATACACATACATACATGCATAAAAACGGGCCTTCACCCAAAAACTCGAAAATGGGTTTTCAGATATGTTCCAGCCCCAAAATCAGTTGAAAACGAGTAAAAGAGGGGTCCTAGAACTCACCTTAACGATCCCGTCGAGTAGAGCTTTGATTTGACTCGCTCCACGTCGAATTCCACGCTCGAATCCACCCAAACCAACTTTTTCCTCTTTTTCTCCTTCTCTTCTCCCCTCCTCTCTTGGCTGAAAATGGGAAGAATGGGGGTGTTTTCCCCCTTTTATACTCCCGTGCATCGAAATTTCTCTCGTTGGCGGGTTTGGTCCCTCGGCTTCGGACTTTATTTCTTTTTCTTCTTTCGTCAGCTTCAAAGGAAATTTCCGGGTGTTACACTATTCCTGAACGTGGGTACTTCATCTAAGGCAGGAGAGGGCACGTCTGGTGCAGCAACTGATGATGTTATAGATAGTGAAGTTAGAAATGAAGATGCAGAAAAGGAGAATGAAGAGGAAATCCTGGAGGCTGGATTCATAAACATGGGACTTGATGTCGAGAATTATCTGACTGGATAAGAAGTGGTGAGGGAGAAGTCGGTGGACAGAGGTGGTGAGAAAGAAAAGATACTGGTTGATGAAGAAGAGGATGATGAACAACTTGTAGATTATGATTCTGAACCTGAGTTCTATGAACTTGATGAGAGGCTGTTGACTTGTGTAGCCAAGAAAGGAGAGCTTGATGACGATGTATTTGAGATGGCTAAAGATGAGTGGTTTGTTAAGGAGAAAGAGGCAGAAGAACTGACTCCCCTATTCCAACACATGGAAGGGTTGAGTAGGAAAGAGGCTGACAAGCGGATTATAAGTTGGTGCTATAACCCCGGCCTCAAAATGTTCATGATAAAGAGGAGAGGGGGTGGAATTAGCTACTTGCATAAAGGGAAGGCTTTCTGTTGACACATGTATGTCCCTAGATCATGATATGAAATGTAATAGATCGTGTTTATCTGATTCTGATGTAATTTGAAATGATTAATGAAATGATATTGATTGTTTGTGATTTGTAATGTCTAATATTTCATTAATGAGTCGATATTGAATTGGTTAATTAGGTTTGTGATTGTTTGAATGGTTACACATTGTTATATTAATTAATACATTCAAACTTAACATAATGAAGTTCTCATGCGAATGGCCCATGCGAATGGACCACACGCATGAATAACTTCATACGATTGACCCAGTCGCACGACTGAACCAGGAGACTGGATCAGTCGTATGATTGTAACATAAGATTGGCTCAGTCGCACGACTGAACACTCAGTCGTGCAGATGAATCAACCGCATGGTTCAATCGCACGACTGAACCATACTGATGGTCCAGTCGCACGAATGAACAATACTAACCTATAAATACAACCCAATTCGTGGAAAAACTGAAGCATTCATTCTATTTCGAATCCAGACGTACCGTAGCCGTCCAGAAGCCTCCCAATTTGTTCTCCAAGTTCATAGAACACATTAGATCGATTCCTAATTGATTTCTAACGTTAGATTCAATTCTTTATTGATTCTTCGTGTGTTCTCACTGATTGGATCGCCAATCAAATAGGATTCCGCACTATTTGATCTGGTTTACACGCTAATCACTAGGTATTTCGTTCAAATACCAGGTCCTAACAAGTGGTATCAGAGCTTTGGCTCTTGATTACGTGTGATTCAATCAAGATTGATAAAAAGTTTGTGTTTTTGCACTAAAACGCAATCTTTTGTGTCAAAAGTGATCTTGGACGTTCCCTGCTCATCAAAGTTTGGTTTCTACGGACTTAGGCGATTAGACTTTGCGAAATTTCGAATTTTTACAGCTAAAACACGTTTAACCCAGAAATTTTCACAAAACAGCAGCTTCAGTCGCACGTGTGAGCCATTCGCACGACTGGACTTCATTCGCATTGCCCAGACGCACGATTGGACCTAGTCTCATCTCCATTCGTACGACTGAACCATTCGTTCGCATTGTTCATATGCATCAGCTTCATTCGCACGACTGAACCAATCGCTTAGTTCAGCCGCACGATTGAACCAGTCGCCTAGTTCATACGCATGGATAGACCAATCGCATCCTTCAGTCGCATTCAGTTGACACTTTGCTTTATTAGACTTAAAGTTATTTGACATGGAAGATCAAATGTCAGCCTTTACTGCCGGGAAGGACTCTAGGATCCAGAATCTGCTGTTACTTGAGAGCGAGGTGGGTAATCATAATAAACCACCAAAGCTCTTAACGTTAGATGAGTTTCCCCACTGGAAACAACGTTTTGAGATCTACCTCAATAGAGTGGATCCAAATCTGTGGGAAGCTATCGAGATTGGGTATAGTATTCCGCTGGGAGCCGATGGAGTAAAGCTTACTCTAGGAGGGATGACAGACGCGCAGAAAGTTAAATATAATGCAGAGAAGAGAGTTTATGCATTGATTACACAGTCTATCCCTAAAGACATTTTCCACCAGTACTCAGAGAATAAGCAGACCAAGAAACTATGGGATGAGCTGGAAAAGAGGTACGACGGGAATGCTTCGCTGAAGGCAATCAAGGCTAAGGAGTTAAAGAAGGAATTCGATAACTTCTAATCTATGGGACACGAGAGTTTGGACGATGTTATAGATAGATTCTACCATCTGATGAGCGAACTGCCCTACTACCATGGCAGAAAAAGTTACTAACTTTGCAGACGGATTGCCGGAAAAATGGGCTTCATTCGTGTCTAACCTGAGACAGAATGAAATGCTGGCAAAGCTGGATATTAATGACTTCATTCTAAAGTTGCGAGAAGAAGCACTTAGGATGAAGTACAGAGCTCAGAAGTCTTTGTACACTCAAAATCCAGCTTTGTACAATGCCACGCCTCAAGCTAAGACATCTTGAGCACCTCTCCAGACTGCATTTGTGTCTAGCTCATCGGGTCCTTCACATGCTTCTCCTTCAGGATCAGACACGTCGGGGTCTTCTAGTACCCACTACATTGGATCTGAAGCAAACGCTACTAGACTGAAGACCGAGAACCTCGGTAATGTGACTGTGGAAGTAGCTCGAGAGCATATGGATCTTTTGGCTGCAGTGGTTCATTCTTATGATGGACTTGTTGCCGGAAGATTGGAAACTGACATCTGGCAGACGAGGACTACGAGCACGTGGACGAAATGGAGCTGGAAAGGATGGATATTATGTGGGCCTTAGCTAGTGCTATCCGGAGGGCGAAGAAGTTTGTTAAAAAGACCGGACAGAACTTGGTAGCTACTAAGGATACCACATTTGGCTTTGACAAGAGTAAAGTGACCTGCTTCAACTGTGGAGAGAAGGGGCACTTCAAGAGAGAATGTGTCAAGCCAAAGAAGACGGGTAACGGGAACCCATTCTCGTCCTTCACTCGTCAAGACAAGCAAGCTACTAGCTCTACTTCATCAAGCAAGGATCCAAAAGCCTTGACTGCTCATGATGATGAAGGACAGGACTGGAGCTTTAGGTTTGTCACTCCAGGGGAATCAAACATTGCTAGTGTAGAAGACATTGACGATGATTCCGCGAGTGAAGGAGATCTAGCAGTAGAGATAGCGATGTCAAATATTGAAGAGACAACTGCAACTGAGGTCAGCTACAAGCCTAAAGAGGAGACTACCACATCAAAGACATAAAAGATAGAATCACCAGAACCAGAGACATCTGATGCTGCGTTGATGGCTAACTCTTCTGAACTAACTCAGGTAAGTACCACTGACCAAATGTTTGATAATCATGCTTGTTCTGATTGTAATACTTTTAGAAATAGCATAGATGACAAATTTGCTAGGTTATTAGATCATAATGATAACTTAGTAAAAGATTTGCAACTGTGCACTGAGGCTAATAGAGTATTAAAACAAAATGAGCATAGTTACAAAGAAAAGATAGACCTTTTGACTAAACAGCTTAGGGAAACCGAAGTAGTTGCATTTAACCAAGGCAATGACATTAGGTACTATCTAAACTCCCTAGAAGACACTAAGAAGAAAAAGGCAGTTCTAGAAGTAGAAGTAAACTCATTAAAACAGAAACTGCACAGTTGGACAAGTTCATCACACATAGTCCAACACTTAGTGAGAGAAAGAAACAACGGGGAGTGATTGGGTTATAAAGTGATTCCACCACCACCTGAGACCTTGATGAACACTAAGACTAGACCAATAAATAATAACCCCATCAAGGATCATGCGGTGTCTACTCCTCTTGTTAGTGATCCAGATTCCTCATGTTCATCTATTGAATCTGGAAACAAACAAAAGGAGGCCACTTCAAAGGCAAAGGGTAAAATGCCTTGCGTTAATCTGGAAAAAGAATTTGAAAAGGTTAACTTAAAGTCAGGGTCAAAGAGAGTCAAATCAGAACCTAAAAAGACTTCTAATGTTAATCTTTCACAAGTTTCAAGTCAAAAACCAGTTAATCAAAAGGAGAAAGATGTTAAACATGTTAAAACAGTTAACTTTGTTAAACAAGAGAAAACATCAAAAGAACCAGAGTCAAAACCTAAATTGAGTGATGTTACTAGAGTGTCACACACATCTCCACAAAGAAAGTTTAATCATAAAGTTGATAGCAGGTTGTGCTACAACTGTGGAGAGTGTGGACACATTGCTTCCTATTGTCCTTACTATCAGACACCTAGGAAGAAGATTGAACTTCAGGACTCAAAACCTAGGTCTTCTAAGAGGATTTCTTTAACTCCACCTAGAAGAACTAGTGAAGCTAAAGTTCAACCCGTTAGCCAGTCGACTGTTTATCACAAACAGGCTTTGCACAAATCTGGCTTATGGAAAGAGAAGTCATCCTCTGTGTCTGATAATGATGACAAGAAGGAACCTGAGCTACCCTCACCCTCTAAGGGTCAATGGGTTGAATTCATGATGTGTGATGCCTCTGGGAAACCCAAGCCAGTAAAGGCTTCGGTTCCTAACCTAAACTAATCCTTTACATTGTATGTGTAGGGTATTCGCTACAGTGCTGAAACTAACACGTGGATTGTAGACAGCGGAGCATCCAGGCACATGATAGGAAACAGGGCTCTTTTATCAAACGTCAAGCAAATAAAAGGAGGGCATGTTTCGTTTGCTGGAAACAAGGGAGGCTATATCACAGCTCAAGGAGAAGTGGGAAATCAGAAGGTTAAGTTTGATAAGGTGAACTACGTTCAACAACTTCAAGATAACTTACTTTCTGTTTCCCAAATCTGTGATAAGGGATTTAAGGTCATCTTCGACAACAAGAAGTGTTACGTGCTCAAGAAAGACTACGTGATCCCGGAGGACCAAGTTCTGATGACAGCTTCAAGATATAAAGACCTTTATGTTTTGGATCTGTCAACAGCTTCTACAACAGATCATGAGGTTCAGTGCTTTCTATCTAAAGCTACTGAGAAGGATTCCATCTCCTGGCATAGGAGAATGGGACACATTAGTCAAAGGAAGATGAATCACTTGATCCAGAAGGATCTAGTGAGAGGAGTCAATGTCAAGAACTTCCAGCTTCCTGATTTTTGTGTAGCTTGCAAGAAAGGCAAACAGACGAAGAAGTCTCATAAGGAAAAGAAAGTTCATTCAATAGAACTTCCTCTTGAACTTCTTCACATGGATCTGTTTGGTCCAGTCAGTACAAAGAGCATTGCAGGCGACTTGTACTGTTTTGTGTTACTGATGACTACTCAAGGTTCTCTTGGGTAATGTTTCTGAAGTCCAAATCAAAAACATTTGAGTCATTCAAGGAGTTAGTAACCACACTGGAATCTCTCTACAAGCTGAAGGTAAGACAAGTACGCTCAGACAACGGGACGGAATTCAAGAACCAGTGGATGGAGGCTTACTGCAAGGAAAAGGGAATTTTACATCAATTCACTTCTGCCTACACGCCTCAGATGAATGGTGTTGCTGAGAGAAAGAACAGAAGCTTGATAGAGACAGCACGGACTATGCTGGCAGACTCAAAACTGCCTATCCAATTCTGGAATGAGGCAGTAGATAATGCATGTTATACATTGAATCGAGTTCTGATAGTCAAGCGCCATAGAAAGACATATTACAAGTTACTACAAAGACGCAAACCGAATTTGGAGTATCTCGAACCATTTGGCGCGCCGTGCACACTTCTGAAGAAGACACAAGAAGGTAAATTCAACGAGAAGGCTGATGAAGGAATCTTTCTAGGATACAACATACCAAACAAGAGGGTTTACAACAACTCAACGGGTCTAGTAGAAGTGGGGTGTAATGTTGACGTTCAGAGATATACCACACCACCTACTGGCAAAGGACCCGCCTACTTTTTCGACTATGATGGATTCTTCAAGTCCTTCAACATCCCTCTCTCTCCTTCGGATGATGAGTTAGCTACTCGGATTATGTATGATATCTTGAATACACCATCTCATGATTCAACATCATCTAGCTCACTGGGAGAATCAACTACTCAGTCAGGGGGAGTAGTCGACAACAGTGACTCCTCCTCTGATGATGAAGCTGAAGGAGATGACCAGAACAGTCAGGAGGAACAGGTTCCAGTTCCTGAAAGTCCACAAGCATCTACCAGTGATGCACCTTTGACTTCGGAACCTCAAACTCCAACTACCTCAGATGCCGAACCAAATGTTCATAATCTTGGCTCTGAGGTAGCTGTTCCTACTACTCCAGGATCACGACTAAACGTCTATCATCCCCTAGACAATGTCATTGGGGATGTCAGATCAGGAGTACAAACCCGAAATCAGCTATACTCGGCTGATTACGCCTTAGTTATGGAGAAGGGTTACATTCATGATGGTGCTTATCGGTGTTTTGTCTCGCAGTTTGAGCCAAAATACGTCAGTGATGCACTAAATGATGAGGCGTGGGTGAGTGCCATGCAAGAAGAACTTCTTCAGTTCAAGAAGTTAGGTGTGTGGACTCTGGTAGATAGACCTAAAGGTGCTAAGGTCATTGGCACCAAATGGGTCTTGAAATGCAAGAAGGATGACCAAGGGGTCATTATCAGGAACAAGGCTCGATTGGTGGTTCAGGGATTTCACCAAGTCGAGGGAATTGACTACAATGAAGTGTTTGCACCTGTGGCAAGGATGGAAGCCATTCATATCTTCCTTGCCTATGCATCGTACATGAAGATTAAAGTCTACCAATTAGATGTGAAGAGTGCATTCCTTCATGGGGAAATCAGAGAAACAGTCTATGTCAGTCAACCCGAGGGATTTGAAGATCCTTATCATCGGGATAGAGTTTACAAACTCGACAAGGCTTTATATGGGCTTCATCAAGCTCCAAGAGCCTAGTATGAGAAACTCTCGACTCATCTTGTGAAACACGGCTTTCGCAGGGGAGTCATTGACTGCACGCTGTTCATTAAAGAAAAAGATGGCAACCTATTGCTCGTATCGGTATTAAATACCATTTCATAAGAGATTGTTTTGAAAAGAACTTAATTGATGTGGTAAAAATTAATACTGATTTTCAACGCGCTGACCTCTATACTAAAGCCTTTGATAAACCACGTTTTCAATATTTGCTAGAGGTCAACGACGTTAAAAAGAAAAGTGATGTTATTCCTGATGATGATCATGTGTAGTCCGATGTAGTTTAGTTAATTTTTCTTTTTTTTATTTTATTTTATGTGTTTATTTTAGTCAGTTTAAATTAAACTCGTGTTATTTTGTTGTTTATTAAAATCCTAAAATAATTAAACCAGTTATGATTTTAGTATTTTAGGGGGTGAATAAGTCAGCAAGTAACATTAAAAAAAATGAAAAAACAAAAAAAAACGAGGGAGAAGGAGTGGATAGCTGAGATAAGGTAGATCGTATCTGTGATACCGATTCAAAACCTTTGGAAGATGATAGTACACATGAACAAATCAAGAGGGACTTTAAAAGTTAATTTGGAAAAGATGAAAAAATTCAAAGTATAAGTCTGTGTAGTCTAAGCAATATAAAAGGGAAGATGATAGAAAAACTGGTAACTCCTAAGGTAACACAACGAGAGTAGACCTAGAGGTTGATAGACCACAAATGATATGTCGGTAGATTCAACACAATAGATGATTAGACCTGACTGGTGATCTCAAGATCAAACTAAGTTGTTCAACTAACTGTGGGCTTCCATCTTTCACTAGTTAACACAATCAACAATATTCCAATAAGGGGTAATGAGCATGTAAACGCCACGAATGTGTGCGGATGACCATAAATAGAGCAAAGCACGAAAAAAATGAAAGACAAATGCTATCAAGCTAATGACTTATGTTGTTGGCGCATTTTGTGCAAAATAAAATTAAGCTGCTCTAACAAAGAGATAGGTTGTGTGTCTCTCTACTGTGCGATGGCACTGACCTGAGGATAAGCATAAACTAGATATTCTAGAATTCATTGTTGTTTGCCGCCTCTCTGCTGTGCGATGGCACTGACCTGAGGATTGGCTTCTCTTTGAAAGCTCTAAGAATAGTCTCTTCTTGTAAAAATACCCGTAGACCGCTCAAAAGCTCCTGAGGAATGTTGATTACCATATAAGTGTGGGATCCACAAATGTTAGATGAAATAATTAAACCTAAAACTATCACCAGTTTGTGTCAAAAGTCTGTGTATGGATTTAAGAGGATAAACATATTGACAATCATTGTGGCTGCAATTCTTGAAAGTTCAAATCAATGTGGTAATCTAATAGTTCCAGTATGATTTCCTAAAGTTGCTAACGACTCTGGATGAAAACCAAGAATTGAGCATCAAAAGATTTTGATAACAAGTCCCAAATGATTTGACTTGCCTGTAATATTCCAAAATTGAATTGGTCCAGGTGTGGTCAATCCAAGTTGAAGCTGCCTATTCCGGAACCAAATCCCGTAGATTTCCATCTTAGGATTTATCTCTCCCAAAAAGCCAAAAACAAGTTTAATTTTTGTACTTTAGTTTAGTTTTTCTAATTTACTTAGTTTTTTAGTTGTGTTTGTTAGTCGGACTATATTATGAAAATCAGTATGGGATAAATTCACTAAAAGGGTCATGTCTGAGATGACCACATGAGTTTTCAATAAAAGAGTCACGTCTGAGGTGACAAAGTGTTTAAAAGGGTCACGTCTGAGGTGACTAAATTGTTTAAAAGGATCACGTCTGAGGTGATCAAAAAGTTTCAAGTTAAAATGATCATGTCTGAGATGATCAAATGCTCATAATGTTAATCTCAAAAGTTAAAAGGGATTTAAATGTAAAATGTTCAAAATGGCAGAAAATTTACTAAGTGTGACCCATTCGCACAATTGGACCATGAATATGGACCAACCATGCGAATGGCTCCCATTCGCACGATTGGACATGAGATTAAGCCATTCACCCGAATGGCTTATCAGAATGATCCATTCGACCGAATGGAAGGGGGCGAATGAATCAGTCGACCGACTGAGACTCAGTCGGTTAACTGAAGGTGCGAATGAAAGGGCACGATTGAGTCAGTCGACCGACTGAATCTCAGTCGGTCAACGACATGCGACTGACTGGGCCAATCGCACGATTGAGCCTCAGTCTTCCGAATGAACTGAGCGAATGAGGCCAGTCGGCCGATAGAACTCAGTTTCAGTATTTAAAGGGCCACAGTCGATCGCATTTCACTCATCACCCCCAATCGCTCCCAAATCGCACTCTGTACCGTTACGCTGTCAAAATCTCTGTAGATCTTGTTTTCATTTTGATATTGATTCTCTGACGTCCACTAGTGTCTATACAGGTAGATTGAATGAAATCTCACCAAAATCTGAAAGATGGAACCCTAATTTCGTGATCTTCAAATGAAAACAAGAAATGGACTGAACATGACCTAATAACCTATCTAAAGTAAGCAAAATGTTAAAATTAAGTTTAATAGGTTATTAGTGATTAGATGGCGAGTCTATTGAACCGGTAACCCATGTTAATCACTTGTTTTGATCAAGATTCGAACCATAGGCGACTGAACAGTGGGACATGCGACTGGTCGTCCGGATGAACTCCAATCGCACAATTGAATCTTGCGATTGGGTCAATCGGCCGAATGAACCATGCGAATGAGCTCAGTCGGCTGACTGAACCAATCGCAGACTCAGTCAGCAGATTGAACTCAGTCGCATGTCACATTCAACCTAATGAGCTCAGTCGCATGAAAGGACAACCGACTGACTTTAGTCGCATGATTCATTCGCACGAATGAATCAGAATGAATTTAAACATTACACTTAGAACTGAATTTTGATGTACTATGTACTAATGGTTCTGTGTCTTGTGTTTCAGGCAAATGGCGGATAGATGGTCCATTAATCCAAAGCACAACATATGTGCTCACTTGGATCATACTACTCGGAACGGGGCCGAGTTCACAGTGATTATAGCTTTCCTTAGACGTTCCCGGATACATAAGGCTATATCTACACCGTGCACGCCTTACAGGTCATTACACCAGGCATTCTGGGAGAATACCTCAGTTGATCGCTCTCGTGAGCCGTACAGTATCCGGAGCTCCATTCTTGGTCATGATATTGAGGTTACAGCTGCGGATATCCAGAGAGTTCTCGAGTTTGGGGACGATGCTGATCACCCCACCAGATTACATCCACTGACTGTGAGAGGTTGCTTTCTCAGGATCAAGTACGCTAGGGACATAAACTCAGGTGTGTTCAACAAGAGCAACCTGTGCCCCCAGTACAAGTACTTGGCGCATGTGATCCTAAAGTGCATTGCTTCGAGGAGGGGTGGGTTCGATGACCTATCAGACCAGATTCAGAATGCCTACGTGGCACTGGTGCTGAACCACCCCTTCAACTTTTCTAGTATGATCTTTTCTTATCTGGTGGAGAACTTGGAGGCTAAGGGGAAGGAGGGGTTTTGTATTGTGACATCCGTCACCTTAAGGTCCGTCAATTAACGTGACTGTCCGTTATCTATTCTTTGATCGGTCATTCCTCATCTTTATTTGACTCTTTATGTGGATATCATGTGTGCAATATTATCGTTGTGTGTGTATTCGTTATAACCATGTGTAAACCTTAAAGGACTTTTAAAACTTTCATTTTCGAAAACGTCAAATATATCATTTTATAAATATATTAAATGTTTTTAACATAACCATTTCTTAAGTCATGACAACATTAAATGTACTTTTACAATTACAATAAAGCATCTATTAAAGTCGTTTTTCAACCGAACCAAATTTGGGAAAACTCGGGGGTTAAGTGCAGGGACTAAACTTGTAATTTTGCAAACTTGGGCTGGGTATAAATACCCTCTTACCAGCCCTAATCTTCATTTTTCACCATCTTCTTCATCTTCATCCTCTACACACACAAAATCACCATTCTTGCACCAAATCCAACCCGAGAGGTCTTGTTTTCTTTGTCTAGACACCATCTACAGCTTAGACTACTCCTTTCTAGCAGGTAGTTGTCTTTGGTTGTCCGTTTTCTAGCCTTTTCACGGCTGTCCAAAACTAGGGTTTCGGGTGTTCGGGTTCAACCCGAACACACAAGGTCGTATGGGTGCGTGTGAGGTCTTTTTGCTTGTGTTTTATGTTTGTGTATGTTTGTTGAGTGTTTCTGGAGGTCCTTGTGGTGTAAAACCCGTGTTTTGAGCAGCTCGGGGGCTGCTCATCCCGACCACAGTCGCGATTCTGCAGATCAGGCGACTGGGTCAACCATGCGATTGAGCCGTGCGACTGAGTGGGTCATGCGACTGAATCATGCGTTTGAGTCAATCGCGCGACTGAGTTGTGCGACTAGGCATGTCGTGCGACTGAGTTGTGCGACTGAGTGTTTGTATGCGATTGAGTCATGCGTGCGAATGAGTGTATGCGATTGAGTCATGCGATTGAGTGATTGTATGCGATTGAGTCAGGTGACCGACTGAATGTGTGCGAATGTGCGTGATTCGCACGACTGGAGTCCAATCGCACGAAAGGAGGTTCAATCGTACGAAAGTAGCTAATTCGCACGATTGAAGGTTGATTCGTGCGTATGGAGGTTGAGTCGTGCGATTGGGTGTTATGTGGTACGACTGAAGGCCAGTCATACGAATGAAGGCTCAATCGTACGAATGAAGCTGATTCGCACGATTGAGGGTTGATTCGTACGAATGGAGGTTGAGTCGTGCGTCTGGCCTTGTTATGCGACTGAAGTTGTTGAGTTTGATCCCCTTGTGCGTGGTGTGAGTATGACGTGTGATGTTGAGGTAACATTAACACAATAAGCCATTGTTCGGCCACAAATATTAAAGTCAACGCGAAAAAGGGCACAAATACTATTTCTAACCAAATTGAACTAACGTTTTACAACGATCAACAGACTTATAATTATTGACACATATTCAATACTTCTTCATTAACAACGAAACTTTTACTCAAACATCATCAATAATGGCGACAATGTCTTGTACATGGATCTACATAAGATCTAGTACGCGTGTCAGTTTGTGTGTGTTATACGCGACCCAGCCGATACGACCCGAACCGACCCATCATTATTGCGCGCTTATATATCATATCATTAATGCTATACAATAACTGTCAATAGGTGTTTGACTGTTTATTTGCATTCAACATTTGGGATACATTGCTCATACATACTTACCACCTAACAAGTGAGTTTCGTGGCCCCTTTTTACGCTTATACAATATTTCAATCATTTACAACTTGGGGGAAAAGTATGCTTACTCATTTTCAATGCTGTACAACTTACATACATTTTACATACAAGGAATCAACGTGATACTGTGTTGCAAGTACTATTTGATACATGCTTGGGTCTGCTGTGTGGTTCTATCTTTGCAACTATTTAATTCCAGTGTGGGAACCGACGGTTAGGTATTGGTAGTACTACTGGGTTGACACCCCCACCCTCGTTCGATGGTATACTAGTTGGTACCATCAGTGGCCAGGAACGGGCCCTTGGGTGAATATATGCCGACAATTTCTTTGTGTACGTCGCTAGATTTGGTTGCAAAGCTCATGTCATGTGAATTTACTTGTGTATATAACTGTATTCACGGTATTCCATACGCTTATATTATACAGCATCACTTACATTTTTATTACCTAAACCTGCGAGCTCACCAACAGTTATGTTGACCGTTTTAAGCATATCTTTTCAGGTGATCATGCAAGTCCAGGAATCTAGGTGTGCTGCCTTAGTGGAGACCCTAGGATGCATTTTGGGACTTAACCTATTTTGATAAACAATCTTTTGAACAATGTTAACGCTTGTAAACAATTATCAACTTTTGAAACTTGTTCCCGGGTTGTGGGAATTAACATTTACAATTTCATCTTATGTGAATATGTGTATCTTTATCATGTTATGCTTATGGCTATGTTGTCGTGAACATTGACTAAACACGACACAAGTCCCCTTGTCGTCGGGTGTCGTCATGACACGCTTGTCATCATTTATTATATTGCATCTCTATCGCTTACCATGTGTTATGACGATCCCGGTTTCGTTACATCCCCGTGTTTCCGCTTTTAGCGGGGGTGTGACATGTATGTACCCTAGGTTTCTGCAGCTGATCTTCAACGAGAAGCTGCCACTACTTCCCAAAGAGAGTCATGATGCGGTGGCACTGGAGATTACGGATGACACGACCTTGGGTCGGATGAGGGTTTATAGGGGCAAGCAGGTGAAGCCCCAGGTTAAGAGGTTGATCGGCCATTTGGCCAACGAGAGATATGAGGCGCCGGGGAGACGCAAATGGCGTCATGATGATAGTGATTCTGATGACGAGAGGCTACTGCTCCCAGAGCATGATTCAGATGATGACGACAGTGGGGACGCTGGGGATGATATGCCTACTCCACCGAGAAGCACCGTTTCTGATGTTATACCTCCAGTGTCTGCCCCAGCTGGAGACGTAGCCGAGTCTGCTGGTTTCCATCAGGACTTTGTTCCTGATGCGGAGGAAGAGGAGTCAGACGAGGAGCCCTTGACACGTACTGTGGGAAACAAAGTTGTTCCCACAGAATATGGGCGGAGGGCGGTTGGTGAACGCCCAAGAGACTCAGGAGAGACAGCTACTAATCCGAGCTATGCACCGGAGTCAGCTAGCCGTGTGGTAGGGGGAGCATCCACCTCGATGGGAACGAGGAGGAAGAGGATGGCTCAGCCCCACGGGCAAAAGAAGAAGAAGAGACGGTTGACCTTCGTTACTACCACAGCCACTACCGCTACCACCACCACTACCACTTCCACAGCTACACTTTCCACCACCACAGCCACCACAGCAACCACAGCTACTACTACTACCTCCACACCTCCCACCACTGTACAGATGCCATCTACCACCATACCTTCACTCCCACATCACCTCCACCATTTCACAGACCCATATTCACTACAGCCACCACCACCACCACTACCCAACAAGCTGGACCTTCAACCCATCCCTCTCATACTTACGGATCACCTCTACCTCCAGTTGGGGTAGAGGAACAGCTGTCTGCGCTCAACAGGATGGTGATGCGCCTATTAGCTGCAGATGAGGAGAAGGCGGCTCAGATCCGCCAGCTTGCTGACTTGACTGCTGCACAGTCTCACCAGATTGCAGAGCAGGCTCGAGTTATTGAGGAGCAGGCCCAACATATGGCTGCTCAGAGCCATGAGATAGCCCAACTCCAAGCACATAGTGTCACATCAAACAAGAAGATAGAGGAGTTGGAGGAGGCGAAGAAGACGATCATGTTAAAGCTGAAAGGATCTAAGGAGGAGCCCCTGAAGATCAAAGAGGGAGACGGAGATGATGGTGATGATGATGATGAAGATGATGATGAGGATGATGAGGATGAGATAGAGGAGGAGGTGGGAACTGAAGAAGAAAGGACAGAGGAGAAGGATGATGATGATGATGCAGAAGGAGGGGATGCAGCTGCATCGGCCTCTGCTTCAGGACAAGAGAGGAGATCCAAGAACAGACAAGACCAACCAGCTTCTTCCTCTGCTCCACCAAGTGACGAGATGATGATCCAGGACAAAAGTAAAGATTAGATGTTTATGTATTTAATTACTTTTGTATTTGAATCATGTATTGAAACCTATGTATTAAATGTTTAAATTAAGTTTAATGCATTTCTGTTTTGATTAATTACTAATGGTTGATATGTTGAATGTGTAAATCAAACAGATCCAAATTACCAAAGGGATGAGTTTGATGTTGCTCCTCTTCAGCATGTCAAGACTCAGCTAACAATGATTCTTGATCTGCAAGGGATCATAAGGAGGTCGGTGAGTTATACCCCTGAAGAAGGGGAAATAATTCACGACCTATCAAACGAGCAACTAGCAGAGATCTTCAAGCTCAATACAGATGAGATAGTGAAGGATGCTCCGACATGCGACTCGACTAGTGACAAAGAGCTCAACGATGTTGATGAAATCGAGATTGAAGATGTCAATGCCGAGCACTACCCTCAGTATGCTGACAATAAGGGAAATGTGGTCCCCAATCTGGGTGAATCCCTCATCAGCGATACTCTTGAGGTGTTAAACAAGATGGAGCAAGAGTCAGAGAAGGTAGAGGAAACGGCCCAAGCCTCAAATGATGATGTCGATATCCGAAAGGCTGAGTGGGCTGCGTGTTTTGAAGAAGTTAGAGCCCAACGCGCTGCACCGAAACAGGATGCCTACACCAAACTCTACCGAGTCAAGAAACATCATAAGGTGTCTGGCAGGATCATAGCGTGGGTGTATTTTGAGGACCTCAACGTATATGCAGTTAAGAGGGAAAAGGGCATAGAGTACTTCAGATTCCCACATGATTTGAAGACTCTACCAGGTTTTGAGCTCAACCAGCTGGCCAAATTAAAGCTTTTGTATGCTGAACCGAGGAAGATGTCAGGCTGGTTTGAGGCTACCCTAAGAAAGGAGTACCACACCAGGTGGGTTAACTTCAGACCCCAACAGCCTACAAGGAATATCAGAAGGTCTGAGGTTGATGCCATTACTGGAAAACCGAAGATAGTGTTGAAGTGGAGTCCTCCGCGCACAATGTCAAGAATCCCACTCAGGGAAATGCCACGGGACTTTACTCCACACTTTAAGTGGTGGTACTACGATTGGAGAACAGCAGAAGCGGTCATAGTGCTAAACAAAGAGGGCCAAATGGATACTATCAGGGTATTCGACCCAATGTGGCTTACCAACTTGCCAGCCAATGATGTCTACACGCTATACAAGTGGCCACTGTTCTATGATACGCAGGATATTGTACAAGCCCTCCAGTTCCAGAACGTCATACGACTCTGCTTCGCGTTTGAGATTCACGCGGGAGTCACAAAAGAGGACAAGTACAAGAAATATGAGGAGGTGATGCAGAAAACAAGACATTAGAGAGATCTAGGTCCAAGGGGGAGTTTGTTGATACATGTATGTCCCTAGATCATGATATGAAATGTAATAGATCTTGTTTATCTGATTCTGATGTAATTTGAAATGATTAATGAAATGATATTGATTGTTTGTGATTTGTAATGTCTAATATTTCATTAATGAGTCGATATTGAATTGGTTAATTAGGTTTGTGATTGTTTGAATGGTTACACATAATGTTATATTAATTAATACATTCAAACTTAACATAATGAAGTTCTCAAGCGAATGGCCCATGCGAATGGACCACACGCATGAATAACTTCATACGATTGACCCAGTCGCACGACTGAACCAGGAGACTGGATCAGTCGTATGATTGTAACATAAGATTGGCTCAGTCGCACGACTGAACACTCAGTCGTGCGGATGAATCAACCGCATGGTTCAATCGCACGACTGAACCATACTGATGGTCCAGTCGCACGAATGAACAATACTAACCTATAAATACAACCCAATTCGTGGAAAAACGGAAGCATTCATTCTATTTCGACTCCAGACGTACCCTAGCCGTCCAGAAGCCTCCCAATTCGTTCTCCAAGTTCATAGAACACATTAGATCGATTCCTAATCGATTTCTAACGTTAGATTCAATTCTTTATTGATTCTTCGTGTGTTCTCACTGATTGGATTGCCAATCAAATAGGATTCCGCACTATTTGATCTGGTCTACACGCTAATCACTAGGTATTTCGTTCAAATACCAGGTCCTAACACTTTCAAGACCTTACCTAAATGGGATCTAAGGCGCCTGGCAACACTACCATTACTGAAGGCAAATCTGAGTGAATGAGCCTCTCTGTTAGAAAAGGAAATTCAGAATGGGCTAAATGACAATTTTGAGTCTTTTGGTTACATGAAGGCTGTGAGGAAACATTCAAAAAGAGACAAGGATTAGGAGACCGGGAAGGGAAGAATTGTACTAAGGGTGAAACCCCCAAGGACTGTGAATAGGGTCAGATTAGCAGATCCCCTTCCCCAACGATTACAGAGCTTTGAAAAGTGGTTTTATGACAATAATATAAGGGAGGCTATCATCAGAGTGAAGAATGGTGCTGAAATCAAAGTTTTTGATCCAATGGAACTCTTTAGTTTTTGTGATGAAGATCTGCTGGTTCTTTGCGAGAATCATAT
This sequence comes from Flaveria ramosissima, assembly GCA_025215565.1. Classification (NCBI taxonomy): domain Eukaryota; kingdom Viridiplantae; phylum Streptophyta; class Magnoliopsida; order Asterales; family Asteraceae; genus Flaveria; species Flaveria ramosissima. The sequence goes on from CM046034.1 coordinate 40,238,260, forward strand.
CAAAGTAGGTGCAGGTGAGGAAACAAGGAAGGAAGCCAGTCTCTTTATGACTGTAGCAAACAAGATCAGAGGAGTGAGGACAGAGGTGAAGAGATTAGCCGAGAGAGTAAGGGCCCAAGATGACTTAAACATGGATATTCAAGATTTGGCCAAGCAGTTTGAGCGAGCAAGTGCTCATCCCGAGGGGGCTCGTGAAGCAGGAGGAAACCTTGGAGAATCAGGTGCTGAAGCCTCAGAGGAAGCTGTTGCAGGAGGTAATGAAGATTAATCTAAGGCAACGAAAGTCACTGGAGCTGACAAGATAAATCAAGATGAATGAAGGCGGTGAGGTCCAACCTAGGGGGAGTATTGAAGATCATGCATAGGTTGGACTCACCTTAGATTAGAATGTTTATTTTTGCTTGTAATAGGTCTTATGTTAGTTTCCTTTTGTATGTTATTAGCTTTATATAGTTTTGCAGTCCAACGAACGGTGAGCGAAACTACAGTTTCGCTCACAGTTAGCTGTTTAGTTCGTCGGGCGAAACTACAGTTTCGGCAGACAGTTTCACTAACAGCGAAACTAAGACTGCTATATATATTTATGTTCATTTTCATTGTGGTAAGCTTGCAAAACCCTAATCGTAAATCATTGTTGCAAGTTACCTTTTCAAAGCAGTTATTACACAGAAATATCATTGTGCTTGAGGTTATTGATTGTTATGATGTTCATTGTCTTATATTGAATGAGTTCTTATTGTATTCGATCTTCTTTGGTAATGTTGTTTACTCTGTTTGTTGGATATTGAACGATTCTTCATATCATTTGCACTGTAATACGATCAAATGGACCAACATCCCCCAAAAGGAGTCATGGGACTGTGCCCCATGAGTCACGGGGCGTGACCCACCCCAATCACAGGGTCATGCCCCGCACACTATGCACGTAGGAACCAAACAACTTTCATAAGCATTGTACTAGCACGGAGGCGTGCTTAAACACTCTAGAAAGCCTATAAATAGGAGCTCATATGCAACTTTAAAGGGAGCTTATGGTGGAAGGGTCACCCTGCTGAATTCTCTCTGGAAATAAGTCTTGAAGACCCTTGGGAGGCTCGGAAATTGCATATAACACTTGGAAGAAGCTCATAATTATGCAAACATCATCCATTATGAATTACTGGTTTGATTGTTCCATTTCACCAATGATTTCATATCTATCTTCTATGTTGATTGTTGTTATGTTCAATCTTATTATGAGCTAAACTCTCATTATGTTCAATCTTATTGTGTGACTTATATTATGTTAGTGTTATGGTAATCTTGGGTAAATATTGGATGGGTAGCATCTATATTTGAACGGTAAGTTATAAACTTATAGTTTGTAATTGTGAATATAATACAAGGTTAAAAAACGTATGAACTAGCTTTTATTCGCGAAACCAGTTTTCGTAACAAATCCATGGCTAATGAACTAGAAATGGTTATTAGAAATCATATAACTTTAGCTTTCTGGTCATTTGCGGCTTCCATTTTATTACTCTTAGAAATATATAGTAATTGTTAGAGTTTTCTAAAATTAATGGGATGTTAAAAAGGAACTTGATCAACTCTCTTTCTAACATTAAATTATATTTTCAGAAATCGTATGTCGAAAGGTTACACGAGATCTACCTACATTACTAATGGCTTTTATTGATCAATATTGTAAGTTACTCGAGCTTCCCAAATGTGTCTGTCTCACACTGGTTGGGTAGCACTTATAATCATGTATCATAAAGACACACACACACACACACGTTAAGTCGATATAACTTACACGTGTAAAACCTTGGGATTCGACACCCGAGATAATCTATATGGCTGGACCTAGTCATGTCAATACCCTTAGTTAGGGTTTTGCACAACCCCATGTTGTCATTTCCCATCACTGCTCATGATGAACACGCGTTGAAGAACTAGGGTTCACACATACACCCAACACAGTGCCTAGACGAACTTATCCTATCATTACCCAAAATCCTTTACATGTTTATTATTCATGTCAATCACAAGGTTAAGACGCCATCCTTAATTTCCCATTTCTCATTATACCCGTACTTTGCCCCGTGACAAATCCGTTCATTCAAACACAATCATTCCTAGATCATAATAATCATATGCATCCTAATCATTATCTACCGGTTTGGTATCTTCCAAAAACCACGATTTACCCAATAACCTATGATGGTGCATAATGTGAAGGTTAATCTTACCATAACAGATCTGAGCTCACGATCTCTTTTTGACGTCTGTAGTTTCACCAACAAGCGATCCAACACTACAGCGGTGTTTCATACATCATACACATACTCATAATGATTATTGAATCATATTTACAAGACTATGAGTCTTAGCGAAGCAAACCGAGTTCCTGAACTCATTTACGAGTCAAACTAACAGTCACACCCCGAGCGATGGCAAAATCATCGAGGCGGATGGATATGAATCGATTGTTCATGGCATATGGAATTAAATAAGTTGAAATAACATTAAATGTTATTTTCATTGAATAATAATAATCAATCAATACATTACAATCAAATAAAAACTCAAGTAAACGTATGCAATTGTCTTTAATTTTGACTAAGTTCAAGTCCTAAGTGAGCATGAAGAAGTACTCTAAACTCCATATCCTGAAATCATGTGAAAAAGTAACGGGTCAGCTAACGAATTAGCCGGTGAGTAAACGCAGTTTTGAATACATATATCAATCGATTAAAAGATTGAAAACAATTCAATTCACATGACAATATCAAGACTTATAATGCAAACATGTAACATAAAAACAAACCAACACAATCAAACATAATGACTGAATTGACTCGGTCCGTGGAAGAAGCCTTATAAAATGTATGATTTCGGTTTCAATTACCACATGAATAAACAAATGAGGTGAGTTTGTCAAACCAATACACTATCATTATTACCGTGGTTGCATGAATTAATGATTGTGTTCTCATCAAGTTTATCCAACTATTAACACATAATTACAAGTAATAACATAACATGTCTTGAGTTGAACTTTGAAATATCATAACAATGAATATCAATGATTAAATATTAAATCACATGATTTTTCCGAAATATAAAACACATAAAAAGAGCTATGAATACTCACATTGTATAATGATTGTTGTAGGGTCCATAAGAAAGTTTGGATGTTCAAAAGTCAAGGGTGATGTCCTAAAGGATAAAAAAATAATAACTTGAGGGCGGAACTCATTACAAAAAGTTAGGATGTTTAGAGAATGCCAAAAGACGAAGCTAGATTGAAAATGGATTATTACACCAATTTTAGAATCTGGACAGAATGTTTAGTACGTGTTTAAACAGATTTTAGAAATACCAAACGGTTTTATAAAATTAAAAAATTTATAGTTAACTAGCTCAGAGTCTCCCGGACAACTTTTGTTTAGGAAAAATGTTTTATGAAACGACCCGAAAATACGTCAAAACATCAGCACAAGACAGATGGTGCTGAAACGCACACTTATCTTGTGAATGCTATTATTGAGACGTCCAATTGAGTTTAAAATGTATAAAATATAATTAATAAGTTAATTAGATGAACTTAATATTGGAGTCTGAGTTTACTCAAATTTAGTTTTTTATGACCAATTTATGCCAAAATTTTAGTAAGGCACTTATTTGCATTTTTAAAATTGTTAAAGCGTGAAATGGGTTAGAACAAATCTTAATATGTAGATATATAATATATTAAACTCCATTTGAGTTATAGAGAATATTCCAAGACTTTGGTATAGCCATCATTTAGAGAAACAATCTTGTGGAATAACCAAATGCGATAGCATAGCCGTCTATGCGCAAACGGGATTCTTTGTTTACGTTAACGTGTTATTAGCTAGATTTAGGAATGTTAGTGATTGTCAGAATGTTAATGAATGTTAAAAGGTTAATGATCAAATGAACATGATTAAAATAAAAAGAGATTTATCAAAAGAAAGAATAAAAGTAAAAACATAAAGTCATAAGAACAATAGGTGAAACAAATCACTATAGATTTGTTCATCATTTATATTCCTTACATCCATCATATGTGTAACACCCGGTTATTTATTTATTTTGAAGCCGACGAATGAAGAAAAAGAAATAAAGTCCAAAGTCGAGGGACCAAACTCGCCACAGAGAGAAAGTCGAGTGTGTGGTGGTATTTAAAGGGAGAGGGCAGCCCTAACCCTCTCCCCATACTCATTTTTCAGCCAAACAAAAGAGGAGAAAAGAGGAAGAAAAGTTGGTTCGGGTTGGTTCGAGTGAGCAAAATCGTTGAGGAGCGAGTCAAATCGAAGCTCTTATCGTTGTGGTCGCTTGTGTGAGTTCTAGGACCCCTCATTTACTTGTTTTCAAACGATTTTGGGGTTGGAAAGCATGAAAACCCGTTTTTGTATGTGTGTGTTTGACCCATTTGGGTGTGTTGCGTGTGATGCGTTTGGAGTTTGTTTCCGGGCTTGTGTGTGCTTGTATGGTGTTGTGGTATGCATTCCTAAGGTCTAGGATAGTTTATTTAGGCTTAGAATGGGTTTGGATGAGCTTGGAGGTCGAAAATGGCAGATTGGGTTCGGGATGAACTCCTTTCTGCATCAGCTAGGGCTAGGCGACCGACTGAAGGCCATACGGCCGACTGAGGGGTGATTGAGGTTCATTCGCATGATTAAGGTTCATTCGCACGATTGAGGATTCAGTCGCACGACTAAGGTTTCATTCGTACGAAAGGTCCAGTCGCATGGGGAGTCATACGATTGAGGGTCCAGTCGCATAGGTGCTTAGTCGCATTGGTTCCAATCGCATGGGACTCATTCGCATTGAGTCCATTCGCATGAGGTAAGTCGCATAGGTGTTCATTCGCATTAGTTCCATCCGCATGAGGTCCATACGCACGACTGGGTGTCCATTCGCATAGATGTTCATCCGCATGAGTCCAATCGCATGATGTTCAGTCGCCTGGAGGCCATGCGACTGAAGGGCGTCCATACGCCCAAATAGGGCTGTTGTACCCGGGGAAACGTGTACTTTAATTACTGACTTTCGGGGGAAAGTGCAGATGTAAGTTTTGACATGGAAATTCCCGTAAGCTCATGTAAGTTTACTGTTGAGACCTTAGAGGGTATATTGGGTATTATGATGATGATGTTGCATATTTATGTATGATGTATGTTATGTATGCTCTGATACCATGATGTTCCTGATTATGATGAATGTTTATCTTTCCTGTGGCTTTGCGTGTTATGATTATGAATGAACTGAAAGTATTATGTAACGTAAAGTGAAAGATGATAAAAAAAGGGGAACATGAATTGAATGCATGCATAAATGAATGAAAGTAATGAAAGTCTTGCAAGCATTTGATAACGGGACACGCCACATAAAGGTGTTAGCCCAACGATGTGCGGGTTCGCTACCCCGGGAGGATACACATTGGGGTCCGTCTTTGTGACCGACCATTTGTATGGAACCTCTACCGCTTACCCCGGTACTGCGGCACACGCTCAGCTGTCCATTTATAGACTTCGGCCCAGTAGCCATATAATTTGGGGTGTAGCACATGGTATTGGTACGAAAGATTTCAAATGCGCAAGTAAAGATGTAATGAATGAATGAATGAATGAAGAAGATAATAATTATATTATCTATGTGTACGTATGATGTGAGATCATGCAAAAGTAACGAACGGTTTTAAAGAAAAAAAAGTATGTTTTATTATAAAACTAGAACTCACTCAGCAACGCTGACTTTTTATGTGTTTCCAGTTGGCAGGTAATGTTGCTGAGGATGGCGCTGCAAGGCTACTCAGCTCTTTTTGATGGCATCCATTTATGTAGAGCTTTTGTGATGTAATGCAACAATATATTTTGTAACTGATTAACGATGTATTATTTGGAAAAAGCTTTTATAATGTAATGAGATGTCCATTTTGATAATTCCGCTGCAATGTTTTATGAAAGTTGAAAGTAATTGTATGTTTTATGTGCGATGAACGATTAACTGTAGGCGTCTTGGGAACGGGGCCTTACAAGTTGGTATCAGAGCCAAAGTTTAAGTGAAACGGGTAAATTTTCAATATAAACCTTAACTTAAACTGAAAATGGGACGGAATGGGAATGGGATGCCAATCTGAGTAGCTGCGTGCCATCAGGTATTTTCTTAATGATAACCGGTATTATGTGCGCATGTTATGTGGTTTATGTGTTGTATGTAGATTTAGATACTGATGTAGTTAGGATAGGTAATGCTCGGGGTATGAAGAGTAAAGTAAGTGGCAAATCACAACTGGCCACTGTAATTAGGGACTTACTATACTTTACATAAACTGAGCTGTTTCCTTGAATGACCGTGTTGGTGATTGAATCTTTCAGTGTGATAGAGAATGACCGGTGGTAGATCTTCTAAAGCTTCTAGGGGAGGTTGCCGTGGTGGACCTGATGCTGAACCGCGACCCAAAAGAGGAAGGCCTAGAGTTGAAAAGGTGGTTCCTGAAGAACCTGAGACCCCTCATCCGGAGGCTGGGGATGAGAGTGCAAACTTGAGGGCCTCGGTAAAGGAGGCTATTGTTAAAGAAGTACATCAGGTCATGCAGACAATCTTACCGTCTATGGTGACCGAAGTCATCAAGGCTGTGAAAGAAGGAGAAAGAAAGGAGAGAAACAGGTCTTCGGGAGGACGAGAGCAACCGGAGCCTGAAACGATTTTCTCTGATAATGAAGAAGAGGAGGAAGATGAGCCTGTGCAAGAGGTGGCACGAGGCTGTAACTACGGGGCGTTTATGAGATGCAAGCCCCCTACTTTCGATGGAAACGGCACTGCTGCTGCTGCTCACCGGTGGGTGAGGGAAATGGAGGCTGTTCTCGACATCAGCGAGTGTCGGGAAGATTAGAAGGTGAAGTTTGCCACTCATTCATTTGTGGACTCGGCTCTGTGCTGGTGGGACAACATTGTCCAAGCCGAGGGTAACCGGGCGATAGGAAGGATGAGGTGGGAGGAGTTGAAGAAGATGGTGATCGAGGAGTTCTGTCCTCAAAGGGAGATGGATAAGATCGAGAGAGAGTTCCTGCAACTGGAGGCGGGGACCATGACACACCAACAGTACACCACCAGATTCAATGAAATGGCATGGCTAGTACCGGATCTAGTGACGCCTCTGTCTCGAAGATCAAGAGGTACGTTCAGGGTTTGCCGGTGGATGTTCGCAGGCATATGATCGCTGCCCGGCCAGGCACGTTTAGGTCGGCGGTTGAGTTGTTAGGGAGACTTTATGATGAGCGAGAGGTGGTGGTGACTGAAGCGAACAAGAAGGGTGGTGGTGATCGGAACGGGAACGGAAAAAGGTTTGGTCGGGGTGATGCCTCGACGGGTAACAAAAAGGCACGGGTGGATGACCGCCGTGTGGCCATATCAGGAGCGGGATCGAAGAGGTGTGGCAAGTGTGGAAAGGAGCATGCGGGAGAATGTAGGCTGGGTTTGAATGTGTGCTTCAAGTGCGGGAAGGTAGGTCATATGGCAAGGGAATGCCGTGCGGGCAGGTGTTACAACTGTGGTGAAGAGGGTCACATAAGTAAGGATTGTAAGAAGCCGAGGGCTGAGGGTTCCGGGGTGAAGAAGACGGGGAATGAAGGATCGAGGGCGAGTGCCAGGGCATTCACCATGACACAGGAGGAGGCTAGGACGGACCCTGACGTTGTGTCCGGTACGTTTCTAGTGAACCAAACTTTAGCTTCTGTGTTGTTTGATTCTGGTGCTAGTAAAAGTATTCTTTCTGCTGCTTTTTGTGTTAAGCTGCCTGTTAGTAGTAGACGTGTCGATGCGCCCTTTGATGTAGAAACTACCATAGGTAAGTCTATCCGGATTTCTGAGATGATAGAGAACTATGATGTGGAGCTGGAGGGTCATAAGTTTCCCGTTAGACCGTTCGTGATGACCTTAGGTGGGTTCGATTTGGTTCTTGGGATGGACTGGTTAGCGGACTACGAGGCGAACATTGTGTGTCGCAAGAAGATGATTTGTTTGACAGCGCCCGATGGTAGTTCAGTGACGGTTTATGGTGATCGGGTTACTACGATTCCGAAGTTGATTTCGATGGCGGTGGCAGAAAAGTGTATGAGGCGTGGATGTAGTGCCTACTTGGCCTATGTAAAGGATGTGGATACGCCAACACCACAACTAGCCGATGTATCGGTTGTGTGTGACTTTCCATACGTGTTCCCAGAAGACTTATCAGGAGTGCCACCTGACCGAGAGATCGAGTTTCAGATTAATCTGATACCAGGTGCCCAACCTGTTGCCAAAGCACCGTATCGGCTGGCTCCGACAGAGATAAAGGAGTTGATGGAGCAGTTGCAAGAGCTGCTTGATAAGGGGTTCATTAGACCGAGTATCTCTCCTTGGGGTGCTCCGGTCCTGTTTGTGAAGAAGAAAGACGGTAGTATGAGGATGTGTATTGACTACCGTGAGCTGAATAAGTTGACGATAAAGAATCGATACCCCTTACCAAGAATCGATGATTTGCTTGATCAGCTGCAAGGTGCCAATTGGTTTTCAAGGATAGATCTTCGAACGGGCTACCATCAGTTGAAGGTGAAGGAGCAAGATATCCCTAAAACAGCTTTCCGCACGCGATATAGTCACTACGAGTTCCTTGTCATGTCTTTTGGTTTGACCAATGCGCCAGCTGCTTTTATGGATCTGATGAATCGAGTGTGTCGGCCGATATTGGACAAATCACTGATCGTGTTTATTGATGATATTCTGATTTACTCGAGGAGCGAGACAGAGCATGCCGGTCACAATCGGGAAGTTCTAGAGACGTTGAGAAGGGAGAAGTTGTACGCCAAGTTCTCCAAGTGCGCGTTCTGGTTGCGCGAAGTTCAGTTCTTGGGACATGTAGTGAATCCTGACGGGATTATGGTGGACCCGGTAAAGGTGGAGGCGGTTATGCAATGGAAGTCACCAAAGATGCCATCTGAGATTCGTAACTTCTTGGGTTTGGAAGGCTATTACAGAAGATTCATTCAAGACTTCTCTAAGATCGCCTCTCCACTGACTAAGTTGACCCGGAAAGATGTGAAGTTTGTATGGGGTCAAGCTCAAGAGAAGGCGTTCGAGGAACTGAAGGTGAGATTGACTCAAGCTCCTGTTCTATCATTACCCGATGGATGTGAGGATCTAATGGTTTATTCTGATGCTTCCCACTCGGGGTTGGGTTGTGTATTAATGCAGAGAGGAAAGGTTATAGCCTATGCATCCCGACAGTTGAAGGTTCATGAGGTCAATTATCCTACTCATGGCTTGGAGCTAGCAGCTGTGGTCTTTGCACTAAAGATTTGGAGGCACTATCTTTACGGGACGAGGTGCAACATATTCACTAACCACAAAAGCTTGAAGTACATCTTTGAGCAGAAGGACCTGAACATGAGACAGAGAAGATGGTTGAAGCTCATAAAAGACTATGATTGCGAGATCCATTACCATCCGGGGAAAGCCAACGTGGTGGCGGATGCCCTTAGCCAAAAGGAGAGACCCGAGCCTATTCGGGTGAAAGCATACCAGTTGATCATGACCTCGGATGTGTGGAAGCAAGTCAAAGAGTTTCAAGATGAGGCATTGAAAGAAGATCATCTTAACTCTGAAAGAATGAGAGGTCTGGTCGCGGAATTGGGTGGAAACACGCTCGGTGTTAGAACCCGATTCGGTCGTGTGTGGATTCCTCGTTTTGGGGATCTACGCGTGAAGATCATGGATGAAGCTCACAAGACTCGATACTCTATTCATCCCGGTGCCACGAAGATATACCAAGACATGAAGAAAGATTATTGGTGGTCGGGTATGAAGCGTGATGTGGTGGAGTATGTGAGTAAATGCCTCACTTGTCTACAGGTGAAGGCCGAGCATCAGAAGCCGTATGGGAAGATCCAACCTTTGGATATACCGGAATGGAAGTGGGAGCACATCACCATGGATTTCATTACGAAGCTGCCGCATACCCCGAAGGGGTATGATGCCATATGGGTGATAGTTGATCGTCTGACGAAGAGTGCTCACTTCCTACCAATCCGCGAGACATATTCATCTGAGAGGTTGGCTGATTTGTTCATCAAGGAAATTGTAACTCGTCATGGTGTGCCGGTGTCTATTGTGTCTGATCGTGACACGCAGTTTACATCTAAATTTTGGAAGAAATTCCACGACGCTATGGGGACGAGGTTACATATTAGCACGGCTTATCATCCTCAGACTGATGGTCAGTCAGAAAGGACCATTCAGACCTTGGAGGACATGCTTCGGGCATGTGTTATCGATTTTGGAGGAAGTTGGGATGACCATTTACCGTTAGCTGAATTCTCGTACAACAACAGTTATCATGCCAGCATTGGTATGCCCTCATATGAGATGCTATACGGTAGGAGATGCAGAACACCCGTTTGTTGGGGTGATATTGGTCAGAAGGAGTTAGGGAGCGTCGAGGTGATCGAGGCTACGACTGAGAAGCTTGAAAAGATCAAAGCCTTCATGAAGGCAGCCAAAGATAGACAGAAGTCGTATGCTGATAAACGACGCAGACCAATTGAATTCCAGGTGGGTGACCGGGTTATGTTGAAGGTCTCACCTTGGAAAGGTATCATTCATTTTCGAAAGCGGGGCAAGTTGAGCCCGAGGTACATAGTCCCTTTCCGAATCATTGCTCGAGTAGGATAGGTGGCCTATAGACTGAAGTTACCGGATGAGTTAAGTGGAATTCACCCGACATTCCATGTATCTCATCTAAGGAAGTGCTTGGTAGATGAAGATATGATTGTTCCACTGGAAGATATCGAAGTAGACGAACGGCTCAATTATGTGGAGCAACCAGTGGCAATCATCAATCGAAAGGAGAAGAGGTTGAGGAATAAAACGGTTCCTCTTGTGCGTGTACAGTGGAAGCACAGGAAAGGATCCGAGTCGACGTGGGTGACTGAAGAAGAGATGAGGCAACATTACCCACGTTTGTTCGAGGAATAACAGGTTTCGGGGACGAAACCTATTTAAGGGGGTGGACTTGTAACACCCGGTTATTTAATTATTTTGAAGCCGACGAATGAAGAAAAAGAAATAAAGTCCAAAGTTGAGGGACCAAACTCGCCACCGAGAGAAAGTCGAGTGTGTGGTGGTATTTAAAGGGAGAGGGCAGCCCTAACCCTCTCCCCACACTCATTTTTCAGCCAAACAAAAGAGGAGAAAAGAGGAAGAAAAGTTGGTTCGGGTTGGTTCGAGTGAGCAAAATCGTTGAGGAGCGAGTCAAATCGAAGCTCTTATCGTTGTGGTCGCTTGTGTGAGTTCTAGGACCCCTCATTTACTTGTTTTCAAACGATTTTGGGGCTGGAAAGCATAGAAAACCCGTTTTTGTATGTGTGTGTGTTTGACCCATTTGGGTGTGTTGCGTGTGATGCGTTTGGAGTTTGTTTCCGGGCTTGTGTGTGCTTGTATGGTGTTGTGGTATGCATTCCTAAGGTCTAGGATGGTTTATTTAGGCTTAGAATGGGTTTGGATGAGCTTGGAGTTCGAAAATGTCATATTGGATTCGGGATGAACTCTTTTCTGCATCAGCTAGGGCTAGGCGATCGACTGAAGGCCATACGACCGACTGAGGGGCGATTGAGGTTCATTCGCACGATTAAGGTTCATTCGCACAATTGAGGATTCAGTCGCACGACTAAGGTTTTATTCGTACGATTGGAGGTCCAGTCGCATGGGGAGTCATACGACTGAGGGTCCAGTCGCATTGGTTCCAATCGCATGGGACTCATTCACATTGAGTCCATTCGCATGAGGTAAGTTGCATAGGTGTTCATTCGCATTAGTTCCATCCGCATGAGGTCCATACGCACGACTGGGTGTCCATTCGCATAGATGTTCATCCGCATGAGTCCAATCGCATGATGTTCAGTCGCCTGGAGGCCATGCGACTGAAGGGTGTCCATACGCCCAAATAGGGCTGTTGTACCCGGGGAAACGTGTAGTTTAATTACTGACTTTCGGGGGAAAGTGCATATGTAAGTTTTGACATAGAAATTCCCGTAAGTTCATGTAAGTTGACTGTTGAGACCTTAGAGGGTATGTTGGGTATGATGATGATGATGTTGCAAATTTATGTATGATGTGTGTTATGTATGCTCTGATACCATGATGTTTCTGATTATGATGAATGTTTATCTTTCCTGTGGCTTTGCGTGTTATGATTATGAATGAACTGAAAGTATTATGTAACGTAAAGTGAAAGATGATAAAAAAAGGAGAACATGAATTGAATGCATGCATAAATGAATGAAATTAATGAAAGTCTTATAAGCATTTGATAACGGGACACGCCACATAAAGGTGTTAGCCCAACGGTGTGCGGGTTCGCTACCCCGGGAGGATGCACATTGGGGTCCGTCTTTGTGACCGACCATTTGTATGGAACCTCTACCGCTTACCCCGGTACTGCGGCACACGCTCAGCTGTCCATTTATAGACTTCGGCCCAGTAGCCATATAATTTGGGGTGTAGCACATGGTATTGGTACGAAAGATATCAAATGCGCAAGTAAAGATGTAATGAATGAATGAATGAATGAAGAAGATAATAATGATATTATCTATGTGTACGTATGATGTGTGATCATGCAAAAGTAACGAACGGTTTTAAAGAAAGTAAAGTATGTTTTATTATAAAACTAGAACTCACTCAGCAACGCTGACTTTTTACGTGTTTCCAGTTGGCAGGTAATGTTGCTGAGGATGGCGCTGCGAGGCTACTCAGCTCTTTTGATGGCATCCATTTATATAGAGCTTTTGTAATGTAATGCAACGATATATTTTGTAACTGATTAACGATGTATTATTTGGCAAAAGCTTTTATAATGTAATGAGATGTCCATTTTGATAATTCCGCTGTGATGTTTTATGAAAGTTGAAAGTAATTATATGTTTTATGTGCGATGAACGACCAACTGTAGGCGTCCCAGGAACGGGGCCTTACAATATGACAATATAGAGTATGCTTGGATGTTAGGATGATTCTTTATACTAAAATAATATAAAGAAAATTGAAACATTATAGAAATACATAATATAAAAGTAATATAAGATTACTAAAACAATATAAGATTACATTAACATTAAAAAATTCTTGAAGTTACTTGGAAAAAAAATTAATCAAAATCAAATGATTAAAGAAATGTTTGTGAGTAAGATTTTTAGAGAATGAGTAAATAAAAAGCGAGGCCTAAAGTTTTCTTTTATATATGAGTTTAGGTGAGGGTTATAAATGGTGTTAATTATGAGTTACAAGTCTTTCAAAAGAGGGTTATAATTGGAATTTGAAATTAGTATAAACTTAAATAAAATAAATAAATAAATAAAAGAATAATTACAATTTAAACTCTAAATTTATTAAAACCTTTATTAATTTAATCAACTTATTTTTTTATAAAATCCTTATAGACTTTATAAATCTTACAAAAACTTTGTAATCTGATTATTTATTTTAATTAAATATTTTAAAATCTTATAAATATTAATAACCTTTTAGAATTTATAAAATTTATTTTATAAATTATAAAATTAAATTAAATTAATTATGTGACACATTTAGTGTATTTGAAACACAAAAATAAATAAAATAACTAAATAATGAATTTGATTTACAAGATTGACTTAAACGGATTTGGGTTTGGGTTTATAGTTTGAAAATAGGTCAAATGTAAACGTATACGAACCCGTCACGCCAAGCTTTATACCATACCAAGTTCTTAGAGAGGGAGTTAGTATAATTTATAGAGAGAGTGTCAGGATTTTTTGTATAAAAATAAGGTAAAAATCGAATTTTGAGGCTTTTATACCAATTCTACCGAATTGGGCATCATTGTGGACAGTTACGCCAGCCTTGGCGGTCTGCTACCAACCTATAACGGCATATAAAATGAAATGTAAGCATCTTGAAAAGGAGTATTACCCGCAGATTGTTAAGCCAAACCGTGACTGTCCACGACCACCCTTGGCGGGCCATTACCTTGGTTCCTTACCTGATCCGAACCCATTGCTTGGCGGTTCGCTAAGCTCAATACACACGACCCCTTAGCGGTCCGCTATGGTCTGGAAATCCCAATTCCTTTAAGTTTTTCATTTTAAGTTGTTCTTGGCGGACCATTACCTTGGTTCCTTACCTAATCCGAACCCATTGCTTGGTGGTTCACTAAGCTCAATACACACGACCCCTTAGCAGTCCGCTATGGTCTAGAAATCCCAATTCCTTTAGGATTTTTCATTTTAAGTTGTTCTATTTAAGGTCCCGACCGGCTTATTCTCGTGATAACCTGCTGATGGGTCACATCTCCCCCCTTAATTGTTTGCATTGTCATCTCTAAACTTGACCCAGTTAACCTATTCGGTTGGGTCATTAGTCGACACATGCAAAACCCAAAGGAGTGTCACGCAATGGTAATCAAACACATACCACCGTACGTTAAAGATACAATCAATTTTGGCATAAATACACCCAAAGCAACTATAATAACAACTACTTGGATATATCGATAGTAGTCATAGTTTCTATAGAGAAAATGGTCGGAACACAAGGAGACATGTTTTCTACTTTTGTTCATCTCTAACCACATGGTGTTTACAAAAACAAATCATGATGACTTTTTGTTTTCGTGTGAGGTGGAATTCATGGCGGCAACAACAACCACATATCAAGCCCTTTGGTTGCAAGGGTTACTTTTGGAAATTACAAGATGAGATAGGAAGAAAATGGTAATTCGAATCGATAATAAATCAGTGCATTCGTGAAGAACCACATTTTTCATGGAAAAAACAAACATACCCACATAGGTTATCACTTTATACGAGTGTATGTTGAGAATGATTAAGTAATGATTAAGTAATGATTAAATGTGGCAAGTGAAGAACAACAGGCCGATGTGTTAACAAAAGGCACTTGGAAGAATAAAGTTTCAACAAATGCATGAATTGTTGTAGATTAATTGGTAGTCTATAACATAAAACGAATTGAACAAACAAACCTGACACTTGACAAATTCTGAAACTTGATTGTAATCTTCAAATGACCAAACCTGGATCAATCTTTGAATCGTGAAACACTATCAAATAAACCTATTTCGCGGGTTACACGCGATTGATTTATCGGATTAGACAGAGCTTTCTTGATGGAGAAGGATTTCTCTTCAAACCGTGAGAGTGCGATGGATCAAACTTGTAACCGTAAGTCTCTGTTTTTGTGTGTTTGATCGATCTCAATAGAAGAGTCCCAAAAACAAATTTCATACGTTTTTATAAAAGTATAAGGGCCGCAAGCCCATAAACCCTTCTGTCATTTTTATTTAAAATATACTCTATGAAACATATTAAAACTTATTTATATATGTCAAATAATAAAACTTTATATTGATTGCAAAGCCCAAATAACATAAGAATTAAATCAAGCTCGCACTCCCGCGACACCTAATTCGTTTAATCTCTAATGTTATTTACTCGATCAATAAGTTATTTCAATATACTATATGTATATTAATAACACCAAAATTACCAGCAATTGCTTGGCGGTGAAGACCTCCCTAGGACTATAGCAAAATCAGGGTGGTGTAAGTCGACAGTAATTTCATATCCCGAATCACAAAACGGTGAACTTGGGGGATCAAATTGGACAAGTTGGTTAATCTTAGAATAAGTACCTACTTTTATTATGATTGTAACTTTCTTAATACAATACAAAGTTTGTGAGAGTTATCCTAATCCAAGTTTTCTTTTATTATTATTTTTGGTGTCAATTCATAGTCTTGAGCCACTAGCAGTTGAAGTAATGTCCTTAATGTTAAGTAAAACAATTTATTGATAGTATGTTGGTCTCTTTGGCAAGACTTTGCAGTATGAAAATCCTGCCATTTTGATTAGAAATAAATACAGAACATAAAGCATCAATATGTATGAATATGGAACGAAAGGATCATCACACAACAATTTCGTTTGCTTCTAATCAATCTGCGCATACAAATGAATTACGGAGGAGAAACCGAAGGAACAGGATTCGCAATAAAAGTAGGAGTGTCGTCTCCAGGCATTAATACAGAAACTTCTCTTGCATAAATATTTATCTGCACGCACAACAACCATATCATCAGATAGCCATATAATCAATCAATTTTTGACTATTTTTATTGCAAATTTCTAATTAACTATCTATCAAGGTAACTGATTGACATAATTATTGATGTTCTATTCATCCTATGCGTAAATAACGGATTAGTTTGGATTGGCATTGCACTGGATCCCTAGAAGACACTTTTGACTTTAATCTCTAATAATAATAGATAATAAATAAGACAATATCTTAAGTTAGTAATCTCAAAATATTATTTAATAATATGAAGGATTTGACTTTTTCAATATCTTATGTATTATAAACATAAGCATGTATATTTGTAATCTATCTTTATCCAGTCCACAAAATGTTTCTTTTCCAATGCTTCCCCTCATGAAAATTGACACTTTTTCTTTGAGTTCAGACTAAACGGCACAACTTTGTTTTGTAACAAGGCATTGTGGTATAGCTTAAAGGTTTTTAGGCAATTAATTAGCTTGTTGTTTCAGACAACATGTCACAACAAACACCATAATTTTCCCAAAAAAATTAACTTTTTTTTAATATAGAGTTACATATAACTTATATAAAGAGTAATAGTATTTGACACTCAAAAGTGAAACATGATGAGGGTTATTTGCACTTTTGATTTCCAAAAAAAAGCCACATGGGGTTGGTAATAAACAATAATGGTTTTAGGGTACCAAGATTTAAGGGTATTAAAAGTAGATAAATTTACCAATTAAAACTTGGACATCATCACATGTTTGTAGCCAAAACAGGTGACCTCTTGGTCCAAACAAATCATCAAAAGCAAACACACCATTATACTAATGTCTACCTTTGCTTGTGTCTAACCATCTCATGAACAATCAAACATTCATATAAAGCAGTGAATTAATTCTTCTTTATAGTTTTTTAATACCTTTTATGTTTTTTTTATTATTAGTTTTACTTTACTAACCATCAAATTCAAACAAACTTCTTTCTATTTTTGTTTCTTGATTAAAAAAGCTCGTAATTACATGATTTGATCATGAATCAAACCAAATTAGGAAACGCACATGATCATGAACTGAAAGTGATGCAAGAAAGAAATATGGATTATCCATTGAAAATTGGTTTTTTTAGTTCTTAACTAAGTGCACAAAAGTAATGATAAAATGTAGAGAAACCGTAAAAGGAATGTATAAAAATAATGATGCTTTTAGTGAGCATACGTTTGACATTTCAAATCAAGCATCACATTAGGGATATGATATGATGGTAGTGGGCCTTTTTGTTCCACAAAATGAAACCTGATGATAAATAATAAAGTAACAAAATATCAAATCAATTGTAAATAATCAAACTTTTGCCATAAAAGATAGAAACTTTTGTTTTGAAAACTAGAGTGACATTCGTAACAAACCTTTTTCTATTTTTATGTCGAGCTATTATTCCCTTAAAGTGTTTAAATCAACTTATATTTTTTTATTTTATGTCGAGCTATTATTGGATCCCTTAAGTATTTTAATCAACTTATATTTTAGACATACGAACTCATAAAAATCAATAAGCTTTTAATTAAAAGACTACCTAAATTTAAGGGAATTTAAAAAAACTATTAACCGTATAAAAAATACGGTTATTGACTCTATGATTTTCAATATTTAGCTAAGGGTATTGACTCTATGATTTTCAATATTTAGCTAACAACTAACAGAAAGAAAAATAATGGAACAATTGTGTGGAAGAGTGGCAAATGGCGTTATGAATTTGTGATTTTAAGGAGTTAAGAGTAGAGGAAGAAACCAATGATCATTAGCTCAATCGGTTAAGATAAGATAACCATGACATGTAAATATGGGGAGGTTATGGGTTCCAGTCTCATTTTAAGCAAAATTGCTCAGAGTTGAGCCAGAGGTTTTCTCAGCAATGAGTTTCCTCCTAAGGGGGTTGAAGATGAGGTCCCGAGTGGAAAACAGATAGGGGGCCCGATTAAGATAACACATATGTTCCGATGTAGGGTTGCATATTTACCATTAAAAAAAAGAGTAGAGGGAGAGCAGAGCATGGTTGTGAATAGGTGAAGTTGGTGGTGGTGATGTCTGATGGTATCCAGGTGGTGGTCTGGTCTGGTCCGACAATTGATGTTTCATTGTCAGCTCCGGTGGGAGGAGAAGGTGACATTTCACAAATTAAGACAACAATTGATCAAACTAATCAATACAAAACAATTTGAAAAATTAAAAAATAAAATATTTTGATTTAATAACATCATACATGGGTGAAATTTTACTCTTTTTCGGAACAGCACCATCAAAAATTTCTAGAATAATATCATCACATCCTTCACCCATTAGAAACATAACACATAGCTTTTTAGGTTCGGAGCACACCACTTACCTTAAAGAATAAAAGATTTTGTGCAAAGCGCAAACAAAGTGCTCGCCAGGGGAAAAAACCTTAATTATAAACAAAACAAAAGTGAATACCTATATAATAGGAATAGAAAATTAGTACTGTTTCATAAAGAAAAAAAAACTTATATAAGTACAAAATGGGGACCAAAGGACTTTAATCAATTATATCAAAGTGTTAGTAAGATGTCCTTCCTGATAAGATGAGGGTTCAAGTCCAACAGACCAATAGTGAACAAAATAGTGGAAAAAAGGCGTTCAAAGAAAGTAGAAAATAGAGGACATTCTGTTTGTAAGACTTCTTCCCTCTCTTAAAAGGTTAAGTGTTATAGAGGGTTAAATAATGTACATCCGAAGCTATTCTATATATTTTTTTTAAAAGAAAGAAAATTAATACCATTCTGGCATATAGTCTACTATTGATGATATAACTCATAAATATAGAAAATATCTAATAGAACATAAATATATATGTGTGTGTATGTATACAATTACACACATACATATATAAAAGTATCTTTTATTATAATTCAATATCTAATTATATATAAACTTTCTATTATTTATAATAATAAAAATTGAGACTTTTCATCTAACATTAACCTTTCATGTAAAGAAAGTTAAACAAGAAAGATGGTTCTGGTTCTCATTTTAACGAGTTCAAGTGACAAGCGTGAAAAGAAGCAAATGTGCCCCTAGACAGATCACATAAGAACGTGCCTCTATAATACTTGGAGGGATAGCGATGGGCATCGCTTGAGCGATTTCAACTACTTGGTAACCGAATGCATGTTTAATAAATGATAATTCATTTCTTAGACAGAAAAGTTAGAAAAGTTTATCACATCTTTTATCCAATTGGAAAAAAAGGTAATGTTGCCTGCATATCATGTTCAGGTCCTACAATTGAACAGTTGAATGAGATTTAACCAAGCTTATACATTTTTAAACAATTTGCCCTTTCTTAAAAATATTTCGCAACACTGAAATCATATTAAACTTGAATTGATCAGAACTCTTGATTACCTACAGAAAAGTTAGAACAGTGATTTTATCGTGCGAAAAGTATTCTTTGAATTTTAAAACTAAAAATGGCCCATTTATCTAGCATCCAAATTAATGGTCAGAAGGGAAATACTATTTCTATGATTCAGTAAAGTTGATTGAAGAAGTGTGTTTCATGGTTCAATCATTCATTAATTTGTCGTCCATTTTATGATTAATAGAAGCTAGAGTTGGAATGGGAAAAAAGACATACTTTTGAGGATGGGAGTTGGAGTTTGTGAAGATGAGGGGGTTGGGGTGGTCGGAGAAACCTTTCGAAAAGAGCCATGACAACAAACATAGAGATGAGAATGGCAGTAGCCACCACCCCAAACGACACCGCACTCACCGAGTTATCAAACTTCCTCCAATGCCCTTCCTCTCCACCAACACTACAACCTCTACTGCTGCTCAATGGGGCTACACTTGGTGCTGCTGTCCTCATCCTCTTTCTCTCTCATCACCCATCAATCCCACACACAAGGATACTATAATACCTTCAAAAACACTAGATGCTATGTTTCTTACTTTGAAGATCGATTTTGTTTTTTACATGAGAAATGAGGGGTTTGTGTGAGAGAACTGAGAGGAGAGAGGTTATGAAAGGCTTGTTCAGGGTAAAATGTTTTTCCTTCCAACAATATAATGTCGGAGAAAGGGGTTAAATCCACACATGACATCTTCAAATACATTCCTATACATCTAGTAAATCAACTTTAGAGTTAATTATATAAATAGTTCACGTGGTTTATTCAAAGTAATAGACGTTTATTATTCTGTTAAATTTGATTAAAATGACTAAAATACTCTTTAAGAACTATTTTTGTAATTTTATCTTTCTTTTTTAATCAATGGACTATTTGTGTAATTAGCTATAACATAAAATAAAATTTCAACCCCAACCAACACCCATCTTCTTCTTCTTCTCATTTTAGACCACAAACCCAATAAATCCACCACCGCCTACCATCGCCGACGCCCACCACCGCCATCGGCCACCATCGCCGCTGCCAACCAACGCCGCCGCCCACCTTCGCAGCCGCGCATCGTATCTCTCACACCGTCCTTGTCTTTCAACCCCAAAGCTTCAAAAACCTAAAATTCAAGTTAGGGATTTTTTATTTTAATGCTTGTAGATAGAGTTGGTGGTGGCGCCTGTAACTATAGTGGTGGGGGGTGATGGTAACTGTAGTGGTAGTGGTGGTAACTATAGTGGTGGGGGTTGCGGTAACTGTAGTGGTGGTGGTGGTAACTGTAGTAGTGGGGGGTGGCGGTAACTGCAGTGGTGGTGGTGGTAACTGTAGTGGTAGGGGTGGCGGACCGGTGGTAACTGTAGTGGTGGTGGTGAAAATATCTATGAATGGTGTCGTTTTTGTTTCATTAACGATCTGAAAACATGATGGCGATGAAGACGATGCGATGGTGTGGTGGTCGGTGGCGATGGCAGGTAGTGGCAAGCGTCGGTGGCGGGTGGTGGTGGCCAGCGATGGTCCTTGGAACTAAAGGGTAATTCAATACATACATATATACAGATAGATATATATAGAGATATAGAGAGAGAGATATATATAGATAGATATACATAGACATATAGAGAGAGACATACATATAGACATACATAGATACAGAGATATATAGAGATAGAGATAGATATATAGATATAGATAGAGAGATATAGAGATATCTAGATACATATATATAGAGAGATATATATAGAGATATATAGAGATATATATAGATACAGAGATATATACAGATATAGATAGATATACATATATATATATATATATATATATATATATATATATATATATACTATATACCTATATATATATATATATATATATATATATATATATATATATATATATATATATGATTACTAAATTATCCAAACAACCCTTTATTTATTTAAATGACACAAACAGTCTCTTCAAGTTACATTACTGGCTGATGTAGAATAAAAAGACAAAAATACCCTTGGATTTAACAGAATAACTAACGTCTGTTAGTCTTAATACTCTAACTCGTTACAAAACTAAAAACACAATACCCTAACATGTTACAAAAAAACCCTTAGTACCCAAACATGTTACTTTAAATAAACCACAAGGACTATTTATGTAATTAACTCTCAACTTTAAATTCTTAATATTAAAAAGAGTTAATTACGTAAATGGTCCCTGTGGTTTATAGAAAATAACAGGTTTGGGTACTAAAGGTTTTTTGTAACAAGTTAGGGTATTGTGTTTTCAAATTGTAACGAGTTAAGGTATTAACACTAACAGACGTTAACTTTTCTGTTAAACCTAAGGGTATTTTCGTCTTTTCACTTGAGAAGAGATTACTAATGTAATTTAAGGGACACTTTGTGTCATTCAATATATATATATATATATATATATATATATATATATATATATATATATATATATATATATATATATATATATATATATATATATATATATAAGGGAGTGTTTTTGTAATTTACTATATATACACACAACACATACTATATATACACACACAGTGTATATATTCAATATTTGACCACCACCGCCAACCCCCACCATCGGGCCCCGTCGCTGACCACCACCACCAGCCCCACCGTCGACCACCACCGCCAGACCCCATCGTCGAGCCCCACCTCGTCACATCGTCCTATTCACCACCATTTTCTCTTTAAATCAAACAACATCGTCACTACCATCTTCATTATCGCATCATCGGCACCATCTCACCATCATCAACATCTCATCATCACCACCATGGCACCATCCACCACAGATTCATCTCGAGTTTACCACCACTACTGCCAAGAATTTCTAATTAGGTAATTTTAATTTGGGTTTTAGGGTTTTAAACAAGTCATGGGAGATGGGGGAACCACTGATGTGTTTGGATCTGGTTATGGTGGTGTGTTAAGAGAAGGAAGGGTGCAACCAGTTGATGGTGGGCAGTGACGGTGGTTTAGTGGTGGTGGTGATGGTGATCTGAATGCGAGTGGGAGGGAGACAGAACTAGATGGGTTTGGGGTTTTTGGGGGTTAACAAAAGAAAGGGAAGGGGCATTTGGTGAGATGTTGTTGATGGTGTGACGGTGGAGGTGGGGATGATAGTGATGGTGATGTTGCGACGGTGGTGATGGTTTTGATGTGGTGACAGTGATGATGTGACGATGATGATAATGTTGCGATGGTGGTGATGATTCAATGATAGTGGTTATTGTGGTTAGATGGTGGTGATTGTAGCCTTCGTGTGTATTCGGTGGTGGCCGATGGGCATAAGGGTTGGGTGGTGGTAACAGTGGGTATATGGTGGTGGTAGTGGGTATATGGTGGTGATGGTGGCTGACAGGGAAGGGGGTTGGGTTTTTAAAAGTTTTATGTAATTACACTAATGGTCCCTGTAAAATATAAATATATAGAATTACAAAAATAGTCCTCAAATGGTATTTTAGTCATTTCACTTAAATTTAACAGAAAAACTAACGTCTGTTAGTCTTAATACCTTAACTCGTTACAAAATTTAAAACACAATACCCCAACCTATTACAAAAAAGTCTTAGTACCCAAACCTGTTATTTTGGATAAACCACATGGACCATTTATGTAATTAACTCTACTAAAAAAAGAAGTGTTTTATGAAAAAGTAAAATGTTAAAAAAAATTATGTATTTTTTTGTCTAACCTGTGTTTGTTTTTTTTTATAAACATCATTTTGTTGTTTTAAAGTGATAAAGTTTTTAAAAACATAATAGTGAATTAACATTATTGTTTACTTTTAATATGTATAACACAATTATAAAATAATAATTTATTTAATACTTAAAAAACAATGATTAAATAATATAAAATAAAATAAACTTAAAATAAAATGATAAATGTGTCGTTATGTTTTACTTTACACATTTATGTTTTTCTAAAATGATTAGTTATAAAAAAATATTGGTTAAATAATATCATTGTTACTACTAATATGTAAACATAATGATAAATAACAATAAATTTATATAAAACATATAAACAATAACAAAAATAACATGAAATTATCTAAAATGTAAAACATAACTTTGAACAATATTAGACACAAGATATATTAAAAACAATGATATGATGTCTTTGACATAATGACTAAAAATGACCTCTATATTTTAAACAATAAATGACACATGTCAAGCTAAAAATCCTTCTAACATTTTTTTAAATCAAATACAATTTCTACTATAATCTTACGGTAAAAATAATATATTTTCTAGAAAAGGAGCCATTAATCCCTATACTTTTTCTTAAAAGTATAAACTCAATATATGTTGAGAAATTGTAATTCTACTAGTAATTTCCGAAAGATAACCTTAAAAAAGTATTGGTATGTGTTTTACATAAATTCTAAATATGTACATAAGTGTTAAATTTGTCGTTTCCATTGGTTCGTTATGTCATATGGACTTTCATTATCGTATAGTAACGGTAGTAGTAGTAGTAATAATAATAATAATAATAATAATAACATTAATAATAACATTTATAGTAAATTAAATAATAATATTATTATTATTTTAACAAGAATTAGTTGGTAATAATTACAAAAATAAACAATAATAGTAGTTAAAGTTAATTACATGAATGATCCTTATGGTAAGGCTCAGTTTCACATTTACACCCCAAGTATCATTTATTATAATTTTTTATGCTAAGTGTGTCAAGTTAAAAAAATTCATCCCACTTGCGTTGGATGAGAGTCAACTTTTATGTTAAACTTTTAAAAAATCATCATAATACCTGTACATAAAATAATAAAATTTAAACCAACCACCCACCTATTTGTTATCTTCCCCTTTTATTCACCTAAGCGGCTAAGCTAGACTACACCACCACCACCTAGCCTCCAAATGCTTTTCTAACCAGTCACACCCCTTTAAATACATAATGTGAAACAAAATATGATCACATTAGAATATTTTATAAGAAAATACAAAAATTTTCATTCATTCAATGAAACATTATCTATAGTGTTTGAAGCACTAAATATTTGCTAGTGATAGTACAATGATATTCCCTAAACTACAGTATGAGTATAGGCATAAAAGTTTTCACATCCCATTTCTTATCTTTATCCATATAATTACACTAAAAATCATCACTTCTTTTCTCTCTTCTTTCAATTAAATAATATATTTTTATACCTTTTCATTACATTTTCTCTTTCCTTCACTCACAACCATTTTCAAAAATATTAAAAAAATTATAAGGGTTAAACAATAAATCTTTAAATTTACAGATGAACAGTAATATTTTATATCTCCTCCACTCGCAACCACTCAAAACCATCCCATATAATTTAAGGACTCACACTCACATAATTTTAAGGCATGGGTTGTGAATGCTCTAAAGCATAATAAAATAAAGAGTTTTCAAACATGCATAAAAGTTCTTACTCTATCTTATTTATGGTATCTGGAAAAACATGATAGAAATGGTCAACTTACTCTATCTTATTTATGGTATCTGGAAAAACATGATAGAAATGGTCAACCAAACAAGTTGGTTGTAATATATGATCCATTTCAAAGTGTAAATCCAAACTCATTCGGGTCAAATTGTGTAAATCAAATTTATTATTTAGTTATTTTATTATTTTGGTATTACAAATACAATAAATGTGTTATTTGATTAATTTAATATAATATTAAAACTTATAAAAAATATTTATAAATTTTATAAGGTTTATTAATATTTATGAGATTTTAATTATCCAATTAAAATAAATAATTGAATAATAAAGTTTTACAAAATATATGATGTTTATAAAGTTTTATAAGCTAATAATTTGGTTAATTAATAAAAATTAGGGTTTTATAAAGTTTGGGTTAAGAAGGTAATCTTAGAAACTTGATTTAAAGAGTTTCATACATAAAATGTTAACTTACTCAAGCACAGGGGCCAAAGTGTAAATTATATTTGTGACATCCGTCACTTTAAGGTCCGTCAATTGACGTGTTTGTCCGTCATCTATTCTATATTTGGTCATTCCTCATCATTATTTGACTCATTATGTGGATATCATGTGTGCAATATTATCGTTGTGTGTGCATTCGTTATAACCGTGTGAAGACCCTTAAAACTTTTATGTTTGAAAACGTTAAATATATCATTTTATAAATATAATAAATGTTTTAATATAACCATTTCTTAAGTCATGACAACATTAAATGAACTTTTACAATTAATATAAAAACCTAACAAAATCGTTTTTCAACCGAACAAAATTTGGGAAAACTCGGGGGTTAAGTGCAGGGACTAAACTTGTAATTTTGCAAACTTGGGCTGGGTATAAATACCCCTTTTCCAGCCCTAATCTTCATTATCACCATCTTCTTCATCTTCATCTCTTTCACACACAAAAACACCATCTTAGCACCAAATCCGACCCGAGAGGTCTCGTTTTCTTCGTCTTGACACCGTCTACAGCATAGACTACCCCTCTCTAGCAGGTAGTTGTCGTTGGTTGTCCATTTTCTAGCCTTTTCACGGCTGTCCAAACTAGGGTTTCGGGTGTTCGGGTCCAACCCGAACACACAAGGTCGTATGGGTGCGTGTGAGGTCTCCTTGCTTGTGTTTTATGCTTGTGTATGTTTGTTGAGTGTTTCTGGAGGTCCTTGTGGTGTAAAACCCGTGTTTAGAGCAGCTCGGGGGCTGCTCCTCCCGACCACAGTCGCGATTCTGCAGATCAGGCGACTGGGTCATCTATGCGATTGAGCCGTGCGACTGAGTGGGTCGTGCGACTGGATCATGCGTCTGAGTCAATCGCGCGACTGAGTTGTGCGACTAGGCATGTCGTGCGACTGAGTTGTGCGACTGAGTGTCTGTGTGCGATTGAGTCATGCATGCGATTGAGTGTATGCGAATGAGTCATGCGATTGAGTGATTGTGTGCGATTGAGTCAGGTGACCGACTGAATGTGTGCGAATGAATGTGATTCGCACGACTGGGGTCCAATCGCACGAATGAAGGTTCAGTCGTACGAAAGTAGCTAATTCGCACGATTGAAGGTTGATTCGTGCGCATGGAAGTGAGTCGTGCGATTGGGTGTTGTGTGGTACGACTGAAGGCCAATCATACGAATGAAGGCTCAATCGTACGAATGTAGCTGATTCGCACGATTGAGGGTTGATTCGCACGAATGGAGGTTGAGTCGTGCGTCTGGCCTTGTATGCGACTGAAATTGTTGTGTTTGACCCCTTGTGCGTGGCGTGAATATGTCGTGTGGTGTCGAGGTAACACTAACACAATTATGCCATTGTTTGGCCACAAAGATTAAAGTCAACGTGAGAAAGGGCACAGAAACTATTTTGAGCAAATTAAACCAACGCTTTTACAACGACCAAATCGACTTTCAACTATTGAAACTTATTCAATACTTCTTCAATAAACAACGATACTTTATTTAAACATCATCATTAGTGGCGACAATGTCTTGTACTTGGATCTACATAAGGTCTAGTACGTGTGTCAGTCTGTGTGTGTTGTGCGTGACCCATCCGATACGACCCGAACCGACCCATCATTATTGTGCGCTTATACATATATCATATCATTAATGCTATACAATAACTGTCAATAGGTGTTTGACTGTTTATTTGCATTCAACATTTGGGATTACATCGCTCATACATACTTACCACCTAACAAGTGAGTTTCGTGGCCCCTTTTTACGCTTATACAATATTTCAATCATTTACAAATTGGGGGAAGAGTATGCTTACACAATTTTTATGCTGTACACTTACATACATTTTACATACAAGGAATCAACGTGATACTGTGTTGCAAGTACTATTTGATACATGCTTGGGTCTGCTGTGTGGTTCTATCTTTGCAACTATTTAATTCCAGTGTGGGAACCGACGGTTAGGTATTGGTAGTACTACTGGGTTGACACCCCCACCCTCGTTCGATGGTATACTAGTTGGTACCATCAGTGGCCAGGAACGGGCCCTTGGGTGAATATATGCCGACAATTTCTTTGTGTACGTCGCTAGGTTTGGTTGCAAAGCTCATGTCATGTGATATTTACTTGTGTAATAACTGTATTCACGGTATTCCGACGCGCTATATATTACAGCATCACTTACATTTTTATTACATAAACCTGCGAGCTCACCAACAATTTTGTTGACCGTTTTAAGCATATCTTTTCAGGTGATCATGCAAGTCCAGGAATCTAGGTGTGCTGCCTTAGTGGAGACCCTAGGATGCATTTTTGGGACTTAGCTCATGTTTGATAAACAATCTTTTTGAACAATGTTAACGCATGTAAATAATTATCAACATTTGAAACTTGTTCCCGGGTTGTGGGAATTAACATTTACATTTTCATGTTATGTGATTATGTGTTATCATTATCATGTTGCTTATGGCTATGTTGTCGTGAACATTGACTAAACACGACACAAGTCCCCTTGTCGTCGGGTGTCGTCACGCTTATCATCATTTATTTATATTGCATCTCTATCGCTTACCATGTGTTATGACGATCCCGGTCTCGTTACATCCCCGTGTTTCCGCTTTTAGCGGGGGTGTGACAATATTAAAACCCCTCCCTCCCCCGTCAAATATACCACCAACCACCTCCCGCCAAAGCTCCAGCGACACCCTATAATCGCAATCTTTCCATTTCACTCGAATTAAACTATCCACTTCATTTTGTGAACTGGGTTTGAACACATAACCCCTGTGAATTCAAGCTAGCCGATTGTTTCTTCATGATTACTCGAAACCAAAACCTCTCATACAAGTTTAAATCTAGAACAAAAAGCTAATCAAACAATTAAATAACTTGAGTTAAAACGCATATGAGATCAATTCTGATTCAAGCACACAAATCATTGTGATTATAATCATGTTAATGCTTGTGAATCACACTCGAAACCCCAAATTCAATTGTTGTTGGATCGGGTTATGAGCTAACAAGAAATTTCGAGTGATCGGCATATGATAAATGCGGAATCTAAGTCAACTGTCTTACTAACAAACACAGATAATTTGAGTAAAAGTAAGGACACAAGATGTTCTTTTAAAATATTCACTTGATTAATCTTGTCTGATTACAATGAGTAAGTATCAACATATAACAAGTGGGCTAACAAGCTAACCCTAAAACTGTATAAATGAGAGTATTTATATTAAGAAAGCTAAACACTTAGAATAAATCAGTTTACATTAATTCTTGGTTTAGGATAACATATGTACATCGTAGGCAGGCAATCAACACATTAGAAATTAGCAGCTTCAATACAATGTTGTCTTCAAATGGCAAAACATTGCAACCGCCAACATACTTCGGTACCGACAGTCTTGTCTAGTGTAACAGTCGATTAGCAGCTCATCAAGTTGAGTGTTGATTGGCACCAGTCAATCAGCAACTCGTCAAGTTGAGTGCGGATCGGCAGTAATTTAGCACTTGGCTGATTTCGACAGTTGATAACAAGTGCTTAGTTATTAAGTTTTCGGTATCTTCATTCTCTTTATGGATCAATAATTTCCCCCTAAGATGATGCTACCAAAACTCTTTCTCATTCCTTCAAACATCCTTATTAGCAGCAACTCATATATGCATCCTCTTCTATATCTAAGGAGTTTTCAAGAGGTAGACTTACCAAATCCTTCATGTAGTGGTGAGAAGCTTGTTGGACTGATGAAGATATATGCTCAGTAGTTTGAGTGGTAGGAGGAGATGATTGTGGTTGAGTGTTGGGTGGAGGATCAGTGGATGGGGTGGCTTTAGAAGCTTCAGACTCTTTGATCTTTCTTCTTTGTTATGAAGTCTGCTTTGACTTTTCTAGATGTGACTTGTAAATCCTCATCAACACCTTAACTATTTCCTTAGCCTCAGAGTCATTGTTGATATTCCTCAGACTTAATTAGGTTAGATAAGCTATCTTAAATCTGTTGAAGCAGACAATTTGATTTCTTGAGTAAGCTACCCTTCCAGCTGCTGATCTAGTGATAAAGTATGTGTCCTTGTTTTAATCGTATTCCCACTCTACTATTGGATCATATGCTGACAACGAAGTTTCAGGGATCTCTTCACCAGCTTCAACTTTGACTAAGGACAACACCTTTTGGAGTAGCACCTTAGACTCTTCATTCCTACATCCAAAGTGCTAAAGTACTCAGCAATTTGCTCTAATATGTCAAGGGGCAGATCAAGTATCTTAATTTGGCTAGCGTTGCTAGCAGTAGATCAAGGTAGTCACACACTATGCTCTAGTGAATGATGAAGGTGATGCAAAGTGAGGCATGCGTGTCGGGCGTGTCTTTTCTCGATTTGCTGGATTTAAGGATCTTGATCAGCTTCGGTCACCTAGTTTGTTTATGTGCTTTTATTTTATTTCAGTTTTTTTTATGTTTTTGATGTCAAACATTGTATTTTGATGTATAAAGTTATCCTTTTGTTTATGATGTTCAATTCTTTCAAAAATTGGAGACTTCTAAGAAAGCTAATTGGATTAGGATCAAACATGAAACTTTTCATAAAACACAAAACTTTGTTTATAATTATAGATGATAAACACTCAATTGTATGACTTGCATAAAGTTTATCATCCATAAATCGTCTACATCTCAGCCAAGCCTTTTGTAAATTTACTTCTTGCCACTCCAATAGACTATTTTGAACATGCCTATGCAATAACATATATATTACTACCCTAAAATCTCAACCTATACGACCATCATTATGATGCAACATAGTATAATCAAACATATGTAAATCAAATATCTCTTCTTGCCCGGTGTGTTCCTAGTAAGATATGTGTCCTAGAAAACACATGAAAAATCTTTAAATCTCGTAATGATTTTGTGGATAGCATAATGAACGTACAAAAATCTTCACACGTATTGAACGAAAAACCTACTCGAGGCCATATCAAATAGTTTCCTATAATGATAGATGGGTATACCAACATTCTTGGTCAAGACGGTCCTACGTCAAGGAAATCTTTGTTGTAGGCAAAGTATACAACATTTTGAGACCACCCCAGATATTTTGTCAATTAAGGTTCTCCGAAGGTGCCAGAATGTTGTTAACGTTGGTAGAAGAACGTCTTTGATTGTGGTCTCTTCCATTAGATGGCAATTATATACTAAGTTATAAAATGAATAAATGCATGGTCGTTTATATAGTAGCTTTTTACGAATTCTTATGTCATGCTAAAAATTCGCACATATATAGAGAAATATTATGTCAAGTCATATAATTAAAAAAAATGTCCTGAATTGAACAAAGAAATACATACGAGTCGTGTAGGCTAAACCAACCCATATTATTTACCTATTATAGGCGTATATGACTCGTGTAAGATCAGTCTCATATATAATATATATATATATATATATTATATATATATATATATATATATATATATATATATAATATATATATATATATATATATATATATATATATATATAGACATATATATATATATAATATATATATATATCTATATATATATATATATATATCTATATATATATATATATATATAAATAAATATCTATACACATATATATACATATATATATATACATATATATACATATATATACACATATATATATACATATATATATATATATACATATTGCAGGACCGTTTAAGGGCTTTAACACAATTACAACACAACAACACAATGAGGAGATTAACTAAACTCTAATCAAACAGTGAACTGGATTAACCAAGATGATACTAAGAACACAAGTAAAATAAAGAGACAGAACAAGAGAGTATGGGTTTCAAGGAGGCAGTATATTGCTTTCTCAAATTCTTTTACAAGTGTTACAAAGCATAAAGAAAAATACAAGAACTTGGAATACTTATACTACAACCTACAGCCGGCTATACTATGAAAGCCAGCTGGATACAATTGACTAGACACTAACAAAATCAATTGTAGGATCAAAAGGCATATCTGCCTTTTGACCTTGTGACTATGACATGCCATAGCTCACATCCTTATACATTACAAAAAGGATAAAGTACATAAAGTGGAAGTTACAGACTCAAGACCTCAATGTACAGTTACCAAAAGCATGGACCTTTTCACCAACTCATGTAAGTTGGTGACTTTACAGAGATGCAGCGGAAAAGATGCTTTATGGAACAGTACATCAGATAAAGCATGTGTACTAAAAGTCTTCGGAAGAAATCTGTCTTCATAGGTTGAAGCTTTGGAAGACTTTGTCTCTGAGGCTTCGGAAGACTTCATGTTTGGCTTCGGAAGATATTGGTCTTGGCTTTGGAAGATTTTACACTTAGAGTATTTTCTAATGCATTGTGTAAAACTTCCGAAGCATTCTTCACTTCAGTACTTAGTGCATGTTGCAGAGACACTTTGGATGTTTTGGGTTGCATCAGACTTAAGGAATCCTTACAAACTCCCCCTAGGCTGATGCTACCAAAACACTTAGAAGATCTTTAGATGTTGGTAGTCTTCAGTACAATCAAGACCATTCCTTTCTTCATTAGATGGTCATGATCATCAAGACTCTCATAGTATCTTCTCATCTCAAAGAGATCACGCAGAGGTAAGTTGATTAGGTATTGCCAGGAGTAGACATTCTCAACACCTTGATCTCTGATAACATGCCATCTTTTTGGATTGGTAGAATAAGTCCAGGACAAGATGGGTGTCTCAGTTGTTAGAGGAGCCACTTGAATAGGAGTTGATTGGGCTGCCTCATCATGCACTTCCTCAGGTTGATCTGATTCAGCCTGAGGTGTAGAGGTAGATGACTTTGGCTTCTTTTTCTTAGTCTTTGGTTTAGAAGCCATTCTCTTCTTCCTCTTAGATGACTTTAACTGAGAAGACTGGTCTGCAGCACCATGTTGATCATCATTGTCTTTCTCAGTTGGGTGTTCCTCCCTCACAGGTTCAGAAGAAGAGGGAGTTTGACCCTGCCTTGGATCAGAAGATGAAGCTTGCTGAGGCTCAGCTGGAGGTTCTGGTTGAGGTGTCTCTGGTTGTTCAAACTTGACCTCCACTTCAGGTGGGACTTGACTTGGAAGAGAGTGCAAGTCAATCAATTCTCCACTCTTAATCTTCTGCTTGATCACCCTTATATGCTCATCCATAGTGGATAGAGACATGGGGCCAAGTCTCCTTCCGGAGAATCCATATAGCTTCAAGAAGCTCATCATTCTTTGTCTGTCAGCAGACTTCTTTGCATTCTTTTAAATGATGGCTCTTGACTTTGCAGCTTCTTCCCTTAGCTTCCTTTTGGTTGTCTTTCTTTCTTTGACTAGCTCAAGCTCAAGTTGCTTTAGGTACTCGAACTCAATGAAGTCATAGGACAAGGGAAGAAGTGCATCTGCCTGATAGAAGCCTGTGGCACTCAGGTAGTTGATCATCTTGATCCTATCTTCTTCTTTATCTACCTGAGGTTCTTGTAGAGCCACATCTTCCTGTGCAGGACTTTCTTGAACTGGAGAGAGAGTGGGAGCATGCTTGTAAAGTCTTTTCTGTCTCTTCTCCTCTTTGAATTGGAGAAGTAACCTTGCATCCTCTTTCTCCTTCATCTCTTTTGACACTTCCATGTCAGCCAGTTCATTTAACTCTTCTAAGGGGAGGGAGATGATTTCATCAATATCATAGTTCCTGGTCTGTAAGTAGGTAATCCTGACTGCCCTTAACTCATCATCTTGAGTATTTGGTCTGGGGGCAGCCCTGATTGCAGCTTGCATAAAGCTAGATGACCCAGTAGAACTTTCTCCCCTTAGCCTCCTTTTCCTCTCTTTCTCTCTTCCTCCTCAATTTCTTCAGGAGTCATTATCCTGTTCCCTTTGTCACCAACAGACCTTTGTGACTCAGGGTGGATTGAGGCTTGGCCTTCATTGCTTGGTGTAGCTTCCATGCTCTGGCCAGAGAGAGGATGAGAAACACCTTCACCAGCAGGTGTCTCAGATGGAGTTTGGACCTCTGCAGCAGTTGTTGATGATGAGACAAGGGTCTCAGGTTCTGCCACTGGGCCTTCAGTCAAGGTTTCCCCTATGAAACTAATCTTAGGGTCCACCTCAACATCCAGTTGACCGATGACATTGCCTGATTGCCTAAGTCTCCTTCTTAGAGAGAACTCTGCAAGGATCCTATCTTGGATTCTTTGAGCCAGCCTGTCAGCTTGTTTTGAATTGCTTGGATTGACAAGTGGCATGTTGACTAAATCCAGTCTTTCATAGAAGTTCAGGCTTTGGAAATGAAAAACTTCTTGTTGACCTTGAACTCTGTGAAGTATAAGGGCTCTTCTGTCATCATCATACCTCCACCTTATGATGTAGTTGCCAGTTCCTTGTGGTGGAGATGAGACAGCCCTTGGTATACCTTCCTCAAAGAGACTCCTGATGATTGAGTCTATAGAATCCACATTAATGTGAACTTGAGGAAGTTGCTGAGAATGCACAACAGCAAGTGAGGATGGTGAGTCCTCTATGTCCATTCTCTGTGAAGAACTCCCAGGTTCTGTGGTTGTAATAACTTTCTCCCCCTTTTTGGTAGCATCACCCACTTGCATAGGTGAGCTGGAGAATAAGTCAATCACTTCCACAGGTTCTTGTGTTCCTGGTTGAGCTCTTCTTAAAGGTCTCCCAGCTAGTTTTTCCTTTAGATATGAAATCTGAAGTTGCTGATCATTGACCCTGTTATGTAAGGTAGTCACCTGAGATTCCAAGTGACTAACCTTAGAGACTAAATAGGTGCATGTTTTTGACAATTTCTGCACCTTTAGTCTCAAATTCCCCTCATCTTCATCAGAAGAATCATTAGGGGATGAGATGATTGGACCAAAGTCCTCTCTCTCACCACCAGCTTGAGTTTCTTGGCTGCTGGTTTTCCTCTGCTCACTGGCAGCCTCAGTTGAGATGCCAGTGGGCTGAGTTGCCATGGTTGAGGACTTAATGATGTAATCACTTTCAAAAGTGAGAGCCTCTTCCATATGGACATCCTGAACATGTTCAGAAGTGTCCACCTCAGTAATAGGTGACTGATATGGGATAGATTGAGGAGAGTCAGAGGTACTCATCTCTCTTTGAGTAGGGGAGGAGAAGAGACACTCATGGTACTCACTGAATCCTAAGTCTTCATCAGTATAGAAGGATAGGTTGGGAATTGGTTGGTTGAGATCTAAAGGCTGGGGATGGTAGCTGTCCCCTGAAGGTTGTGCACTTGAGTGTTGAGACTCAGAGTGAAGGCTTAAGGCTGTTGGGCTAGTGAGCTCATCAGGGTGAGCATGAGGAACCTCAGCCCTGATAGGTGATGAAATGGGAGTGGTTTGCTCCTCAGGAGAAGTGGGAGCTCTAGTATCCACTTCTTCCTGTAAGGTTGAGTATATGGGGGCCTGCACAGACTCAATAGCCTGAGCAAAGGTTCGTTTGGATTTTCTTTGGTAGGTGAGGGTGATTTCTGGTCTTTTTAGGGGTAAGGATAAAAGAGGTGTGGGTTCAACACTAGCTTGTGTTGCTAGGTTGTCACCTTGAGCAATGAGCTCTAACATTTTGGGGACTAGGGCTGTTTCTACCCCTGAGAAGCCTACAGTTGGCTTCTTCATTATTTTAAAGATCCCGGGCTTCATCTGTCCCAATTTAAGAATATTACTTGTTTCCCTCAACTGTGAGCCCAGTTCACAGTTGAGAATGTGTTGAACATATCTAGGAAACATGTAATACTCTAAGGAGTCTAAGTTTGCAAGTAAATTAGTATAAACAAATTGTGAATACCTGAACTTGACCCCCTGAACCATTCCATGAACTATAAAGGAGAGATCCTCAGGAATCTGGTTCCATCCACCATGCTTGTTTGATAAGCTGTGGATAACCACATGGAGCAGGAATTTCCACTGGGATGAGACCTTCCCTTTCCTGAAGGTCTTTACAGAGAAATCTCCCTCATAGCCCATCTGCTCAAAGGAATGATTAACAGCTTCCTTTGGGAAGGACACCTCACCTTCTTCATCATCCAGCTGCAAATGTTGGTTAATGATGGCCGGAGTGATGAAGATTGTCCTCCCTTGCACTATGGCAGACAGTGCCTTCTCCCCATCCATAATGACCTCTTGGCAGGTCTTCTAGAATTCAAGCAAGTGATCCTCATATAGAGTAGGATCAATGGTCAGGGAGGTGAAATAGTTTGACAGATTCAAGAATTGGCAAATCTCTGAGAAACTTGCATCTTTCTCAGAGCTTAACAGAGCAACTTGATTATGTTGCCTGTGAAGTTGCATGGAGAAATCTGGGTTGTTTCTGCGGTTAAGGTTGGCCATTTCAAAAGCTTAAGGGTGAAGAAAGGTAGAAAGCAAAGGCGGTTTAGAGAATTAGGTTAGAGGAATAGTAGAATTGAGGAAGATAGTGGGAAAGAGGGGGAACCGTTGGGTATTTATGTGAAAAGGGATTTGAACCAAAGTTAATGAAAGAGGATAGACTTTGAAATCCGAAAGTCGGTCTGACCTCTGAAAAGGTAGTTTACTTTTGCTCAAAAAGTAGTTTTCTTGGAATTCGAAAAGCTTCCGAAGGTAATTTGTCTTCGGAAGTTTTTGATTGAAAAAGCTTCCGAAGCTAAAATGGCTTCGGAAGATTTTCCAGAGAGTCTTGAAAATTTATGCTTCGGAAGAGAAATAAACCCTTGGATGCTTTGTATAAGAATAAACAAAGCTTCCGAAAGTTAATTTTGCTTCGGAAGGAAAAAGTCCTTAAAAATGAATAAGTGTCTGAGATAAGAATTTTAAGCTTCGGAAGATGAATTTTGACTTCTTCCGAAGGTAAAATCTCTTAGACAGTTATTTATTTTGAAGACATGATTTTCTTCCGAAGATAAAACTTTATCTTCCGAAGTATCAGAAAATTCTTCAAGAATCTAAGGAAAGTCTTCAAAAAGAATTTTACATCCAAAGAAAACATGAGCTTATGAAAGTGATGAACTAGACAACTTAGGACACACATATTTTAAGAAGAAATAATTAGAATTAGTTTTAGAAAAAGTCTACTCAAAGTTAATCATCCCAATAGCTGATATTAGATAGTTAAATCTCTGTTCATCAAAAGCTTTTGTAAACAGATCAGCATATTGTTCATCTGTATGAACTTTGACTAGTTTAATTAATCCCTTTTCATAGTTATCTCTTATTAAATGATACCTGATGTTGATGTGTTTGGTCCTTGAGTGCTGCACAGGGTTCTCAGTGATAGAGATAGCACTATTGTTGTCTATGTGGATATGAGTCTCTTTGAAGTTAAATCCATAGTCTAGCATCTGATTTTGAATCCAAAGCACTTGAGCACAGCAGCTTGCAGCAGCAATGTATTCAGCCTCAGCAGTTGATGCAGACACACAGGATTGTTTCTTGCATTGCCATGAGACAACCCTTCCACCAAGGAATTAACATCCCCCAGATGTAGACTTTGCAGTCATGTTGCAACCACCATAATCACTATCTGTATAGGCATAAAGATTGAAATTTGGATTCTTTGGATACCATAGACCAAGTGTTGAAGCACCTTTGAGGTATCTTAAAATCCTTTTCACAGTGATTAAGTGAGACATCTTTGGGTTGGCTTGATATCTTGCACAAATACATGTAGCAAACATGATATCAGGCCTGCTAGCTATAAGATACATAAGAGACCCAATAATAGCCCTGTATAAATGTTCATCTACACACTCCCCCTCAAGATCTGGACCAAGGGAGTGGTTTCTGGCTATGGGTGTCTTAGCAATCTTACAATCAGTCATGTTGAACCTCTTGAGTATGTCTTGAACATACTTTGACTGACTTATGAAGATGCCATCTTCAACCTGCTTCACTTGAATTCCCAGAAAGAAATTGAGTTCTCCCATTGAACTCATTTCAAATCTGTCTTTCATCAGCTTCTCAAAGTCTTTGCAGAGCTTTGGATTAGTTGAACCAAAGATGATGTCATCTACATATACTTGAACCAGCAATAAGTCATTTCCCTGTCCTTTGATGAATAGAGTTCCATATATAGTACCTCTCGTGTATCCATGTTTACAAAGATACTCAGATAGTGTCTCATACCACTTCCTGGGTGCCTGATGCAGCCCATAAAGAGCTTTGTCAAGCTTGCAGACATAATCAGGATGATCAGGGTCTACAAAACAGGTGGTTGTTTGACATAAACCTCTTCATCAATCACTCCATATAAGAAAGCACACTTTACATCAAGTTGGTAGACCTTGAAGTTCTTGGATGCAGCAAATGCCAAGAATATCCTAACAGCTTCTAGTCTTGCTACAGGAGCAAAGACATCAGTGTAGTCAATCCCTTCTTCTTGTGTGTATCCTTGAACAACTAGTCTTGCCTTGTTCTTGATGATGATTCCTCTATCATCCTTCATATTCCTAAAAACCCATTTGGTTCCAATGGTAGTCTTCCCATGAGGAAGAGGACAAAGGTTCCAAACTTTCTGCCTTTTGAATTGAAGCAGCTCTTGTTGCATAGCTTCAACCCAACTTCCATCCTTTAGAGCTTCATCAACTTTCTTTGGCTCTATCTGAGATAAGAAACAAGAGTGAAGACAAACATTTGCTTCATGGGTTTGTCCTCTTGTTCTTACCCCTGTGACAACATCTCCAATGATGTTTGTGGTTGGGTGAGACTTGTGGATCCTTAGCTGAGGGATCATAGGAAGTTGCTGAGAAAGATCCAAATTTGAGAAATTTAGATCTGGTCTGGAAGATTCACCCTCCACATTATCACACTTATCAAGATTAACTTGATCCAATGAGTGTGTGACATCATTGATGTTGTCATCTATGGTGTGGTTATTAGCATCAAGGAATTCCTGATCACTATCACCATCACCATTGTTGTCTTCTACAATTGAGGTGTCTTTATCTGGTTGAGAAGCCTCTGAGCTGGAATTTGAAGGCATACCAGATGTATCAGCTGAATTTGTCATTGTTGTGCTGATAGAAACCTCATTTGCTGAAGTAGTTCCAACTGGAGTTGAAGATGTATGAGTTGTGGGTCTTCCAACAGTCACTGCAGCAGACTTCAGTGCTTCGGAAGAACTCCTTTCTTCCGAGACCAATTTTGCTTCCAAAGGTAATTTTCCATTTACCTTCTTCTTTGATTTGGAGCTTTCGAAGGAAACAGACTTTCCTTCCGAAGCTTGAGACTTCTTGAGACTCTTTGAAGTCTTTGTATTGGTCATGTGGACAGTACTTTTAGGATTGTATGGGCAATCCTTAGCAATGTGAGAAGTACTTTCACACATGACACATAATATTTTCTTCTTCAAACAAGTCTCCTTTTGAGAGCAAGACTGGCTTTGGTCACATCCCTTCTCCACCTTCATCTTGGTAGATGCTGAGACAGTTCTTTTGGGCTGTGAACTGTTCTTGGAGTTTGATGCTCCAGGCTGTGCAGCAGTGGTACACAGCAGCTCAGTCTTCTTCTTTGCACTGAGATGATTTGAACAAGAACCAGGACTCTTAGTTGAGGAGTCTTGGTTGATGTCTTCAGTCCTTACTACTTTGAAAACTGCAGAGATAAAAACTTGTTTCTGCTTAGCATCAAAAGTAGCTTTGATTTCTTGAGCCTTCTTTGCTTTTCTTTTGCTCTTCCTGATCAAGTTCTTTCTCTTGGACTTGGTCATCACAGTTGATTTCTTCTCCTCAGAAGGATAGTGGCCCTTGGAAGAATCCTCTTCTTCACTCTTCTCAGAGGAATTCTTCACTATCATTTCTTCATCATCCTCACTTATAGGATCTATGAGAGGAAGCTCATCTTCACAAGTTCCACACCTATGAGATCTTACAGACAAGATTTTATGTGGAGGAGCTATCTCATTTGATCCCAGTCCCTGTCTATTTTCATAGCACACTTTGTTGTGCAGGGATGAGGATATCATGTTCTTGAAGGTCTCTTCTTCAAGAACACTTTTCTCTGCCTTGGCTTTGCTGATCACAAGCTCAGCCTGGCACTCAGTCAACTTAGTTATGAGATATTGGATCTGAGTTCTAAAATTTGTATGTTCATGTTTTAATACTGTAATGGTTTTATCCAAGTCCTCTATCTTTAACTTGTAATCATTTTCAGACTTTCTAAAATCAGATTTTAATATGTTTAATGACTCAAGATCAGATCTCATCTCTAAGTTGTAGGACCTGTATCTATTTACTTTAGCAATGCATTCAGGAGTACAGAGATGTTCCAATACCTTGGCTTCATCATGGTCAGCCATCAGTGCTTGGTTTGGAGAAGCATCTTCCACCTGAAAGCTCCAGTCAAAGCCTCCCTCTTCAACAGCAACAGCAACATGTTGCTTTGGCTTCTCAGTCTGAGGGGCTTTGTCAGTGTAGTTTGGTCTGGGTTGTGTTTGGCCCCCATTTGCTTTAGGTGCCTTACACTCCCTAGCAAAGTGGCTCATAAGGTTACAGTTGTAACACTTAACTTTGCTTTTATCCAGCCCAAACTTTCCACTGGTAGCATTGCTTGGAAATCTTCTTCCTGTTCTCTTGTAGAACTTCTTGGCTCTGTGAGTGAGGAGAGCCATCTGCTGAACTATCTCCATGTATTCCAGGTCATCTGGATGGATACAGTCCAGGTCTTCAAGAGTGAAAAGATAATTCCCACAGCTTTCATCAGTAGACACAAAGGCTTGAGAAGAACTTGTCTCTTGGAATGGGCTTCCTTGAGTAAAGTTCTCCCTTGGTGTCTCCGGGAAGGTGATGAAAGGACCCTTTTGTGAGTTGTCAGGGTAGCATATGAGATGATGTTGGGGTTCTATGTTGTCCCTTTCAACCACATGAAGGGCTGAACCCATTTGATTGTTGGAGTTGCCAGATGAACCTTGCATGTTCATCTTCATCTGGTATCCACTGAGAATCCCATACAACTCTGTCAGAGTAAGAGTTTTAAGGTTCTCAGTCCTCTTGATCACCACACAATAGTGTGTCCATTGCCTAGGAAGTGAGGACATGAACTTCCTTACAATGTCCCTGTTCTCAAGAGGAACTCCTCCATCCACTAGGGTATCCACAATCTCAACATACCTGAAGTATTGTTGGGTCATGGTTTCACCTGCTTTGATGGTGAAATTTTCAAACTGCTGCTTCAGAAGATCTTTCTTGTTCTCCTTGGCTTCAGAGGAGCCTTCATACATCAGCTTCAGTGCATCCCACAGCTGTTTAGCTGTTTTGCACTTCTTAAAACCTCTGTATACAGAGTTTGGGAGAGCAGTCTGAAGAGCAGTCATGGCCTTCCTATCAATCTCTACTCTTTTTCTATCTTCATCTGAGTAGTTGGCCACATCTTTTGGAATCATACCAGCACCAGTAGCAGAGGGGGTGCTAGGTATGAAAGGTCCATTCTCAACAGATTCCCACATTCTTGAATCAAGAGACCTGATGAAGCCTTCCATCCTCATGCACCAGGTGTCAAAATCATCAAGAGTGATCAGTGGGGATTTGTTCATGATTCCAGTCTCCATATCAGTCTTTGAGATGGAAGCCATTTGAAAGGTTTAGTTTTTGTGTGTGTGAGGGATCTTAAGATGGTTAGATCTTATATCAAGAGCCTAGAAAGCTCTGATACCAATTGCAGGACCGTTTAAGGGCTTTAACACAATTACAACACAACAACACAATGAGGAGATTAACTAAACTCTAATCAAACAGTGAACTGGATTAACCAAGATGATACTAAGAACACAAGTAAAGTAAAGAGACAGAACAAGAGAGTATGGGTTTCAAGGAGGCAGTATATTGCTTTCTCAAGTTCTTTTACAAGTGTTACAAAGCATAAAGAAAAATACAAGAACTTGGAATACTTATACTACAACCTACAGCCGGCTATACTATGAAAGCCAGCTGGATACAATTGACTAGACACTAACAAAATCAATTGTAGGATCAAAAGGCATATCTGCCTTTTGACCTTGTGACTATGACATGCCATAGCTCACATCCTTATACATTACAAAAAGGATAAAGTACATAAAGTGGAAAGTTACAGACTCAAGACCTCAATGTACAGTTACCAAAAGCATGGACCTTTTCACCAACTCATGTAAGTTGGTGACGATACAGAGATGCAGCGGAAAAGATGCTTTATGGAACAGTACATCAGATAAAGCATGTGTACTAAAAGTCTTCGGAAGAAATCTGTCTTCATAGGTTGAAGCTTCGGAAGACTTTGTCTCTGAGGCTTTGGAAGACTTCATGTTTGGCTTCGAAAGATATTGGTCTTGGCTTCGGAAGATTTTACACTTAGAGTATTTTCTAATGCATTGTGTAAAACTTCCGAAGCATTCTTCACTTCAGTACTTAGTGCATGTTGCAGAGACACTTTGGATGTTTTGGGTTGCATCAGACTTAAGGAATCCTTACACATATATAGATAGAGATATATATATATATAGAGAGAGAAGATAGAGATAGAGAGAGAGAGAGATAGAGAGAGAGAGAGAGAGAGAGAGAGAGAGAGAGGGAGAGAGAGAGGAGAGAGAGATAGAGAGAGAGAGAGAGAGAGAGAGAGAGAGAGAGAGAGAGAGAGAGAGAGAGAGAGAGAGAGAGAGAAAGACAGACAGACAGACAGACAGAGAGAGAGAGAGAGA
The DNA here is from genome assembly GCA_025215565.1 of Flaveria ramosissima. Classification (NCBI taxonomy): domain Eukaryota; kingdom Viridiplantae; phylum Streptophyta; class Magnoliopsida; order Asterales; family Asteraceae; genus Flaveria; species Flaveria ramosissima. Next base: position 40,280,480 of record CM046034.1, read on the forward strand.
GAGAGAGAGAAGAGAGAGAGACAGACAGAGAAAGAGAGAGAGAGAGAGAGAGAGAGAGACAGAGAAAGAGAGAGAGAGACAGAGAGAGAGAGAGAGAGACAGAGAGAGACAGAGAGAGAGAGAGACACGAGAGAGAGATACAGAGAGAGAGAGGAGAGAGACAGAGAGAGAGAGAGACAGAGAGAGAGAGACAGAGAGAGAGAAGAGAAGAGAGAGAGAGAGAGGAGAGAGAGAGAGAGAGAGAGACACAGAGAGAGAGAGAGACACAGAGAGACAGAGAGAGACAGAGAGAGACATAGAGATAGAGAGATAGAGAGATAGAGAGAGATAGAGAGAGAGATGATATAGATATATATATATAGATATATATATATATAGATAGAGATATATCTATATATATATATATATATATATATAGATATATATATATATATATATATATATATTATATATATATATATATATATATATATATATTGCAGGGCCGGTGAAGGGTATGCACTTACAACACAATGAGGAGAGTTGCTTAGAACACTTAACAGATCAAATAGGGAACTGGTTAACTTGTTAATGAAAGATGCTAAGAACACAAGTAAATGTGAGACAGAACAAGATTGCAAACAACCCAAGTATTTGGTTTTCAAGAATACTTTACACTACATCCTACAGCCGGCCATACTTTGAAGGCCAGCTGGATACAATTGACTATACAACTACAAAATCAAATGTGGAGTCAAAAGGCAGATCTGCCTTTTGACTTGTGACTATGACATGCCATAGCACAAATCCTAATATATTACAAAAAGGATAAAAGTACATAAAGTAGAAAAGCATGGACTCAAGACCTCAATGTACAGTTACCAAAAGCATGGACCTTTCACCAACTCATGTAAGTTGGTGACTTTACAGAGTAGCAGCGGAAAGATGGTCCAACTTTATGGTAAAGTACATCAGATAAAGGCATATCTTTAAAAGTCTTCGGAATAAATTCGTCTTCACTCTTTGGCTTCGGAAGACTTTGTCTTTGAAGCTTCGGAAGACTTCACTTTTGGCTTCGAAAGATGTTGGACTTGGCTTCGGAAGATTTTACACTTAGAATATGTCTAGTGCATGGTGTAAAACTTCCGAAGCATTTCTACTTCTGTTCTTTAGTGCATGTTTGCAGAGAGACTTTGGATGTTTTGGCTGCATCAGACTTATAGGAATCCTTACAAACTCCCCCTAGACTGATGCTACCAAAACATTTAGAAGATCTTCAGATATTTATAGTCTTCAGGACAATGATGACCATACCCTTCTTCATCAGATGGTCAGGATCACTTAGACTCTCATAATATCTTCTCATCTCAAAGAGATCATACAAAGGTAATTTGATTATATCTTGCCATGTATAGACATTCTCAACACCTTGATCTCTGATCACATGCCATCTCTCTGGATTAGTAGTGAAGGTCCAGGATAAGATGGGTGTCTCAGCTGCAATAGGAGCCACTTGAATTGGAGTTGATTGGGTTGCCTCTTCATGTACTTCCTCAGGTTGATCTGACTCAGCCTGAGGTGTAGAGGTAGATGATTCAGGCTTCTTCTTCTTAGACTTTGGTTTAGAAGCCATCCTCTTCTTCCTCTTAGAAGACTTTAATTGAGAAGACTGGTCTGCAGCACTTTGTTGATCATCCTTGTCTTTCTCAGTTGGGTGTTCCTCCCTCACTGGTTCAGAAGGAGAGGGAGTTTGACCCTGTTGTGGATCTGAAGATGAAGCTTGCTGAGGCTCAGCCGGAGGCCCAGGTTGTGTTGTCTCATGTTATTCAACCTTAACCTCCACTTCAGGTGGGATTTAACTTGGAGGAGAGTATAAGTCAATCATCTCTCCACTCTTGATCTTCTGCTTGATTACCCTGATATGCTCATCCATTGTGGATAGAGACATAGGGCCAAGTCTCCTTCCGGAGAATCCATACAACTTCAAGAAGCTCATCATCCTTTGTCTGTCAGCAAACTTCTTCATACTCTTTTGGATGATAGCTCTTGACTTTGCAACATCTTCCTTCATCTTTCGTTTTGTTTTCTTTTGTTCTTTGAGCACTTGAAGTTCAAAGTGTTTGAGATACTCAAACTCAATGTACTCAAAGGACAAGGGAAGAAGTGAAGATGCCTGGTAGTGACCTGTGGCACTCAGGTAGTTGATCATGTTTTGCCTATCTGTTTCCTTGTCTACCTGAGGTTCTTGTGTAGCAGCCATATTCTCTTGCACATGACTTTCCTGAACTGGGGAGAGAGTTGGAACATGCTTGTATAATCTTTTTTGTCTCTTTTCCTCTTTGAATTGGAGAAGTAATCTTGCATTCTTAGCTTCCTCTTCCTCTCTCTCCTCCTCCTCAATCTCCTCAAGAGTCAAAATCTTTTTCCCTTTGTCACCCACAAACCTTTGTGACTCAGGGTGGAGAGAGGTTTGGCCTTCATTGCTTGGTGTAGCATCCAAGCTCTAGCCAGAGAGAGATTGTGAGACACCTTCACCAGCAGGTGTTTCACTGAGGGAATGAATTTCTGAAGCAGTTGTTGGTGTGACAGGGCTCTCAGGCTCTATCACTAGGCCTTCAGCCAAGGTTTTCCCTTTGAGGCTAATCTCAGGATCTACCTCAGCATTCAGTTGACCAATGACATTACCTAATTGCCTTTGTCTCCTTCTATGGCTGAACTCTTCAGTTATTCTATCTTGAATCCTGAGTGCTAACCTGTTAGCTTGTCTTGATTTGCTTGGGTTGACAAGTGGCATGTTGATCAGGTCAAGACCTTCATAGTAGTCCAAGGTCTGAATATTGAACACTTCTTGCTGTCCTTGAACTCTGTGAAGAATGAGGGCTCTTCTATCAGCATCATACTCCACCCAATAATGTAGTTTGGACTTCCTTGAGGTGGAGATGACACAGCCCTTGGAATGCCTTCCTCAAAGAGACTCCTAATGATAGAGTCTATAATGTCCATATTAATGTGAACTTGAAGAAGTTGCTGAGTATGCACAGTTGCAAGTGAGGATGGTGAATCCTCAATGTCCATACTCCCTGAAGAACTCCCAGTTCTATGACTGTAATGACTTTCTCCCCCTTTTTGGTAGCATCACCCTCTTGCATAGGTGAGCTAGAGGTTAGGTCAACCTTCACAGGTTCTTGTGTTCCTGGTTGAGCTCTTCTTAAAGGTCTCCTAGCTAGTTTTTCCCTGAGATAAGATATCTCAAGTTGCTGATCATTGACCCTATTATGCAGGGTAGTCACCTGAGATTCATGGTGACTAACCTTAGAGACTAAATAGGAGCATATTTTTGACAGTTTTTGCACCTTTAGTCTCAGATTCCCCTCATCTTCATCAGAAGAATCATTGGGGGATGAGATGATTGGACCAAAGTCCTCTCTCTCACCACCAGCCTTAGGTTCTTGGCTGCTAGATTTCCTCTGCACATTGACATTCTCAGTTGAGGTGTCAATGGACTGAGTTGCCATGGTTGAGGTCTTAATGATGTAATCACTTGCAGAAGTGAGAGTCTCTTCCATATGGATATCGTGAACAGGTTCAGAAGTATCCATCTCAGTTATGGGTGACTGATGTGGGCTAGACAAAGGAGACTCAGGAGTACTCATCTCTCTTTGAGTAGGGGAAGAGTAGAGAGACTCATGGTACCCACTGAAACCTAAGTCTTCATCAGTATAGAATGAGAGGTTGGGAATGGGTTGATTTAAGTCTAAAGGCTGGGGATGGTAACTGTCCCCTGAAGGTTGTTCACTTGAGTGTTGAGACTCAGAGTGAAGGCTTAAGGCAGTTGGGTCTGTGAGCTTATCAGGGTGAGCATGAGGAACCTCAGCCCTGATTGTTGAAGAGATGGGAGTGGTTTGCTCCTCAGGGGAAGTGGGAGCTCTAGTGTCCACTTCCTCCTGTATGGGTGAGTATATGGGGGCCTGCACAGACTCAATAGCTTGAGTAGGGGTTCGTTTGGATTTTCTTTGGCAGGTGAGGGTGACTTGGAGTCTTTTTGGTGGTTGATAGGTAGAAGGTGTGGGTTCAACACTAGCTTGTGTTGCTAGGTTGTCACCTTGAGCAATGAGCTCTAACATTTTAGGGACAAGGGCTGTTTCTACCCCTGAGAAGCCTACAGTTGGCTTCTTCATAATTTTAAAGATGTCGGGCTTCATCTGTCCCAATTTAAGAATATTATCTGTTTCCCTCAACTGTGAGCCCAGTTCACAGTTGAGAATGTGTTGAACATATCTAGGAAACATATAATACTCTAAGGAGTCTAAGTTAGCAAGCAAATTTGTATAAACAAATTGAGAGTACCTAAACTTGACCCCTTGAACCATTTCATGTACTATGAAGGATAGATCCTCAGGAATCTGGTCCCACCCTCCATGGTTGTTTGACAAGCTGTGGATAACCACATGAAGCATGTATTTCCACTGGGATGAGACCTTCCCTTTCCTAAAGGTCTTTACAGAGAAATCTCTCTCATAGCCCATCTGCTCAAAGGAATGATTCACAGCTTACTTTGGGAATGACAACTCACCTTCTTCACCATCCAGCTGCAAGTGAGTGTTTATGATGGCCGGAGTGATGAAGATTGTCCTCCCTTGCACTGTGGCAGACAGTGCCTTCTCCCCATCCATAATAACCTCTTTGCAGGTCTTCCAAAATTCGAGCAGATGATCCTCATAGAGAGTAGGATCAATAGTTAGGGAGGTAAAGTAGTTTGATAGAGCTAAGAAACGGCAAATCTCTGAGAAACTTTCATCTTTCTCAGAGCTTAACAGAGCAACTTGGTTATATTGCTTGTGAAGTTGCATGGAGAAATATGGGTTGTTTCTGAGGTTAGGTTGGCCATTTTAGAAGCTTAAGGATGAAAAAGATGTAGAACAAAAGGCGGTTTGGGAGAATTTAGGTTTAAGGATTAGTGTAATTGAGGAAGATAGTAAAAGAGGGGGGAACCGTTGGGCATTTATGTGAAAAGAATTTGAGACAAAGTTAATAAAAGAGGATAAACTTTAAAATCCGGATGTCGGTCTCACCTCTGAAAAGTAGTTTACTTTTGCCCAAAAATTAGTTTACTTTTGCCCAAAAAGTAGTTTTCTTGGAAGTCGAGACATCTTCCGAAGGTTATTTGCTTCGAAAGTTCTGAAGAAAAAGCTTCCAAATGCAAATTGGTTTCGGAAGAGATTTCAAAGTAATATATATATATATATATATATATATATATATATATATATATATATATATATATATATATATATATATATATATATATATATATATATATATATGTATACACACACACAAGTAATATGGATATTATGATTGGGTGTCTGAATAACTTGTTAGGGTGTACATATAATATAACCCACCTCTAATTTTATTACCAACTTAAGATATTACATGAGTATTTATAAATTAATATATTTTCATAAACTATCATCAACTATAACTAATTTTGATGTGATTTTGTTAGAAAATGTTCTATGTAGGGATCTTAGTCGTATCAAGTTAGCAGATTTAAATATCAAACTTGAACACAATTTATTTTCTATTTGCGTAGAAAATTTCAGTCCGTAACCCGTTTAACATTTTTTTAAAAGTAGTTAAAATAATCAATACTAATTTAAGATCATAGATGTACTTTCAAATTACATATGCAACAAGAAAGCATATGTTATGATTTATAAATTAAAATAATTTAAAGTTTTTAATGATATACGTTTGTCTTTTCTGGAAAAAATTAAAGTGAATTTTGACAATTAATTTGTAAATTGAATTTTTAAATTAAGACTTAAAAGTAATTTATTAATATAAAATTTATAAGACCTACAATAACTTTAAAAAACATATATTCTTAAAACGGATTAACAGATCAATTCATTTTCAAGTGGGTAAATATGAACCTGACCTTTTTTTATTTTTTAATTTTTAAACAATGTGTTATCCACCTCAAAATCTGTTTTTCCTTGTATCAGGTTCAAAAATTCATGTTAAAATTGGCCTCAAACTAAAGAAAACAAATTAAAATTGTATTCTTTCGTTTAAATGAGAAAAAAATAAAAAGAAGTCAAAAATTGGGTTGTAATTGCGTGCGGATGGACTGGAGAAAGCAAAATGTAGAGGTGACTACAAGCCCACGTCGCAACCCCAAATGTTTTTGCAATTAACCAACCCAATTTCATTTATTCATTTCTTGATTTAGAGCTAAAACAATCCCACATATGATTATCGTTTTCACAATTCACAGAGCTCATCCATGGCTACCCTCAACAATCATGCCATATTCCCCACCCACAAACTCTCTCCTCCCGCAAAACCCATCTCATACCCAATCGCCTTCTCAGCTAAACTCTTTTCTCAATCGAAAAACAATCATACACTGATCAGATCAATTGCAGAGGACAAAGAGGTGGTCACGGAAGAGATTACTGTCTCCAATTTCAAACCAGATGAACAAAGTGGAAGTGAATTAGAGACCGGTGACGATGAGTTTGCTGGTAGAAATGGGTCTGAAGGAATTGAGAGGTTCGCGGGTAAAGCGATCAATGCTTCTATTGTTCTTGGGTTTGGTACTCTTGCTGTCACGAGGTTGCTCACCATTGATCATGAGTATTGGCATGTGAGTTTCGATTCAGTTTGTTCTTGTTTTTCTTATTGCGTGTTTATCTTTGTGAAACTTCCCACTTTCGTGTGCAATTTGATCACACATGGTTTCAAATTTGGGGATAATTCTCGTACTTATTGTGTCAAGTGTGTGATTGTGAGTTGAAAATTAGGTATCATGATTAAGATAATTACGGGTTTGGAGGTGGGAAGTTAATTTTAGGTTGAACTTTATAATTAATTATAAGTAGAGAATTGCTGCTGTCTAAGTGCCTGTAAGTAGTTTTCTCTAAATATAGTAACAAAGAAAAAGAAACAAGTTATTGGATTACATAACTGGATCGATATATTAGAGTTAAACAACAGATTCAAGGATTCAAGCGGTTTTTGCATTGCTCAACTTAAAAATATTTTTGTATTTAACCGTGTTGATTTCTCCGAAAGCATCAAAACTGATTTTATGGCACATAATGACTTCAAAGAGTCCACATTTGCCTTTCATGAGTAAGAAATGACAACAGTACATTAATGTAAGAGAACAGGCCACAAAAGAATATAGTTTCAGACCAAGGGTTCCTTAAGAATGCTTGGATTTGTATATGTTGTTTCAGGGTATTCTCATAGAATGTGATTTAAGCTAAAGTATTAACAAAATCATAGAATGAATTATGAATTCACGTCAGATGGACTAGATATTATCAACTGTCATACATGGGTTTTCTTGCAGAATCAAACTTTACATACATGTAACTATGATCAAAATGATTCTTTTTAGCTGTTTCCTGGTGGACTAATTATCTTTTTCTCTTTCTATCATATAGGGATGGACCCTTTATGAAGTACTTAGATATGCTCCCGAGCACAATTGGATTGCATATGAAGAAGCTCTTAAACAAAATCCCGTTTTGGCTAAGATGGTGATTAGTGGGATCGTTTATTCTTTGGGAGATTGGATTGCACAAGCAAGTTCTCTACTTCCAAACTTCTTGGAAATCTTGTTTTTCAACATATTATTTCCACTTTTAGTTACTTATAAATGGTTTTGTTGATGAATTTGTAGTGTTATGAAGGGAAGCCACTATTTGAGTTTGATAGGACTCGCTTGTTTCGATCAGGGCTTGTTGGGTTCACCCTACACGGATCCCTTTCTCATTACTATTACCAATTATGTGAGGTAAAACCCAATTTTTTTTTTTAAATTTTATCAAATTTGGCATATTACCATAGATGCATTACACTTGCCATGTTTCTTCTAGGCTCTTATTCCCTTTAAAGATTGGTGGGTAGTTCCTGCAAAAATCGCATTCGACCAAACAGTGTGGTCAGCAGTGTGGAACAGCATCTATTATGTGGTTTTGGGGTTACTGCGCTTCGAGTCCCCTGCTAATATATTCAATGAACTCAAAACAACATTCTTGCCTTTGTTGACGGTAAGAGCCCAGTTGGGAGTTATAATGGATTGTAGTTAATCTAGCTTAGTATTTTTATTCATGTCACTGTGTCTTGGTCTTTGGATTTCCAAGGCGGGTCGGTTATTGAAATAGATCAAGACCCAAATTCCATTATTAAATGTACATTTTAGGATCAAGAAATGCTCATAATCGTAATCACGTATATAATGTCTTGATTCAGCTGATGGTAAAAGTGCAAAAGAAATTTAGACTCACCCATTTCTCTTTCTTTTGGACTTATAATGTGGTCATTTAAAAATATGTGATGTCATGATCTATAAATATGCAATGTCACTAGAATATTATATGCACGCAAATTCTTTTTACCATGTCACGTTACACCAATACTCACCATGTAGATCCTTTCTAAGATTCGGTGGCCATTTAAACTGTATGAAATTTGATATGTTGTTTAATAGGCAGGGTGGAAACTATGGCCATTTGCACACTTAATAACCTACGGTTTGATTCCGGTTGAGCAAAGACTTCTTTGGGTGGATTGCGTGGAGCTCGTATGGGTAACTATACTCTCGACGTAAGTATCTTCTTTCAAAAATCTTTTAATCTTTCTGCATTCAGTAGTACGATGCACCTGTTCTGATACAAAACAATTTCAGTCGCTTATTAAAAACACATGCCCATTACTTTATCGTTTCTTTTGTTAGGTACTCAAATGAGAAATCAGAAGCACGGGTTTCAGACACAAGCTCAGAAGCAGACTCAAAGAAACAATAAATTATTTGCACAATCACACGTGATATAGCTATACTAAGATGCTAACTTGTATGCACTGTGACTTGTGTGTTTTATTATCCGTAGTATACGACTAAGATATCTGGAATCAACCGTTATATTTATATATGTTTATCTGTTTTTGTTTTTTTATACTTAAATCTGATGTAAAGCAAACCTGATGACGAATATAACTTTTAAACAACATAAAAAATGCCTTTGGTTATTTACAACTGTATTATAAAACGATTAAAAAGTTATAAAGATTTCATCAAAGACTTTAACACATTGATCTATAATTGAATGGTATCACTAACTTAATAAAACAATCAAACGGTGGGTTTTATTTCAAGTTATTAGTAAAATTTGAAACATTCATAAAACATATTTTTATAACCTTCAACTCTCAAATATGAAACAATACTAAACTATCCGTGTTATGTCAATTTAAAAGCATTATTGAAGCATTTTTTATATTGGAAGCTTAAACGTTTAAAAAATCGTCATTGACAAAACTAAATCACTATAATAATTTGAAGTTTGATGTACACTTAGGCACCCCCTGCAATTTTTTATTGATGGGGTACCAACCCTACTGGTTAAGTAATGAGACAAAAAAGAAGGGAGTTGCGGCTCACCTGCAACCCTGTCGTGACTGGAACACAGGGGCTACAAGACAACGGAGCTGAAGGGGACAAATATCAAGTAGACATACAACAACTTCAAGCCAAGGGTAACCACGTGTCCTTCGGCACAATAATTAGGTGTTTAGCACATTGAAGTAGTTAAGCCGCAACTAAGTGTGAATGAATGCCTTGTTGGATGAAACTAGCAATGGCATGATGTGATTGAATTAGAAAGTAGGATGTGAGTAAGCTAAGTCAATCGAGGTGAGTAAGTAGGATGCAAACTCTACACTTATCACAAGAGAATATTTCAAGATGCAAGAAGTCAAATGACGATAGTCAAACTCTAAGGTAAACAATGAAATAACAAAGACCAGATTTAGTAGCAGCAAAAATCAAGGTCAAATATTAGGACAATAAGCATTAGACCACCACCAATGGTGAAATCAAAAAACACCCAAAAACATGTCTAGTCAGCAGCCAAATCAGAAAACCACTCATTCTTCAAAAACCCAAAAAACCTCTCCAATAGTAAAACTTAAAAAACACCTAAAAACATTGCCACATCATTATCATCTTTTACATTTATTTTTTAATATCAACCTTATATATTAATATAAAATATAAATTAAAATATTTATATGTTTTTTGTTGGATGGAAATTTTAAAACTTTATAATTTTCAAATATAAAAGTTAAATACTTTTTAGAGGGAAATTTTAAAATTTTAAAATTCAAAATTTAAACTTTAAATTTAATAAATAATAATTTATCGTAAAAAATTAAAAATTAAATTGTAAAAATTAAATTTACTGTTTAGGCACATGAGCACTGTTCAGGTGCACTGTTTAGGCGCATGAGAACTGTTCAGGCGCGTGAGCACTGTTCAGACGCGTGAGCACTGTTCAGGCGTGTGAGCACTGTTCAGGCGCATGAGCACTATTCCGGCGCACTGTTCAGGCACTTGGGCACTGTTCAGGCACATGAGGTTGACTTGAAACACCCAACACTTAAATTATTATTGAAAAACTAAATATTTTGTTAATATAAATATATTATTTTCTTTTTTTAATATTAAAACCCAACCTTAGCCCACCTCTGAAAATGTCAGATTTTTTTGGTGTTCATCTCCGTGAACTTTTACCTTAAAAAACAAACCCTCCAATGGTTCTTGGTCTGAAAAACGGATGATGTGGCGTTTTTAAGGGCTAAAAACGCCCTATTGGAGATGCTCTTAACGTCGGGTAGATATCTTTACGCTAAAAAGGATAGGACTCCATATCCAAAGAACCTAGACTTAGATGCTCATATGCTTAAGAGTAGAATACATACAATTGAATGTTTGTCTCAGCTCATGGTAGCACACTATAAATAACACTCTCCACTCACGATAAAGGCTATCATAAATTCTATACTCATTCGCTCAATGAGTAAGATTCCATTTATCTTGATTTCTCCACTCTCACTCAGTGTAAGGATTCCTATAAGTCTGATGCAGCCAAAACATCCAAAGTCTCTCTGCAAGCATGCACTAAAGAACAGAAGTAGAAATGCTTCGGAAGTTTTACACCATGCACTAGAAATATTCTAAGTGTAAAATCTTCCGAAGCCAAGACCAACATCTTCCGAAGCCAAAAGTGAAGTCTTCTGAAGCTTCAAAGACAAAGTCTTCCGAAGCCAAAGAGTGAAGACAGATTTCTTCTGAATACTTTAGAGATATGCCTTTATCTGATGTACTTTACCATAAAGCTGGACCACCTTTCCGCTGCAACTCTGTAAAGTCACCAACTTACATGAGTTGGTGAAAGGTTCATGCTTTTGGTAACTGTACATTGAGGTCTTAAGTCCATGATTTCTACTTTATGTACTTTTATCCTTTTTGTAATATATTAGGATGTGAGCTATGGCATGTCATAGTCACAAGTCAAAAGGCAGATATGCCTTTTGACTCTACATTTGATTTTGTAGTTGTCTAGTCAATTGTATCCAGCTGGCCTTCAAAGTATGGCCGGTTGTAGGATGTAGTATAAAGTATCTCAAGTACTTGTAACTTTCTATCGATGCTTTGTAACTTGTAATAGAACTTGAGAAGCAATATACAACATTCTTGAAAACCAAATACTTGTGTTGTTTGCAATCTTGTTCTGTCTTACTTTTACTTGTGTTCTTAGCATCTTTCATTAACAAGTTGTTCCCTATTTGATCTGTTAAGTGTTCTAAGCAACTTTCCTCATTGTGTTGTTGTGTTGTAAGTGCAAACCCTTCACCGGTCCTGCATTTGGTATCAGAACATTTCAGGCTCTTGATATAAGATCTCACCATCTTAAGATCCCTCACACACACAAAATACTTAACAACTCAAATGGCAGCTATAACCAAAGCTGATATGGAAACTGGAACTATGAAAAAGTCTCCACTGATCACTCCTGAAGACTTTGATACTTGGTGTCAAAGAATGGAAGGCTTTATCAAGTCTTAAGACTCCAGGATATGGGACTCTGTTGTTGAAGGACCTTACATACCAAGCACCACTTCTGCTACTGGTGGTGGTATGATTCCTAAGGCTGTGGCTGATTACTCTGAAGCAGATAGAAAGAGAATAGAGATTGATCAAAAAGCCATGACAGCCCTTCAAACTGCTCTTCCAAACTCCATCTATAGAGGCTTCAAGAAGTGCAAAACTACCAAGCAACTATGGGAGGCACTGAAGCTAATGTATGAGGGGTCTACTGAAGCAAATGAGAACAAGAAGGATCTCCTGAAGCAGCAGTTTGAAAACTTCACCTTCAAGACAAGTGAAACCATGACTCAACAATATTTCAGGTATATTGAGATTGTGGATACTCTAATGGATGTTGGAGTAACTCTTGAGAACAGGGACATAGTAAGGAAGTTTATGTCCTCTCTTCCTAGACAATGGACACATTATTGTGTTGTTATCAAGAGGACTGAGAACCTTAAGACTTTTACTCTCACAGAGTTGTATGCTATTCTTAGTGGCTACCAGATGGAGATGAACATGCAAAACTCATCTGGTAACTTCAACAATCAACTGAGTTCAGCCTTCCATGTGGTTGAAAGGGAAAACATTGAACCACATCATCATCTTATATGCTTCCCTGACAACTCACAAAAGGACCCTTTCATCACCTTCCCAGAGACTCCAAGGAAAAGCTACACTCAAGGAAGTCCTTTCCAAGAGACAAGTTCTTCTCATGCCTTTGTCTCTGCTGATGAAACTTTAGGCAACTTTCTCTTCACTCTTGAAGATTAGGATTGTATCCATCCATATGATCTAGAGTACATGGAGATAGTCCAGTAGATGGCTCTTCTCACTCACAGAGCCAAGAAGTTCTACAAGAGGACATGGAGAAAGTTTCCAAGCAATGTAGCCAGTGGAAAGTTTGGGCTGGACAAAAGCAAAGTAAAGTGTTACAACTGTAACCAGATGGGACACTTTGCAAGAGAGTGTAAGGCACCAAGGATAAATGGTGGCCAAGCACAAACCAGACCAAACTACACTAAGAAAGCCCCCCAGAATGAGAAGCCAAAGCAGCAAGCTGCAGTTGCTGTTGAAGAAGGAGGGTTTGACTGGAGTTTTCAAGTAAAAGATGCATCTCCAAACCAAGCACTCTGGCAGACCACGATGAAGCCAAGGTATTAGAACATCTTTGTACTCTTGAATGCATTGCTAAAGTTAATAGATACATGTCCTAGAATTTAGAAATGAGATATGACCTTGAGTCCTTAAATATTTTAAAAGCTGATTTTAAAAGAGCTGAAAATGATTATAAACTAAAGATAGAGGACTTGGAGAAAACCATTTCAACTTTTAAACATGAGTATACAAACTACAGGACTCAGATCAAAGATCTCATTACTAAATTAACTGAATGCCAGGCTGAGCTTGTGACCAGCAAAGCCAAGGCAGAAAAATGTGTTCTTGAAGAAGAGACCTTCAAGAACATAATATCCTCATCCTTGCATGCAAAAGTTTGTTATCAAAATAAGCAGGGACTAGGATCTTGTGAGATAACTCCTCCACACACAATCTTGTCTGTAAGATCTCCTAGGTGTGGAACTTGTGAAGATGAGCTTCCCCTCATAGATCCTGTGACTATAGAGGATGAAGAGGAGATGGTGGAGAATGACTCTGAGAAGAGTGAAGAAGAGCATTCTAAGAAGGGTCACCATCTCTCTGAGGAGAGTAAAGCTGTTGGGATGACCAAGTCAAGAAGAAAGAACTTAATCAGGAAGGCCAAAAGAAAGTCCAAAAAAGCTCAAGAGATCAAGGCTACCTTCAATTCTGCACAGAAACAAGTCTTCATCTCTACAGGATTTGAAGTAGTAAAGGCTGAAGACACAAACTTGAACTCCATCAACAAGAGTTCTAGTTCATATCCAAATCATCCCATCATCAAGAAGAAGGCTGATCAGTTGTGCATTGCTGCTGTACAACCTGAACCATCCTGCTCCAAAGGTAGTTCTAACCCTACAAGAATTGCCACATCATCTGCAAAGGTGAAGATGGAGAAGGAAAGTGATCAAATTCAGCCTTGTTCACAAAGAAGAACTCCTAGAAGCAAGAAAATGGATTGTGTTATGTGTGGGAGTACCTCTCATCTTGCTAAAGATTGTGTTTACAATCCAAGAAGTACTCTCCACATGACCAAGAAAGAAACTTCTAAGAGTTTGGAGAAGAAGAAGCAAGCTTCGGAAGGAAAATCTGTTTCCTTCAGAAGCTCCAAAATGAAGAAGAAGACAATTGGAAACTTGCCTTCGGAAGAAAATTTGGTCTCGGAAGAAATGAATACTTCCGAAGCACTAAAACCTGCTGCAGTGAAAGCAAGATCTTCCGAAGGGCAGTCATCAAAACTTCTGAAGTCATCAAAACTTCTGAAGTATTGAAGGTCAAGTCTAAGCTTCCAAAGGTGGTATAGAAGTCAAAGAAAGACCAAGTGGCTGAAAGTTATTCATCAACATCAGCAAATGATCCCTCTAGCATGACTATAGGATCAATTACTGTTGCATTGTCTTCAACTTCTTTTGATGAGCCCAAGACCAATGAGGCTTGGGTTTCCAAATGTAACTAATTATCTCTTTTGTGCAGGGACAACTCAAGACAAACAGAAATGTATGGATCATTGATAGTGGCTGTTCCAGAGACATGACAGGCAATAGGTCACTACTCCAAAAGTTTGAAAGAATTGATGGAGGACCAGTTGCTTTTGGAGGAGATGTAAGAGGTTACATTACTGGAAGGGGCAAGGTCACAAATGGTAAGCTCAGCATTGAGAAGGTAAACTTTGTCAAGGAGCTTGGGTACAATCTTCTGAGTGTATCCTAATTTTGTGATCAGAGTCATAACATGCTTTTTACTGAGCATGAGTGCATTGTTCTCAGGCCCGGGGTGGTCATTCCTCATGAGCACATCTTGCTCAGAGCCCCCAGGAAAGGGAACATGTACAAGATGGACTTGCAAGAAACATCTCCCTCAGGAGAAATTTCCTGCTTTCTATCTAAAGCAAATAATGATGAATCTTTCCTCTGGCATAAAAGAATGTTCCATGTAAACTTTAAAAACATGAATAAATTAATTAAGAATGATTTGGTAACTGGAATACCAAAAAAGAGTTTACAAGTGATGACCACTGTGTTGCATGCCTAAAAGGGAAGCAACACAAGGTATCTCACAAGCCAAAGGAAAGAAACTCCATCATTAATCCCCTACACTTATTACATATGGATCTCTTTGGCCCCACCAGTGTAGGAAGGACCTCTTATTGTTTAGTGATCACAGATGATTTTACAAGATTCATTTGGGTCTTCTTTCTTAGAACTAAGGATGAGACTCTTGAGATTCTGAAGAATTTCATCTTAAAGATTGAGAATCAATATGATCACAAGGTCAAAACCATAAGATGTGAACAAGGAACTGAATTCAAGAATCAAATCCTTGATACATTTTGTGATGAAAAAGGTATTACAAGACAATATAGTGCTCCCAGGACTCCTCAGCAAAATGGGGTTGGTGAGAGGAGAAACAGGACACTAATTGAAGCTGCAAGAACTATGTTGTCTAACTCTAAACTGCACATCACCTTCTGGGCAGAGGCAGTGAACACTGCTTGCCATATGCAAAACAGAGTTTTAGTGGTTAAGATACATGGTAAGACTCCTTATGAACTTTGGCACAAGAGAAAACCCTTCATTGGTTTTCTCAAGTCATTTGGATGTCCTTGCACCATCTTGAATACCAAGGATCAAAGTACCAAGTTTGCTGAGAAATCAGATGATGGACACTTTATTGGATGCTCTTCTCAAGCTAAAGCTTATGGAGTATACATTCTCAGAACTAGAGTAGTTGAGGAGTCAGCCAATGTGACTTTCAATGAGCACACTCCCAGTGTGAAAGGTTCTGCTCCGGATTGGCTATTTGATCTTGATTTAGTTACCAACTGTTTTAACAAATCTTGTGAGAATGTTTCAGGATCTATAGATATATTACCAACAGGTGATCTAGATCTGTCTAAGCAACTTGCTGTGATCCCTCAGCTAAGGATCCACAAGTCTCATCCTAACACAAACATCATTAGAGATGTTGATTCAAGGGTGAGAAAAAGAGGACAAACCCATGAAGCAAATGTTTGTCTTCACTCTTGTTTCTTGTCCCAGATAGAGCCAAATAAAATTGATGAGGCTCTAAAGGATAGAAGTTGGGTTGAAGCTATGCAAGAGGAGCTGCTTCAATTCAAAAGGCAAAAGGTTTGGAACCTATGTCCTCTTCCTCAAGGGAAGACTATCATAGGAACCAAATGGGTTTTTAGGAACAAGAAGGATGATAGAGGACTTGTCATAAAAAACAAGGCAAGACTAGTTGTTCAAGGATATACTCAAGAAGAAGGAATTGAGTATACAGATGTTTTTGCTCCTGTGGCAAGACTTGAAGCTGTTAGAATATTCCTAGCTTTTGCTGCATCCAAGAATTTCAAGGTCTACCAACTTGATGTCAAGTGTGTTTTTCTTTATGGGGTGATTGATGAAGAGGTGTATGTCAGACAACCACCTGGGTTTGCAGATCTTGATCATCCTGATTATGTCTGCAGGCTTGATAAAGCTCTATATGGGCTGCACCAAGCACCAAGAAAGTGGTATGAGACTCTATCTCAGTAACTCTATCAACATGGCTACAAAATAGGTACTATAGATAGAACTCTCTTCATCAAAGGAATAGAAAATGACATAATGCTAGTTCAAGTATATGTAGATGACATTATATTTGGGTCAACTAATCCAAAGCTCTGTATAGACTTTGAGAAGCTGATGAAGGACAGGTTTGAAATGAGTGCCATGGGGGAACTCAATTTCTTTCTAGGAATTCAAGTGAAGCAAGTTGACAATGGTATTTTCATAAGTCAGTCAAAGTATGTACAGGACATACTTAAAAGGTTTAACATGACTGATTGTAAGGTTGCTAAGACACCCATAGCCAGAAATCACTCCCTTGGATCTGATCTTGAGGGGGAGTGTGTTGATGAACACCTCTATAGAGCAAGGATTGGGTCTCTTATGTACCTCACAGCTAGCAGGCCAGATATCATGTTTGCTACATGCATTTGTGCAAGATATCAAGCCAACCCCAAGATGTCACATCTAGTCACTGTCAAAAGAATTTTAAGATATCTCAAAGGTGCTCCATCACTTGGCCTTTGGTATCCAAAGAATTCTGACTTTAATCTGTATGCTTATACGGATAGTGACTATAGTGGTTGAAACATGACTGCAAAGTCTACATCAGGGGGATGTCAATTTCTTGGTGGAAGGGTGGTCTCTTGGCAATGCAAGAAACAATCATGTGTGTCTGCATCAACTGCTGAGGCTGAATACATTGCTGCTGCAAGTTGCTGTGCTCAAGTGCTTTGGATTCAAAATCAGATGCTGGACTATGGATTTAACTTTAAAGAGACTCCCATCCACATAGACAACAATAGTGCTATCTCCATGACAGAGAATCCTGTGCAGCACTCAAGGACAAAGCATATTAACATCAAGTATCATTTGATTAGAGATAACTTTGAAAAGGGATTAATCAAACTAGTCAAAGTTAACATAAATGAACAATATGCTGATCTGTTCACCAAACTTTTGATGAGCAGAGATTTAAATATCTTGTATCAGCTATTGGGATGATTAACTTTGAATAGCTTTTCTTAAAACTTAATCATATTTATTTCTAAAATCTGTGTGTCCTAAGTTGTCTATTATATCACCTTCATAAGCCCTTGTTTTCTTTGGAAAAAAAATCTTTTCAAAAGACTTTTCTTATATTTTTGAAAATCTTGATCTCTTCGGAAGATTCAAAATTACCTTCGGAAGTAGTTTATGTCTTAGTAAATAAATTATTGCTTCAGTAATTTTACCTTCGGAAGAAATTTCTGAAATATCTTCCGAAGCTTAAAATCAACTTAAGTACTTTGTATGTTTTCAAAGAACAAGTTTCTTCCGAAAGCAATATACCTTCGGAAGTATTAATTATTCTTAGAATAAAAATCTCTGAGTGTAAAACTCTCTTCTGAAGCAAAATTCTCAAAAACCTTTGAAATCTCTTCCGAAGCCAATTTGCCTTCGGAAGCTTTTTCTTCAGAACTTCCAAAGCAAATAACCTTCGGAAGATGTCTCGACTTCCAAGAAAACTACTTTTTGGGCAAAAGTAAACTACTTTTCAGAGGTGGGACCGACATCCGGATTTCAAAGTTTATCCTCTTTCATTAACTTTGTCTCAAATCCTTTTCACATAAATGCCCAACGGTTCCCCCCTCTTTCACTATCTTCCTCAATTACACTATTCCTTAAACCTAAATTCTCTCAAACCGCCTTTTGTTCTTCATCTTTCTTCATCCTTAAGCTTCTAAAATGGCCAACCTAAACATCAGAAACAACCCAGATTTCTCCATGCAACTTCACAAGCAACATAACCAAGTTGCTCTGTTAAGCTCTGAGAAAGATGAAAGTTTCTCAGAGATATGCCGTTTCTTAGCTCTATCAAATTACGCCACCTCCCTAACCATTGATCCTACTCTCTATGAGGATCATCTGCTTGAATTTTGGAAGACCTTCCAAGAGGTCATTATGGATGGGGAGAAGGCACTGTCTGCCACAGCGCAAGGGAGGACAATCTTCATCACTCCGGCCATCATAAACACTCATTTGCAGCTGGATGATGAAAAAGGTGAGTTGTCTTTCCCAAAGTAAGCTGTAAATCATTCCTTTGAGTAGATGGGCTATGAGGGAGATTTCTCTATAAAGACCTTCAGGAAAGGAAAGGTCTCATCCCAGTGGAAATACCTGCTTCATGTGGTTATCGACAGCTTGTCAAACAAGCATGGAGGGTGGGACCATATTCCTGAGGATCTCTCCTTCATAGTACATGGAATGGTTCAAGGGGTCAACTTCAGGTACACTCAATTTGTTTATACAAATTTGCTTCCTAACTTGGACTCCTTAGAGTATTATATGTTTCCTAGATATGTTCAACACATTCTCAACTGTGAAATGGGCTCATAATTAAGGGAAACAGATAATATTCTTAAACTGGGACAGATGAAGCTGGTGTAACACCCGGTTATATAAAAAAAGAAGAGTTAAGTGGAATTCACCCGACATTCCATGTATCTCATCTAAGAAAGTGCTTAGCCGATGAAGACATGATTGTCCCACTGGAAGATATTGTGGTAGACGAAAGGCTCAATTATGTGGAGTAACCAGTGGCATTCATTGATAGAAAAGAGAAGAGGCTGAGGAATAAAGTGGTTCCTCTTGTGCGTGTACAATGGAAGCACAGGAAGGGATCCGAATCTACATGGGAGACTGAGGAACAGATGAGGCAGCATTATCCTTATCTGTTTGAGGAATAACATGTTTCGGGGACGAAACCTATATAAGGGGGGTGGACTTGTAACACCCGGTTATAAAAAAAAAAGACAAGAAATGGAGAATAAAAGAAATAAGAGCAATAAAGTCCAAGTAGAGGGACTAAAAGTGTCCAAAAGGACAAAATCTTTGAAAAAGTGGGTGTAAAGGTGGCATGGCCGCCCATCCTTACTTCACATCACCCTTTCTTCGGATTTAGAGAGAGAGAGAGAGAGCAAAGAAACTCCGGGTCTTGAAGAAGAAGAAAGAAGAGAAGTCGAATTCAAGGTAAGAATTCGTGGTTTTTATGTGTTTATAACGGGTTCTATCCCGGTTATATGCTTATGTGCTCTTGTGTTTGAGTATGTGCCCGTGTGTGTGTGTGTGGTGGTGTTCTAGGTGTTTGAACTCATTTGCATTCGGGTTAGAAGGAAGATACACCCAAAGTTGCACCAGGTGAGTTCTAGACCCTGGTTTTTACTTGTTTTTAAACTCTCTTTGGGGCTGAAAATGTATTAAAAAGTTTTTACAAAGTTTATGTATGTTTACCCGTATGTATTATGCATGTTAAATGTTGATTCTTGAATGCTTATAGGTTGTTCATGTTTAGAATAGCCATGTTAAGTTTAGAACAAATGGGTTTGATGAATTGGGGTTGAAAACATATTAGGAACATGATATGCAGAAGGTTTATACGCCTGAAAATGCCATAGAATGAATTAAGTGTAATCCATGCGCCTAAACAGTAGCCCATGCGCCTAAGATTACCTTAGAAATGTTTTAAGTATAGCCCATGCGCCCGAATGGCCCATGCGTCCGAATGGCCCATGCGCCTGAGTGGCCCATGCGCCTGATTAATCAATACGCCTAAGTGTCCATGCGACTGAAAGAGGTCATATGCCCCAATAGTACCCATGCGTGCGAATGGCCATGCGACTAAGTGGTCCATGCGCCTGAATTCCCATGCGCCTAAGTGTCCCACGCGCCCAAGTACCCATACGCCTAAACAGGGCCCATGCGCCCAAATAGTGCCATGCGCCTAAACCCTTAGAATTTAATGCAGAATGTTTGGGAGTCTGTGCCTTTAGGGTTTTGACCGAGGGTTAACTAGGGCATATTAATGATGGGTTTCATGCATGATTATGAATGATAATAATTGAGTATGATTGTCTAATGATTGTTCCTTATTATTATTATTGCTATTAATGTTATTACCTATAGAATGTGACTTTGCGTGGTATCTTTATTATCATCACATAAGGTATATTGTAATAATAAAGAGAAATAGCAATAAAGAAAAGAAGAGGAACATTAATAAAATGTTAACAAGTCTTGCAAGCTTATAGGAGGTATTCACGACCGTGTTGTCGTTAGCTCAACTGTGCTGCGGGTTAGCTACCCTTTTATGCACACAGGGCCAGTCTTGGAGATTGGCAGGACCCTTGTAGCGTACCCTGGGTGATTAGGTCGGCCTTGTATACAGTACACAGCACCCTTCCGAGGGATACAGTTCACCCTTTCGAGGGATATAGTTTACCCTTTCGAGGGATATAGATGGCCCATCACCCGTTTTCCTCCGCGCATATAGTTGGGGTATTGCTCATTGGTTCATACAGACAGTGAAAGATAAAGATAAAAGAAAACAAAGTAAACAAGACATACAATAAAGAGATCGAACAATATTTGTTCATATAGTTAATGCGTGCTCGCATATACAGTAAAGAGTTATATTTTTAAAAGAAAAGAGTATTTTCATATATACCATACAGAAAGTATTTTATTACTTATAAAACTAGAACTCACTCAGCAACGCTGACTTTTATGCATTTTCAGTTGGCAGGTAATTATTGCTGAGGATGGCACGAGGGTGAAGCTACTCGGCAGGAAAAGACTGACATCCATTCATAATTGTTATTTCTGTTGTTTTGTAATGCAATTAAACAGTTCTTTTGTATTCAATCAAACAATAGTGTATTGCTTAACAACAAGGTTTAATGAAATGAAATGAATGGTTTTTGTTAAAATGATTCCGCTGCTTAAGTTTATTAAATTTATAATGTATTTAATGCTGTGAATGACCAACTGTGAGGTCTCCGGGTACGGGGCCTTACAAGTTGGTATCAGAGCCAAAGTTTAAGAGAATTGGGTTAAATAAATTTTTAAAACCTAAACTTAAACTGAAAATAGGACAAATAGAGGGATGTCAGCCTGAGTAGCTACGTGCCATCAGGTATGTCTTTTCTTAATGTTAACCGGTATTATGTGCCCATGCTATTTGATTTATGTGCTCTTAGTAGATTTAGATACTAATTAAGTCAGGATAGGAAATCCTTGGGGTATGAAGAGTAAAGTAAGTGGCTAATCACAACTGGCCACTGTAATTAGAGACTTACTATACTTAACATAAACTGAGCTATTACCTTGAATGACCGCGTTAGCGTTTGAATCTTATAGTGTGCTTTAGAGGATGGCTGGCGGTAGATCTTCAAAGGCCTCTCGTGGAGGAGGTCAGGGTGCTGCTCTGCGACCTAAGAGAGGGAGACCCAGAGTCGAGAAGGTGGTTCATGAGGGACCTGAGATCCCTCATCTGGAGGGGGGCGACGAGAGCGCCAATCTGAGAGCCTCAGTAAAGGAGGCTGTGGTAGAAGAGGTTCATCAGGTCATGCAGACGATTCTACCGTCTGTGATGACCGAAGTGATCAAGGCATTAAAGGAAGGGGAAAGAAACCGGTCCTCGGGAGGACGGGAGCAACCAGAACCGGAAACGGTTCTCTCTGATGACGAGGAAGAAGAAGAAGAGCCTGCGCCAGAGGCGACACGAGGCTGTAACTATAGGGCGTTTATGAGATGCAAGCCCCCAACCTTCGACTGAAACGGAACTGCGGCTGCTACTCACTGGTGGGTGAGGGAAATGGAGGCCGTCCTTGATATTAGTGAGTGCCGTGAGGATCAGAAGGTGAAATTCGCTACCCACTCTTTTGTGGACTTGGCTTTGTTCTGGTGGGACAACATTGTCCAAGCCGAGGGTAGCAGGGCCATTGGGAGAATGAGATGGCCTGAACTGAAGAAGCTAGTGATTGAGGAATTCTGTCCTCACAGAGAGATGGACAAGGTGGAAAGAGAGTTCCTGCAGCTGGAGGCGGGAACGATGACACACCAGCAGTACACCACTAAATTTAATAAAATGGCGCGACTGGTGCCCGATCAAGTGACACCACTATCACGAAAGATCAAGAGATACATCCAGGGGCTGCCGGCGGATATCCGTAGGCATATGATCGCCGCCCGGTCGAGCACTTTTAGATCGGCGGTTGATTTGGCTAGTAGATTATATGATGAGCGCGAGGTGGTGGTGGCTGAGGTGAATAGGAAGGGTGGAGGTGACCGTAACTGGAATGGGAAACGGTTTGGACGTGGTGGAACCGCCCCAAACAATAAGGTGGCAAAGGTGGGTGACCGACGTGTGGTCACAACTGGTGCAGAACGGAAGAAGTGTGGCAAATATGGAAGGGAGCATACCGGTGAGTGCAGGATGGGGATGAACGTATGCTTCAGGTGTGGTCAGCCTTGTCACATCGCTAGAGACTGCAAGAAGCCGAGGGAGGAGAGCTCGGGAGTAGGGAATAAGAAGCCGGAGAATGGAGGGCAGAGGGCGAGTGCTAGAGCTTACACTATGACCCGGGAGGAAGCCAGAGCTAATCCCGATGTTGTGTCAGGTATGTTTCTAGTAAACCAAATTTATGCCTCTGTATTGTTTGATTCCGGTGCTAGCAGGAGTTTTGTTTCCACTACTTTCTGTGCTAAGTTGCTTGTTAGTAGTAGAAAGATTAGTGAACCATTCGATGTAGAAACTGCTATTGGTAAGTCCACTAGAATTACTGAAGTTGATACATATGTACCTAGATCCTGATATGAATGTAATATGTCTTGTTTGTCTTACACTTATGTAATGGTTGGGTTATTAATGAAATGAGAATGGTTGAGTGTGATTTATAATGTTTAATATTTCATTAATGAGTTGATATTGAATTGGTTATATAGGTTTGTGATTGTTTGAATTGATACACATAATGTTATATTAATGAATACATTCAAACTTAGCAATATGAAGTTCTCATGCGAATGGCCCATGCGAATGGACCATACGCATGAACAACTTCAGGCGAATGACTCAGTCGCACGACTGAACCAGGAGACTGGATCAGTCGTATGATTGTAACATGAGATTGGCTCAGTCGCACGACTGAACACTCAGTCGTGCGAATGGATCAACCGCATGGCTCAATCGCACGACTGAACCATACTAATGGTTCAGTCGCCCGAATGAGCAACCCTAACCTATGAATACCACCTAATTCGTGGAAAAACGTAAGCATTCATTCCAATTCGACTCCAGACGTACCCTAGCCGTCCAGAAGCCTCCAAGTTCATACTCCAAGTTCATAGAACGCTGTAGATCGATTCCTAATCGCTTCTTGACGTTAGATTCAATACTTTATTGTTTCTACGTGCGTTCTCACTGATTGGATCGCCAATAAAATAGGATTCCACACTATTTGGTTTGGTTAACACGCTAATCAGTTGGTGTTTCGTTCAAATACCAGATCCTAACAAGTGGTATCAGAGCTTTGGCTCTTGATTACGTGTGATTCAATCAATTTTGATACAAAGGTTGTGTTTTTTCACTAAAAACACAATCTTTTTGTGTCAAACATTGTCTTGGACGTCCCCTGCTCATCAAGTTTTGGTTTCTACGGCATAAGGCGATTAGGGTTGGTGAAAATTCGGGTTTTTACGGCCAAAACACGTTAAACCTAGAAATTTTCGAAATACAGCAGCTTCAGTCGCACGATTGACCCAATCGCACGACTGGACTTCATTCGCATCCCCCAGACGTACGATTGGACTCAGTCGTATCTTCATTCGTACGACTAAGCCGACCGTTTGCATTGTTCATCCGCATCAGTTTCATTCGCACGACTGGACCAATCGCTTAGTTCAGCCGCACGATTGAACCAGTCGCATAGTTCATTCGCACGGGTAGCCCAATCGCACCACTCCATTCGCACCAGTTAAACAGGTTCTTTAAGAGACTTAAAGTTAATCAAGATGGAGGATCAGTTTTTAGCGTTTACAGTCGGGAAGGACTCACGTATTCAAAACTTACTGCTACTGGAGAGTGAGGTGGGGAATCACAATAAACCCCCTAAGCTTATAACGTTAGATGAGTTTCCCCACTGGAAACAACGTTTTGAGATCTACTTGAATGGAGTAGATCCTAATATGTGGGAAGCTATTGAGACGGGGTACAGTATGCCGGTGGGAGATGATGGGGTGAAACTTACTTTAGGAGGAATGACTGATGCACAGAAAGTTAAATATAATGCTGAAAAGAGAGTATATGCATTGCTAACTCAGTCTATCCCTAAGGATATTTTTCACCAATTCTCTGAGAATAAGCAAGCCAAGAAGTTATGGGATGAGCTGGAGAAAAGATATGACGGGAATGCTTCATTGAAGGCCATTAAAGCTAAGGAGTTGAAGAAAGAATTTGACAACTTTTCATCGATGAGAAATGAGAGCTTAGACGATGTCATTGACAGATTTTACCATTTGATGAGCGAGCTGCACACACATGGTGTCACAACTACCATGGAAGATAAAGTGTCAAATTTTGCAGACAGGTTGCCAGAAAGTTGGGCTTCTTTTGTTTCAAATCTGAGACAGAATGGATTGCTAGCAAGGTTGGACATCAATGATTTCATTCTAAAGCTGCGAGAAGAAGCACTAAGGATGAAGTACCGAGCTCAGAAGTCTTCGTATACTCAGAATCCAGCTTTGTACAATGCCACTCCTCAAGTTAAGACGTCTGGAGCACCCTCTTCAGACTGCCTTTGTGTCAAGCTCATCTGGTCCTTCACAAGCCTCTCCTTCAGGATCAGAAACGTCAGGGTCTTCTAGTATCCCATACATTGGATCTGAAGCAAATGCTACAAGACTGAAGACTGAGAATCTCGGAAACGTGACGATAGAGGTAGCACGAGAGCACATGGATCTCTTAGCAGCCGTGGTCCATTCCTATGATGGACTTGTTGCTGGGAAAATTGGAAACTACCATCTGGCAGACGGGGACTACGAGCAGGTAGATAAGACAGAACTGGAGAGGATGGATATTATGTGGGCCTTAGCAAGTGCTGTCCGGAGAGCTAAGAAGTTTGTGAAAAAGACCGGACAAAACTTGGTTGCTACTAAGGACACTACTTTTGGCTTTGACAAGAGCAAGGTGACCTGCTTCAACTATGGAGAAAAGGGGAACTTCAAGAGAGAGTGTGTGAAGCCAAAGAAGACTGGAAACGGGAATCCATTCTCGTCCTTCACTCGTCAAGACAAGCAAGCTAGCAGTTCTAGTTCATCAAGCAAGGATCCAAACGCCTTGACTGCCCATGATGATGAAGGACAGGACTGGAGCTTTCGGTTTGTCTCTCCAGGAGAATCCAATATTGCAAGTGTGTAAGACTTAGATGATGATTCCGCGAGTGAAGGAGATATTGCAATGGAGCTAGCGATGTCAAACTGTGAAGAGACTGCAACTGAGGTCAGCTACAAGCCTGAAGAAGAGACGTCTACAACAAAGACGGAATCACTAGAACCAGAGACATCAGATGCTGCGTTATTGGCTGATTCATCAAAACCTCCTCAGGTAAGTACTACTGACCAACTTTTCAATAATCATGCTTGTTCTGATTGTAATAAATTTAGAGAAAGCATAGATTTGAAATTTTCTAGGTTATTAGATCACAATGATAGCTTAGTAAAGGATTTGCAACTATGCACTGAAGCAAATAGAGTTTTAAAACAAAATGAGCATAGTTATAAAGAAAAGATAGACCTTTTGAATAAACAGCTTAGGGAAACAGAAGTTGTAGCCTTTAACCAAGCTAATGACATTAGGTACTATCTTAACTCCCTAGAAGACACTAAGAAACAAAAGGCAGGTTTAGAAGTAGAAGTAAATTCATTAAAGCAAAAACTGCACAGTTGGACAAGTTCATCTCATATTGTACAACACTTAGTGAGGGAGCGTAACAATGGGGAGGGTTTGGGTTATAAAGTGGTTCCTCCACCACCTGAGACCTTGATGAACACTAAAAGTAAACCAATAAATAACAATCCCATCAAGGATCATGTGGTGTCTACTCCTCTTGTAAGTGATCCAGATTCCTCATGTTCTACAATTGAATCTGGAACAAAACAAAAGGAGGCCACTTCAAAGGCAAAGGAAAAAATGCATTGTGTTAATCTGGAAAAAGAATTTGAAAAGGTTAATATAAAGTCAGGGTCAAACAAAGTCAAATCTGAACCTAAAAAGACTGTTAATATTAACAAATCACGAGTCTCATGTCAAAGTCCAGTTAACCAAAATGGAAAAGATGTTAAAAATATTAAAACAATTAAGTTTGTTAAACAAAAGAAAATATCAAAAGAAGTAGAGTCAAAGCCCAAACATAATGATGTCACTAGGGTGTCACACACATCTCCACATAGACAGTTAATCATAAAGTTGATAGCAGGTCATGCTACAACTGTGGAGAGTGTGGACACATTGCTTCTTATTGTCCTTACTATCAGACACCTAGGAAGAAAATTGAACTTCAGGATTCAAAACCTAGGTCTTCTAAGAGGAGTTCTTTAACTCCACCTAGAAGAACTAGTGAACCCAAAGTTCAACCCATTAGTCAGTCGTCTGTTTATCACAAACAGGCCTTACACAAATCTGGCTTATGGAAAGAAAAGTCATCCTCTGTGTCTGATAATGATGACAAGAAGTCACCTGAGCTACCCTCACCTTCTAAGGGTCAATGGGTTGAATTCATGATGTGTGATGCCTCTGGGAAACCCAAGCCAATAAAGGCTTGGGTTCCTAACCTAAACTAATGTTTTAAATTGTATGTGCAGGGTGTTTGCTACAGTGCTGAAACCAACACGTGGATTGTAGATAGCGGAGCATCCAGGCACATGACAGGAAACAGGGCACTCTTATCAAACGTCAAACAAATAAAAGGAGGGCATGTATCTTTTGCTGGTAACAAAGGAGGATACATCACAGGTTAGGGAGAGGTTGGAATCAGAAAGTTAAGTTTGATAAAGTGAACTACGTTCAACAACTTCAAAACAACTTACTTTCTGTTTCCCAAATATGTGACAAAGGATTTAAGGTCATATTTGACAACAAGAAGTGTTATGTCCTAAAGAAAGACTATGTGATTCCGGAGGACCAAGTTTTGATGACAGCTTCAAGATATAAAGACTTTATGTTTTGGATCTCCCAACGGCTTCTACAACGGATCATGAAGTTCAGTGCTTCCTATCAAAAGCTACTGAGAAGGACTCATTTCCTGGCATAGGAGAATGGGACACATTAATCAACGGAAGATGAATCACTTGATCCAGAAGGATCTCGTGAGAGGAGTTAACGTCAAGAATTTCCAACTTCCAGATTTCTGTGTAGCATGCAAGAAAGGCAAACAGACGAAGAAGTCTCATAAGGAAAAGAAAGTCCATTCTATCGAGCTTCCTCTTGAACTTCTTCACATGGATCTGTTTGGTCCAGTCAGTACAAAAAGCATTGCAGGTGACTTGTACTATTATGTGGTTACTGATGACTACTCAAGATTCTGTTGGGTAATGTTTCTGAAGTCCAATCAAAAACATTTGAGTCATTCAAGGAATTAGTAACCACACTGGAATCTCTCTACAAGCTGAAGGAAAGACAGGTACGCTCAGACAACGGAACCGAGTTCAAGAATCAGTGGATGGAGGCATACTGCAAGGAAAAGGGAATTGTGCACCAGTTCACTTCTGCCTACACGCCTCAGATGGATGGTGTTGCTGAGAGAAAGAATCGAAGCTTGATAGAGACAGCACGGACAATGCTAGCAGACTCGAAACTGCCTATCCAATTCTGAATGAGGCAGTGGCAAATGCATGTTACACATTAAATCGAGTTCTAGTAGTCAAGCGCCATGGCAAGACTTGTTACGAGTTACTACAACGACGTAAACCTAATCTGGAGTATCTCGAACCATTTGGCGCGCCGTGCACACTTCTGAAGAAGACTCAAGAAGGAAAATTCAACGAGAAGGCTGATGAAGGTATCTTCCTAGGATACAACATACCGAACAAGAGAGTTTACAACAACTCAACGGTTTAGTAGAAGTGTGGTGTAATGTTGATGTTAGAGATACACCACACCACCTACTGGCAAAGGACCCGCTTACTTTTTCGACTATGATGGATTTTCAAGTCCTTCAACATACCTATCTCTCCTTCTGATGACAAGTTAGCTACACGGATGATGTATGATATCTTGAATACACCATCACTTGATTCAACATCATCGAGCTCACAAGGAGAATCATCTCACCACTCAGGGGGAGCACTCGAAGAAAGTGACTCCTCCTCAGAAGATGAAGCTGAAGAAGATGACCAGAACAATCAGGAGGGACAGGTTCCAATTCCTGCAAGTCCACAAGCATCTAACAGTGATGCCTCCTCGACTTCGGAACCTCAAACTCCTTCTACCTCAGATGCAGAACCAAATGTTCATAATCTTGCTCTGAGGTAGTTGTTCCTACCACTCCAGGATCACGTCTAAATGTCTATCATCCCCTAGACAATGTCATTGGGGATGTCAGATCAGGAGTGCAGACCAGAAATCAGCTGTACTCAGCTGATTATGCCTCAATAATGGAAAAAGGATACATTCACGATGGTGCTTATCGGTGTTTTGTCTCGCAGTTTGAGCCAAAATACGTCAGTGAAGCACTGAATGATGAGGCATGGGTGAGTGCCATGCAAGAAGAATTTTTTCAGTTCAAGAAGTTAGGTGTAAGGACTCTGGTAGATAGACCTAAAGGTGCTAAGGTCATTGGCACCAAATGGGTCTTGAAATGCAAGAAGGATGACCAAGGCGTCATTATCAGGAACAAGGCTCGACTGGTAGTTCAGGGATTTCAACAAGTCGAGGGCATTGATTACAATGAAGTGTTTGCACCCGTGGCAAGGATGGAAGCATCCGCATCTTCCTTGCCTATGCATCGTATATGAAGATCAAAGTCTATCAATTAGATGTGAAGAGTGCATTCCTTCATGGTGAAATCCGAGAGACAGTTTATGTCAGTCAACCCGAGGGATTTGAAGATCCTTATCATCGGGACAGAGTTTACAAACTCGACAAGGCTTTATACGGGCTTCATCAAGCTCCAAGGGCCTGGTATGAGAAACTCTCGACTCATCTTGTGAAACACCGCTTTGGCAGGGGAGTCATTGACTGCACACTGTTTATCAAAGAAAAAGATGGAGACTTACTACTCGTACAGATCTATGAAGATGACATAATCTTCAGTTCAAAGAACGAAGAATTATGCAAAGAATTTGAAGCAGTAATGAAGGCGGAGTTTGAGATGAGTGCCATGGGGGAGATGAAATTCTTTCTCAGGTTACAGGTGGATCAGACACCCAAAGGAATTTTCCTACATAGACCAAGTATGTAGGAGACATTCTCAGTCGGTTTGACATGGAGAATGCTTCTGCAGCTGGGACTCCACTTGCTACAAACCATGATATAGCACCCGATGAAAATGGAGATCTGGTCGATGCAATAATGTACCGAGGAATGATTGGATCTCTCATGTATCTCACTGCCTCAAGACCTGACATCATGTATGCTACATGTCTATGTTCTAGATATCAGGCTAAGCCAAAGGTTAACCATCTGATTGGGGTCAAAAGGATATTTCATTATCTGAAGGGCACACCCACACTTGGGTTGTGGTATCCTCATGATGATGATTTTGAGCTTACGACGTATAGTACTCGGATTACGGGGGCTGCAAGATGAATTACAAGTCTACATCAGCAGGGTGTCAATTCTTTGGGAGGAGATTAGTGACCTGGCAGTGTAAGAAGCAGACCTCGGTTGCATTGTCAACCTGTGAAGCCGAATACGTTGCTGCTGCAAGTTGCTGTTCACAAATCATTTGGATTCAACAGCAAATGCGGGACTACGGTTTAAATTTCTCTTCTACTCCTATTTTTGTTGATAACTCTGCTGCAATTGCAGTAACTAAAAATCCAGTACAACATCCTAAGACCAAACACATCGGTATAAAATATCATTTTATACGGGACTTTTTGAAAAGAATTTAATCGATGTGGTAAATATAAATACAAATTTTCAACGCGCTGACCTCTATACAAAAGCTTTTGACAAACCACGTTTTCTATATCTGTTAGAGGTCAACGGTGTTAAAAAGAAAAGTGATGTTATTCCAGATGATGACCATGTGTAGTACGATGCAGTTTAGTCTACTTTTTCCTTTTTATTTCTTTATTTATTCTATTTTTGTTTAAATTAAATACATGTTATTTAGCTGTCTATTAAAATCCTAAAATATGTAAACCGCTTATGATTTTAGAATTTTAGGGGGAGAATAGGTCAGCCAGTAACAATATAAAAAAAACGAGGGAGAAGTAGAGGCAACTGATAGAAGGTAGATCGTATATGTGACATCGATTCAAATACTTTGGAAAATGATAGTACACAGGAACAAATCAAGTGGGACTTTAAAATTTTAATTTAGACAAGATGCAAAATTCGAAGTATAAGTCTGTGTAGTCTAAGCAATATAAAAGGAAATATGATAGAAAAACTGGTAACTACTAAGGTAACACAACGAAAGTAGACCTAGAGGTTGCTAGACCACAGATGATATGTCGGTAGATTCAACACAATAGATGATTAGACCTGACCGGTGATCCCAAGATCAAACTAAGTTGTTCAACTGACTGTGGGCTCCCATCTTATCATTGGTTAACACAATCAACAATATTCCAATAAGGGGTAATGAGCATGTAAACGCCAAAATGTGTGCGGATGACCATAAATAGAGCAAAGCACGAAAAAAATGAAAAGCAAATGCTATCAAGCTAATAACTTATGTAGTTGGTGCATTATGTGCAAAAGAAAATTTAAGATGCTCTAACAAGAAGATAGGTTGTGTGCCTCTCTGCTATGCGATGACACTGACCTGAGGATAAGCATAACCTAGATATTCTAGAATTCATTGTTGTTTGCCGCCACTCTGCTGTGCGATGGCACTGACCTGATGATTGGTTTCTCTTTGAAAGCTCTAAGAATAGTCTCTTCTTGTCAAAATACCCGTAGAATGCTCAAAAGCTCCTGAGGAATGTTGATTACCATATAAGCGTGGGATCCACAAATGTTGGTTGAAATAATTAAACCTTAAACTATCACCAATTTGTGTCAAAGTCTGTGTATGGATTTAAGAGGACAAATATACTGACAATCATCGTGGCTACAATTCTTGAAAGTCCAAATAATGTGGGCATCTAATAGTACCAGTATGATTTCCTAAATTTTGCTACCGACTCTGGATGAACACCAAGAAGTGAGCATCAAAAGGTTTTGATAACATGACCTAAAGGATTTGACTTGTCTGTATGATTCCAAAATTGAATTGGTCCAGTTATGGTCAAACTAAATAGAAGCTGCCTATTCCGGAACCGAATCCAGTAGATTTCTATCTTAGGATTTACCTCTCACAAAAAGTCAAAAACAAGTTTAATTTTTGTACTTCAGTTTAATTTTCTATTTACTTAGTCATTTCAGTTTGTTTGTTGTCGGACTACATCATGGAATTCTGTAAGGGTGTAAATCACCTAAAAGGGTCATGTCTGAGATGACCACATGTGTTTTCAAAAGATAAATGGGTCACGTCTGAGGTGACAAAGTGTGTAAAAGGATCACGTCTGAGGTGATCAATAGTTTTTCAAGTTAAAATGATCATGTCTGAGATGATCAAATGATTATAATGTTAATTCTACAGTTTAAAAGGGTTTAAATGTCAAATGGTAAGAAATGCAGAAAAATTCATAAGTATGACCCAGTCGCACGACTGGACCATGAGTTTGGGCCAATCGTGCGAATGGACCACACTCATGCCTTCTATAGCCGAATGGACATGAGTATGGACCATTCTACCGAATGGCCTATACGAATGACCCAGTCGGATGATTAAGAGCGAGCGAATGAGTAAGTCGCACGACTGAACTCCAGTCGGACGACTGAAGGGGGGCGACTGAACCAATCGCACGACTGAGGCCCATTTGCCCGAATGAAATGAGCGTATGAGCCCAGTCGTACGATTGAATTCAGGTTTAGTATAAATAGAGGGGGAGTCGGCCGTAGAGACTCATCACCCACATATTTGCCCTAATTCGCACGACTAGTGTTACTCTGCCCAATTTTCGTTTGATCACCATAAACCCTTGATTTTCGTGTACTAACTATCTGCACTGATTCTACAGGTACTTTGCGGTGCAAATCCATCGTTAATTCATTCAATTTGAGACCAAATCTTGACAATCAGACTCATTCGAAAAAACCGAAACATATGTGGCCAAATAACCTAACGAAACGAAGTAAACAAATGAAATTAAAGTGGTTAGGTGCTAAACTAATGGATTGCGAGTCTAATGAACCAGAACACGACGTCTAAACTTCAAAATCGGTGAAAATTTGAATTTGAATTGAACAGTCAGAAAAGCATGCGAATGGACAGGTTGATGAACTTCAGTCGCACGACTGAGGTGTGCGAATAGCTAAACCGCACGACTGAACCATGCATATGAGTTCAGTCGCACGACTGGTGTAAACGCATGAGTTTACATACGTATGAGTTCAATCGCACACTCAGTCGTACGTATGGGGTCATTCGCACGACTGGATCTCAGTCGCACTGCTCATTCGCACGACTTGATCTCAGTCGCACAACCACATTCGCATGACAGAAAAGAATGTTTTCAAGTCCAAGTGATTCAAGACATGTTTAGCCAACGGATACTAATGTTTATTTTCATTGTGTAACAGATGGCGAGTCGCTGGACCATGAGTACTAAGCACAACATTGTGCTCATCTGGATCTTACATCCAGAAATGCTTCAGACTTTTCTGGCATTATCACTTTTCTGAGGAGATCAAGGATTGCTCACGCTATATCTGCTCCATGTACACCGTATCGCTCTATACAGCAGGCCTTTTGGGAAGGTGCAGCAGTTGACAGATCTTCTGAGCCTCATTGTTTCAGGAGTACTATCTTTCGAGAGGCTATTGAGATCACGGAGGAGGATCTCAGGATTGTGCTGCAGTTTGGGGACGATGCTGACTGTCCTACTAGACTACACCCCCTTACTGTCAGAGGATGTTTCTTACAAGCTAAGTACTCTGGGGACATCAACGCAGGGGTGCTCAACAAGAGCAACCTGTGTCCCCAGCTGAAGTACCTTGCTCATGTGCTGCTGAAGTGCATAGCATCTAGGAAGGGAGGATTTGATGAGCTGTCAGATCAGATCCAGAACGCATATGTAGTGTTGGTGCTGAACCATCTGTTCAGCTTCTCCAGGATGATCTTCACCTACTTGGTGGAGAACATTGAGGGGAAAGGGAAGGAGGGCTTCTGCATGTACCCTCGATTCATGCAGATGATTATTGACTAGAAGCTCCCTTCCTTGCCGAAGGAGAAGGAAGATGTCGTGATGCTTGAGGTGATGGATGATACCACCTTAGGCAGGATGAAGGTGTACAGGGGAAGCAGGTGAAACCCCCTGTCAGGCGACTGTTTGGGCATTTGGCCCGTGAGGATTATGTGGTGCCAGCTTGGAAGAAATGGCGCCACGATGACAGTGACTCGGATGTTGAGCAGATTGCTCTACCCTCCGATTACTCTGATGATGATGATAGCGGGGATGCTGGAGATACCATGCCCACTCGACCGAGGGGCACAACTACTGATAGTACATCTCCAGTATCTGCCCCCATTGGAGATATAGCAGAGTCGGCTGGTTTCCACCAGGATTTTATACCTGGTGAGAAAGATGAAGAGTCAGATGAGGAGCCACTAACTCGGACTGTGGGAAGTAAAGTCGTTCCCACAGAACATGGGCTCCGGGCGGTTGGTGAACGCCCAGTGGATCGGGAGAGACTGCTGCTGACCCGACCTATGCTCCAGATCCGTCAAGCCGTGTTCTAGGGGGAGCATCCTTCTCGACAGGATCGAGGAAGAAGAGGATGGCTCAGCCCCACGGCATGAAGAAGAAGAAGCGCAGACTCACCTACATCACCACCACAGCTACCACCTCTACAGCCACACCATCTGTTACCACAGCCACCACCACAGCTACCACCACCACTACCACACCCTCTAACACTGCTACCACCCTTCCATCTACCACCATATCATTCACACCTACATCACCACCACTATCATCTAGACCTAACCCAATCTTCACCACTGCCACCACCACCACCACTAGCCACCAAGCCGGGCCATCATCACATCCCACCCATCTATATGGATCACCTCTACCTCCCATTGGGGTAGAGGAACAGCTATCAGCGCTGAACCGTATGGTGATGCGTCTGTTAGCAGCCGATGACGAGAAGACATCACAGATTCGTCAGTTGGCAGATCTTACAGCTGCACAATCCCAACAGATCTCTTAGCAGGCTCAGCTTATTGAGCAGCAGGCACAGCAAATGGCTGCTCAGAGCCAAGAGATTGCCCAACTCCAGGAGCATAAAGTCATTACAGCAAAGAAGATTGAGGAGTTGGAGGATGCCAAAAAGACTATCATGCTCAAGCTCAAAGGAACTAAAGATGAGCCTCTGAAGATAAAGGAAAGAGATGGTGATGATGATGGTGATGACGATGATGAGGATGAGGATGAGGATGAGGATGAAGATGAAGACAGTGATGATGATGAAGAGAATGATGAAGAAAAGACAGAGGAAAGGCAGGAGGATGATGATGATGAAGGAGGAGATGCAGCTGCATCTGCCTCAGCTCAGGGTCAAGAAAGACGATCGAAGAGAAATCAAGACCAACGAGCTTCTTCTTCTGCCTCACCTAGTGATGATCCAGCTATTCAGGACAAAAGTAATGATTAGACGTTTATGTATTTGATAGCTTTTGTACTTGAATCATGTATTAAACTTATGTACTTAAATGTTTATATATGGTTAATGTATTTCTGTTTTGATTATTAACTAATGTTTGATGTGTTACATGTTTAAATCAAGCAGATCCAAACTTTCAAAGGGACGAATATGATGTTGCTCCCCTTCAGCAGGTCAAGACTCAACTGACTATGATTCTTGATCTGCAAGGGATCGTCAGGAGATCAGTGAGTTATACCCCTGAAGAGGGGGAAATAATTCATGATCTTACAAATGAGCAACTGGCTGAGATGTTCAAGCTGAATCCAGATGAGATCATTAAGGATGCTCCAACTTTTGAGTCTACTAGTGACGAAGAGCTGAACGACATTGATGAGATAGAAATCGAAGACGACACAGCAAAGCATTATCCTGAGTACGCTGACAATGAGGGAAATGTGGTTCCCAATCTGGGTGAATCCCTAGTCAGTGATACATTTGAGGTATTGGATCAGATGGAGCAAGAATCTGAGAAGACTGAAGGACAAGCCCAAGCCTCAAACGCCGATGTTGATATCAGAAAGGCAGAATGGGCTGCATGTTTCGAGGAAATCCGAGCCCAACGCGCCGCTCCTAAACAGACTGTCTACACCAAACTCTACAAAGTGAAGAAACATCACAAGGTGTCAGGCAAGATTATTGCGTGGGCACATTTTGAGGATCTTAATGTTTATGCCATAAAGAGGGAGAAGGGCATAGAGTACTTTAGATTCCCACATGATCTAAAGACTCTACCTGGTTTTGAGCTCAACCAGCTGGCTAAATTGAGCTACTATATGCTGACCCGAGGAAAATGTCAGGCTGGTTTGAGGCTGCCCTGAAGAAAGAGTACCACACCAGGTGGGTCAACTTCAAACCTCAACAACCTACGAGGTATATCAGATGTTCTGAAGTTGATCCCATAACTGGTAAGCCCAAGATAGTGCTGAAGTGGAGTCCCCCAAGAACAATGTCAAGAATCCCTCTCAGGGAAATGCCACAGGACTTCACTCCACACTTTTAATGGTGGTACTATGATTGGAGAACGGGGGAGGCGGTCATAGTTCTAAATAAAGAGGGACAAATGGATACCATCAGGGTGATTGACCTGATGTGGCTCACTAACATGTCTGCTAATGATGTATACACATTATACAAGTGGCCACTGTTCTATGACACGCAAGATATTGTACAAGCCCTCCAATTCCAAAATGTCATAAGACTCTGCTTTGCGTTTGAGATACACGCAAGAGTCACAAGAGAGGAGAAGTACAAGAAGTATGAAGAGATGATACAGAAAGTAAGACATTAGATAGATCTAGGTCCAAGGGGGAGTTTGTTGATACATATGTACCTAGATTCTGATATGAATGTAATATGTCTTGTTTGTCTTACACTTATGTAATGGTTGGGTTATTAATGAAATGAGAATGGTTGAGTGTGATTTATAATGTTTAATATTTCATTAATGAGTTGATATTGAATTGGTTATATAGGTTTGTGATTGTTTGAATTGATACACATAATGTTATATTAATGAATACATTCAAACTTAGCAATATGAAGTTCTCATGCGAATGGCCCATGCGAATGGACCATACGCATGAACAACTTCAGGCGAATGACTCAGTCGCATGATTGAACCGGGAGACTGGATCAGTCGTATGATTGTAACATGAGATTGGCTCAGTCGCACGACTGAACACTCAGTTGTGTGAATGGATCAACCGCATGGCTCAATCGCACGACTGAACCATACTAATGGTTCAATCGCCCGAATGAGCAACCCTAACCTATAAATACCACCTAATTCGTGAAAAAAACGTAAGCATTCATTCCAATTTGACTCCAGATGTACTCTAGCCGTCCAGAAGCCTCCAAGTTCATACTCCAAGTTCATAGAACGCTGTAGATCGATTCCTAATCGATTCTTGACGTTAGATTCAATAGTTTATTGTTTCTACGTGCGTTCTCACTGATTGGATCGCCAATCAAATAGGATTCCGCACTACTTGTGTTGTTTGTAATCTTGTTCTGTCTCACTTTTACTTGTGTTCTTAGCATCTTTCATTAACAAGTTAACCAGTTCCCTATTTGATCTGTTAAGTGTTCTAAGCAACTCTCCTCATTGTGTTGTTGTGTTGTAAGTGCATATCCTTCACCGGTCCTGCACTCAATATACTTTGCTTATCTTCTTTGGCCTTTCATGCTCATACTCTTTACTCTTATACATTTATGCTTATGTTTAATCCATCTCAAAGACATACTAATTTGGCTGATAATAATTTTTACTCATTGGTCGATAATAATTTATACGATTAATTTGGCTGATAATACTCTCAAATTTCACTTTTGTTACCAATGGTAATGATAGTAGTATAGCTATTATACATTTACACTAAATTTGTATTTATTTTAGACTCGATTTAGCTGATATGTTTTTTAATTTTGTTCATAATCATTGTTGTTAATGAAATCGTGTGCAAATCAAATGTAAATAATTAATATTATGTTAATAAAACTATTGTTGGTAACAAAAATGAAAGTTGAAATTATTAGCGGTTAAATTAATAGTATGGATTATTTTTAAAAAAATTAGATTTTAAAAAATGTAATTTTAATAACATAATTTTATGAAATATGTAGTGTTTAACACAATGAACATTTTCTAAAAATGACATTTTTAATGACGAAAGTTTGAAAAATATATTTATTGTTTTATTACTTAATATAGTTAAGTATACGTAGCTTAAATCATATAATTATCTCAAAAAACTATTTTATAATTTTTAAATATTAATTAATAAATGTTTATTTAAGATTTTAATTCAATGTTATACATGGATTTTTAATCTAAATTAATATTTATTATGTTAAAACTTTGAAAGGAAACAGCATAGAAAGAAAAAGGTACGGACGTGAAATGAATCGAAAGTTTTTGAAGAGTATTTAGATGTTTAGAACATTTGTTGTCGTTTTAAATATATGCGTATATCGTTACTTTAAAAGTAAATTTTTTTAGAATCGTATTTGAATTATTAATTCTTTTAAGATCAGAAAACAATCAATATACAAGGAGAAACAATGAAAATATGGTTAAATATTTTTTTTAGTTATTTGTAGGTATTAGCTACTTATAATGTGCCTCGTAGAAAGATTTTCATATACATTTCTTAATTGTAACAAATGAAAGATGATTGCCAACCTGTAATTTTAACATTCAAGATCATATTTTATACAATTATTTATATTAAACATGTACAAACTTATTTTTTAACGACTGTTAGTTAGTCTTTTAATAGTTATTAAAATACTATTTTTAATTACTTATAGTATTTTAATGATTAATAGGGGACATTAAATCCAAATGGTTATATTGTAACATCTAAATATAATAGACTAAT
This sequence comes from Flaveria ramosissima, assembly GCA_025215565.1. Lineage (NCBI taxonomy): Eukaryota > Viridiplantae > Streptophyta > Magnoliopsida > Asterales > Asteraceae > Flaveria > Flaveria ramosissima. Next base: position 40,319,273 of record CM046034.1, read on the forward strand.
GAATATTCTAGAAATACAACTTGTTAGGTAAATCAATAATGAAACTGTGAATCCAAGGATCGGAATCAGAAATTATCGGTGTTAATAGGAAATCAAGTTAATGTTTGCGGAATCAACATTAACCTTGTTTAATTGTTATTAATAATTAAATATCAAATTTAATGATTAATGTTTATGACCAACACAATGATAAGAACACAATTAATAAGCAAACAAAAGATTTGATTCAAACGTATTTCATTAAAACTGATTAATGATTACAGATGAATAAATAATAAACAATAAATGCTTCGAATGTGTTGATGTTGATGTGACGGCGGCTAGGGTTTATGTTTGTGTGATTTGATGTGATGTTGGGTTGGCCGTATTGATGCTTGGTTGTTTGTGTTTGTGAGTCGTGTTCTCTTTTTTTGATGTGAAACATAGGATCCATATTTATAGGCACGTGTGTTTCAGTTAAGGAAACATCGGATCTCTTGGGGTTCGCACAGCTGTCTTGTTGACTTGTAACACTTTGTACTATATACATACAAGTGTTTGGATTCCGCAGCTACATAGTCTTCCGAAGGTACTTGTTCTTCCGAAGGTACTTGTTCTTTCGCAGGAGTTGGCTCATCCGCAGGAGTCTTCACTTGAACTCTTTGATTAATCACTTGAACTTCAGAGTTGATTGTTCACCCGCAGATGATCATCTGATGTTTGTTACTTGTAAGAAACATATCTACGGAAGAACAAAATGTTCATCGGTAGATGTTTCTTACACTTAGTCAATTTCAGTAATTGACCAAGTATTATGTTTGTACCTGCAATCATACACAGATCACCACACTAATGGGTTAACCTATATAGACAATGCATACATCATAATAATGAATTACAATTATTCATTACAAATATTGATTAAAGTTCTAAGCCTATACAAATTAATCTAGATCTATTGTTCCTAGATCTAACAATACTCCCCCCTAGGCTTAGATACTTCTAATAAGCTCCTCAAAACAGAAAGTTCCTTCAATCTTGACACCATCTTCTTGTTAAAGTATCATACTGCATCCTTTTGATCTTCGTACTTGTACTTGATCTCCATTCTGCATGTCCTTTGTAGAGTCTCAAAACTTAAGCCCAAAATGTCTTCTTCAGTGGTAAGTGTTTCCACTACATGTAGGTCCATGTGATCGAATAACAGTGCAATTGAAGTGATGAATTGATCAATATCAAACACTCAAACTAAACAACAACAATTGAGAATATAGAAGATGAATCTAACACATATTTGATACTCAAAGGAACAACATCAATCAATAACAACAAGCACAATAGTATTTCAGTGAGAAAACTACTTAGAATTGGTAGCTTGCAACAGAGATTCACGATTAGGGTTTTGCAAGCTTACCTTACAAAGTGAAATGACAAATGTATATATAGCAGTCATAGTTTCGCTGACAGTTTCGCTACAGGCGAAACTGTCATGCCGAAACTATAGTTTCGCCCGGCAGAACACAAGTTCGCCGGGTAAACCAAAACAGCAAACTGTGAGCGAATGTATAGATTCGCTCATAGTTTCGCTGGACTGCCAAAACTGCTAATTACTAAGAACATACAAAAGGAAACTAACAAAAGTCCTATTACAATGTAAAGTAAACAACTATACTAAAGTGAGTCCAACCTAACATGATCTTCAATACTCCCCCTAGGTTGGACCTCACTATCTTCACTTCTCTTGATTTGACTCGTCGGCTCCGGTTTCCTCTGCTGCTGTTGATCTATCTTCATCACCTCCTGCAACAACATCTTCAGAAGCTTCAGCCACTGATCCTCCAAGGTTCTTTCCTGCATCACTAGCTTCCTCAGAATGACCACTAGCCTTTGCAAACTGCCTAGTCATATCTTGAACATCCATGGCAAAATCATCTTGGGCTCTCACCTTTTCAGCTAACCTCTTAACCTCCACCCTTACTCCTCTTATCTTGTTTGCAACATTCATAAACAGACTGGCCTCTTTTCTTGTTTCCTCTCCAGCCCCAGCCTTAATGTGATTTTCACAAAGAACCAAAAGATCTTCATCACTGAAGCTAAATAACTCCATCGGGTCAAACACCCTAAACTTTTTTCCGTGTTTAGCTCTAATCACCGCCTCTCCAGTATTATTATCATAAAACCACTTTTCAAAGTCCTGTAGCTGTTGGGGAAGAGGATCAGCCAATCTTACCCTATTTACACTCTTTGGTGGTTTGACTCTCAGTACAATCCTTCTTTTGCCTGTCTCCCAATCTTTATCTTTCTTTGACCTTTTTCTTTCAGCTTTCATGTATCCAAATGACTCGAAATTATCATTAAGTCTATTTTTGATTTCCTTCTCAAGAAATAATGCCCTTTCACTTAAGTGAGCATTGATCAAAAGCAAAGTTGCCAAACGTCTCAAATCCCATTTGGGCAAGGTCTTAAAAGCCTTCCTCTTAAGCATATAGCTGATATTTCCTCCTCTTCTTTTGATCATGAACATCTTTAAGCTAGGATTGTAGCACCAACTTATGATCTTCTTATCTGCTTCCTTCCTGCTTAAACCTTCTAGATTTTGAAATAAAGGAGTAAGTTCTTCAACCTCTTTTTCCTTGACCAACCAATCATTCTTGTCCATTTCAAACACATCAGCTTCATCTTCTCCCTTCTTAGCAACATAAATCAGTGGTCGCTCATCAACTTCATAAAATTCTGGTTCAGAATCATAGTCTACCAATTGTTCATCCTCCTCTTCTTCATCAACCAACTCTTTCCCTTTATCAGATACTCCCTCAGTGGTAGCTGTAACAACCACTTCTTCACCAACAATATCCTTATCAAAATCAAACTGCAAGTTAACAAACCCAACCTCAATAATATCTTCATCCTCATTCCTTCCAACATCCTCTCTTGGTATCTCCTGTTCTCCTTCTTCAGTATTTGCTGCTCCAGAAGTACCCTCTCCTACCTTAGATGAAGTACCCACATTCAAGAATGAGTACTTAGATGTATCAGTCAAATCATCTAACTCAGATTGAGTCAGTTGGCTAGGTAGGCCGGCTGCAGCTTTCATCTGAGTAATCTCCTCAAACAACCTCTTAATTAGTTTATTTTGGTCAACCAACATCCTTTGCATTCCCTCAATCACCTCATCCTTCTGTCTTTCTCTGATCTCCTGATTCATCAGTTTAGTCTTGATCATACTCAACTCATTTGCCAATGAAGTATTTAGATTACGTATCACATCCTCATCAAGATTCGCACTAGCCTCTCTCCTGGCTGTAAATCCCTCATGTTGATGTTTGTTCTCCGCTCAGGCTCAACAAAGTCAGTTTTCTTCTTAGATCTCCGTTCTTTCTCTACCCTGATCTCCTCTGCTTGTGCATCAATATCCTCTTCAAAATCATAATCCTTTTCTTTCGCGTATCTCTTCCTTTTCTTAGTTGCATCAGCTTGCTGCACTCTTGTTTCTTCAGCCCTTTTGCTTTCAGATTCATCAACCCGTCTGATATAATTCCAGCGTTCTGGAGGATACATATTCTCCCAAAGATGGGTGATTTTACCACTAAAATCATGACGGATAGCACAACAATCAGCAAAAATACGAGGGTTCATCTGCACCAGTCTCTTGATTTCACCATGCTTTGGAACATCAGGAATAAGATCATCAAAAATCATCTGAAGAAAGCGAGGGTATAATAGCCATTTGTCTTTCTTCACAGCCATCACGTTCTCTGCCATACATGCAAAGATCAGTCTAGCAATGTTGGCCTTCTCCCCTTTACAACATAGCACCATAGCTTTAGCCCAATCGAGATTAAGTCCATCGGATCCACCTTTACGGTGATCTAAGCACATAATAAAAACATGAGCGATATATCTCCACTCCTTAGATAAGAAAGACTTTTTGATCCCTTTCCTTGAACCAAAAGCTGGTCCCTCATACCCCATTCGTCTGAAAGCTTGAAACACTTCAGACTCTGTCATATCCACTTCATCTCCAGAATCATCATCTAGTCTAAGAATCCTAGAAACACTCTCAGCAGTAATAGTCACATCATGATCAATAACTATGGCTGTGATTCTCTGTACATCTCCTCTAGTATCGTATTCTGCTGATCTCCAAAAATCTCTAATATGAAGATCATAAATAGTAGGTGAGTGAGAAATAGCATAGGCAATAGGTGATCTCTGAAGCCAACTGATACAGTCACGAAATCCAGCTGCCTTGGGAAGAGTATCGTCTAAAATGGCAGTGATGTTATTCCTCTCATCAAATTTGAGATTTGCCATGATAACCTGAAATGGAAAACAATTAAATTTAAATGAGAAATAATGAAAATAAGAAAATAAGACTAAAACATAAGAAACTAGCAGTTTCGGCAAGCGAAACAATAGTTTCGCTCACTAAGACATGGTAGTTTCGCTGAACGAAGGCAATTTCGACAAAGAAAACAGACAATTTCGACAAGCGAAACTATAATTTCGCTCATTGAAACTTGTTATTTTCGCAGAACCAAAGGCAATTTCGGCAAGATTAGTATAGATTAAAGAATTTTCGCAATTAGTTTCTCCAAGCACAAACTTAGTTTCGCTATTACAAATTAGTTTCGCTGTTCTAAAATTAGTTTTGCTGTCCAGAAGAAAACAAGATCAAGCGAAACTGTGCAAGTTAAAGATCAGACATTGCGAAATTAAAGAAAATATGGCGAAACTGTTAAGTCGCCCGGACAGCATAACTTTACAGTTTCGCTGAAAAGAAGTGAACTTTCGTTCAATTTCGCAGAAGAATCATTAGTTTCGCTGAAAGAACAGCGAACCCACCGAAGAGACACAATCCAGATTACTTAAATGGAGATGATTTTAACCAGATTAACAGATGAATCAAGGTTCGAAACTCACATGCGAAGCAAATAGCACTAATAATCAGTCCAAAACACAAACACAAATCAAAATCGCCAACAAAAGTCACGGAGAAACCCTAAGTGCTACACTGAACGATTATGCGAAATTATGAGAAAAATTTCGCAAACATGACTTATATAGCAAATAGTTTCGCAGACAGCGAAACTATAAATTCGTCAGGCGAATTTACAGTTTCGCCCAGTGAAATTGTAATTTCGCTAGGAGATAACTGGTTAACAACTTATTAGCAAACCTAGCGAGATTGTAGTTTCGCTTTGCGAAGTTATTAGCGAAAGAATAATTTCGCACCAATATTTAATTAATATATATATATATATTATATATATATATATATATATATATATTATTTTTATTTTATCTAATTTTTTATTTTTTAATTAAATTAATTTTTTAATTTTTTTTTAATCAAAAGAAGCACATCACATAATGAGATCTAAAATAATCAGAGATCACATTCTCTAAATATTTATGAACATAAAGATGATCAAAAATCATCTACCAGTCATGAGATCATACTGAATACAAGATCTGATCACAATCTGCACAGAAACAACTGAAATTAGAACAAATCAATAACGATTGCTGATATAATTGTCCACTTAAACTCATGCCTTATCCTTTTTCAACAAACAACTTATGATTCGTTTAAGGTTCGATTAGATGCTTTAGAATGTTAGGACCCCACAATCATTTGGTAAAAACCCTCACCCAACCTCAGGATTTCTTGAATTATGAATCAATCTTTATAGAACAAGGCTTGTGCGTTAGTGTGTAAATGATTATAAACAGAATATTTCATTCTGAGAGAGATTCATCGATAAGATGATTTGACATAATTATATCAAAATGGTGAGAGCTCCAGATCTATACTCACGTATAATAGAGGAGATAACCATTTGAACATGTGCTGATGAGAGCTCCAGGTCAGTACTATCGTACAGCAGAGGAGATCATCACTCCAGGTCAGTACTCACGTACAGCAGAGGAGATAAGCACAGACACATGACACCTTAACACCAAACATACCAGCGGTGGTTCTGGGTGATGACATAACAAAGCAAAATGGACGAAAGATTCATTCTCAATCCAATTTTTGTCAGGACTCAGTTTTTGTGCAAGCCAAAACGATTGAGTAAATCCAGACATTCTTAAGCATGATGTTTAATTTAATCATAAAGCTGCTGTCTACTTTATTCATCAGGCTGACTCTATCAAGCATATCGTTAAAGAATCTGATCAATTTTCTTTTTTTTTAATGTGAAACAGAATCCAGTAACAATTACTATCATTTCTCATAGAAGTACCGGTCATGTATATAAAAATACTTAGAGAATATACAACCATTTCTCATCATGTTAAATTCCGATCTCAGAACTATGAAATTACTCCCCCAAATTTTTATTTTCATATTTCTATTATTATAAGTTAGTCAAAAAAAATTTTGATATATATAATTTTATATTTTTTTTTATTTTTTTATTTATTTATTTTTAATAACAAAGAAATAGAAAATGAAAATTTAAAAAAGATATTAAACCAAGCATAGAAATCAATTCATAAAAACGAGGTTTATCAAATGTTTTTGTGAAAAGATCAGCTTTTTGATTTTTTGTATCGATGGGTATAATATTAATGAAACCCTTCTCTTGAGCATCACGAATCGCATGAATTCGTGTTTCAATATGCTTGGTGCGGGAATGATGAATGGGATTTTTAGCAATTCCAATGGCAGCCTCATTGTCACAGAATAAAGGTGTATGAAGAAAATTAATCCCATAATCAATCATTTGGTGATGGATCCAGAAAACTTGAGAACAACAGCTGGATGCAGCAATGTATTCAGCTTCCCCTGTAGAAAGAGAAACAGTAGTTTGTTTCTTGCTCTGCCAGGATACCAAACAATTTCCCAAATATTGACAACCGCCAGACACAGATTTTCTGTTTAACCTGCAACCATTGGAATCACTATCAGAGTAAGCATGTAAATCAAAATTCCCACCATATGGATACCACAATCCTAGACCAGACGATCCTTTGAGATAACGAAATATTCTTTTGACAGCTTTCTCATGAGATTCCTTTGGAGCCGACTGATAAATAGCACAGTAACCAACAGCGAAAGTGATATCAGGACGACTTGCAGTAAGATACATGAGAGAGCCAATCATAGACCTAAAAAAATGAGGATCAACTGGTTTTCCATTTTCATCCGGAGTGAGACAGGTCTGAGCCGTAAAGGGAGTCATCTCTGTAGAAGCATCATCCATCTTAAATTTCTTCAAAATATCTTTAATATACTTCTCCTGATGAATAAGAATTCCTTCTTGCTGTTGTTCAACTTGCAATCCAAGAAAGAAACACATTTCACCCATCATACTCATTTCAAACCTTTGGCTCATAACTTCTTCGAACTCTCTACACAATTGAGAATTTGTAGATCCAAAAATAATATCATCAATGTACACTTGGACAAAGATCATTTCACCATTCACCTCTCTTTTGAATAAAGTCATATCAATGGTACCACGAGAGTAACCATTGCTTAGAAGATATTGCGTAAGAGTCTCATACCAGATTCTGGGTGCTTGATGAAGACCATACAAAGATTTATCAAGCTTATACACTTTATCAGGAAAATCAGGATCTTCAAAGCCTGGTGGTTGACACACATATATCTCCTCATCAATGTCTCCGTAGAGAAAAGCACACTTCACATCCATCTGATAAACTTTGAATTGTTTATGAGCAGCATGAGCAAGAAATATTCTGATTGCTTCAAGACGAGCAACTGGAGCAAAGACTTCTGTATAATCAATCCCTTCTTCTTGAGCAAAGCCTTGCACTACAAGTCTAGATTTGTTACACACCACCACTCCCCGATCATCTGGTTTGTTCTTAAACACCCATTTTGTACCAATTGGATATTTGTTAGGAGGTAAATCAACTAAGGTCCAAACCTTAAGCTTTCTGAACTGTTGAAGTTCCAATTGCATAGATTCTACCCAACAAGGATCTTGTAGAGCAGCATGAACATTTTTCGAGACAATTTGAGAGATGAAGCATGAGAAAAGACAAACATTAATTAGACCAGATTGACTTCGTGTGCGAACACCATCAGAAACAGATCCAATCACATTATCAAGTGGATGATCTTTCAGAGTTTTGTAATCACTTGAAGAAGAATAGATGGTTGAAGAAGTATCACCCATAGCTGGTGAAAGAGTAGATGAAGGTGAATCAATGATAGGTGTTGGATCAGGTAAATTAGAAGATGTAGGAGGTAAAGAATCAGATGATGGAGCCTGATCAGGCATTGGAGACGAAGAGCTGACATCAGTTGAAACAGCATCATTTACTAACGAGGTGGATGGAACAGACGATGGAGATGATGAAATAATATTGGTTTGAGTACTTGGAATTGATGTATCATCATCGAAAACTGGCAGATTAAAGGAATTGAACACCGTATCGGAGTCAAAGAACCATGCAGGTTCAGATTTAACTTCAGAAGGATTGGATTCCTGCCAATCAACATAGAATGACTCTTGAACAATACGTGTTCTCTTGTTATAAACCCGGTACGCCTTTTGTGAAGAAGAGTATCCAAAAAAATAACACTCGTCAGAAACAGCACCAAATTTTGTCTTTTGAGATTGAGTATTCAAAAGAGTACAAGAACAACTAAATGGTCGAAAGAAATCAATTAGTGGCTTCCTCTTATGAAAAAGTTCATAAGGAGTCTTCACTTTATCTTTCACAATTAGCACCCTGTTTAGAACATAAGATGCACAATTGACAGCTTCAGCCCAGAAAATAATTGGTAATGAGGATTCTATCAGCATTGTACGAGCAGCTTCCACGAGAGTGCGATTCTTTCTTTCTGCAATACCATTCTGCTGGGGTGTTCTTGCAGCACTAAATTGTCTCACAATCCCTTTTTGAGCACAAAATGAATCAAGAATCTGATTTTTGAATTCAGTGCCGTTGTCACTTCTTAGTCCCATAACTCTTCTCTTACTGATTGATTCGATAGAAAGAATTAATTTCTGCAATTCCTCTGCAACTTCGCCTTTGTGTGCAAGAAACCTCACCCATGAATATCTTGAGAAATCATCTGTAACAACAAGACAAAAAGATTTTTTAGCAATTGATTTAACACTAATTGGCCCAAATAAATCAGTATGTAACAACTCAAGAGGACTTGATATGCTATTTAAAAGTTTGGGCTTATGAGGTTTCTTATGTTGTTTCCCTTTGGCACATGCCATGCATTTTTCATTAACAGAAAAATCTTTTAAAGGAAGTCCTCTAACAAGATTATTCTTTACTAATTTATTAATTATCTTAAAATTGACATGGCCTAAGCGACGATGCCACAAGAGTGACTCAGAGGTTGATGCTTTTGAGAGAAGACAAGTTGCAGTAGCCTTTGACTCATTTGAATTCATATCAAGAAGATATGTATCATGTTTCCTTGGAGCACGCATGAGAATTAAATCATCTGGAATGGCAATCTCTGATTTTAAAAATAAACATTCGTCAGATTTAAATAGAACAAGAATGTCTTTATCGCAAATTTGAGAAACACTCAGAAGATTAAAAGCCAATTCAGGAACATGGTTGACTTTTTCTAGAGTAAGAGAACCATTGGTAACTTCTCCTTGTCCAATCATTTTTCCACCCTTCTTATTTCTAGCAAACGCCACATATCCTCCATCTATAATCCGATAATTGGTCAACAAATCCTTTAATCCCGTCATATGCTTGGAACATCCGCTATCAACATGCCACAAACTGTGTACAATCTTTGAAGAGGATTCCTGAAATGAATTAACAAATCACTTAGCCAGGAGTAATAAGGACCCAAGATTGAACAACTTTACTTTTTAAAGAAGCTGATTTTTTACAGAAGAAATTATTAACCAATTTTGTCAATTTATTCCCAAAACAATTCTTATTAGAGGATCCTTGAATCAATGGATAATTTTTGACAAGATGATCCTCTTGACCACACCTGAAACAATGAGGTTTGAATCTAGGTCTATGATGTGATGAGGTAAAAATAGGATCAATAATAATCTCCTCATCACATTCAGACAAACTAGAATCAACATCACTGAATGTCTCATACAACTCATGATGTTGTTGTTTATTTGAATCAGAATTTTTCTTTACAAAATTAGAACATGATTCTTCTCTGTAAAACTTGTACCATTGGTACTGGTGTCAGATGAAAATGAACTGCATTTTTCTGATGATGTCATATTTAATGGTATGAAAGATGGAATAGGTTGAGAAAAGAACTTTTCGAAACAATTAGTTTTAAGTTGCTCAGTTGTTTTTGGAGAAAGATCAGATGCATTACATTCATTACGAGAACAAAAATCATCACTACCATGATTTGAAGTACAAGATGGAATAAAACTATCAAGAGAACATGAGACATTCAAGTCTGTTACATTTGAACTAGAAACAAAAACTGAATTTAAACTAGACTTATTATCTAAAACAGACTGCTGATTTTCAGGTGTACTAGAACTAGTGCATCCAAGCCCACTAGTTGGTCCATAGTCGTAGTCTTCACGAATGTACTTAGAGTTATTCCCGACTAAACCTGCAGACATACTGTCAGTATCTGATTGATTAAATCATTAGAAGGATGAGGAACAGGCATAGGAGAATAACAGTATGTACTAGGTGGAGGATAAACCAGTACATTTTCATAACCCAAACCTGTTTTAATTCTTGCTCCCCGTTGAGATTTACAAAGATCATCATGTTTCATTCCAGAAATAGTCCATTTATCTAACTTTGACTGAAGTTTGCTTGCTTCAAATTCAGCAAGAGCAACTCTTTCAGTCAAAGTGTTAATCTCTATATTTCTTTCCAAAACAATTCTTTTTAAATGATCAGTTTCTTTTAAAGCCTCAGTTAATTTCACAAAATAATTTGATTCATTCATTTTAAGTTCATCATTAATTCGTTTTAAATCCTTCTCATTATCAATTAACAAACGATTAGCCTTATAAATCCCAAAAAGTCTAATTTTGCAAGCAGATGAGCACATATCTTGTATTACCTCATATGGAAGTCCCATTACCATCCTTTCAGCAGCTAAAGCTTTATCGCACATGCATACTGGAGTACTTGATTTCCTTTCCTCAATAGTAGCAGAAACATCATCCTTCTCTTTTCCTATCTCTTTTGAATTTCTTTTCTCATTTGAACCTACAGTTTCCTCTTTCCCATCTCCATCTGCCTTCTCTTCTTTCTCCTTTACTAAAGACTCGTTTTCTCTTTTGAATTTCTTGAACAACACAAATCCATCTTCACCAGCTTCCACTTCATTACCTTCCACAACCTCAGCAACTAACGCGTGATTTATCTCAGTTCTTGTTTCTTCCACCTCTGCACTCCAATCAAAGTTTGAGATCAAGGTCGACTGAAGATCATGTTAGGTTGGACTCACTTTAGTATAGATGTTTACTTTACATTGTAATAGGACTTGTATTAGTTTCATTTTGTATTTTGTTAGTTATTAGCAGTTTTGGCAGTCCAGCGAAACTGTGAGCGAATCTATAGTTTCGCTCACAGTTTGCTGTTTTGGTTTACCCGGCGAACTTGTGTTCTACCGGGCGAAACTATAGTTTCGGCATGACAGTCTCGCTTGTAGCGAAACTGTCAGTGAAACTATGACTGCTATATATACTATTGTCATTTCATTTTGCATGATAAGTTTGCAAAACCCTAATTGTGGAATTCTGTTGCAAACTATCATTTTCAAGCAGTTACTTCATTGAAATACAATTGTGCTTATTGTTATTGAGTGAGTTTGTTCATTTGAATATCAATTATGTCTTGATTCATCATATTCATCTCTCAATTGTTTGTTATTTGGTTTGTGTATGTGATATTGATCAAATTATCCTATCAATTGTACTGTTCATCGATCACATGGACCAACAATATGGTATCAGAGCTATAGTGCTCTTGATTTGTTGAGTTTTGGTGGTTTTGGTCAATATCTAGTTTCAATCAATTCTCATTGGATTATCAGCTGTTTTTGGAATGGAAATTGATTGAATTATGCTTGTTCTTCATTGAGGAAGATTCTACAATCATCAGATCTCAAATTCATTGAGTTTTGGATGATTTCAGATTGATTTTAAGGTGAAAAAGGGTTTTCAGATCGACGAGCGAAACTACTGTTCTTACAGCGAAACTGTCATCTTCATTCAGCGAAATTATGAGTTATTTTGGATCTGAAGTTGTTTTCTAGAGTTTCAGCGAAAGTATTTCTTTGAACGAAAGTTCAGTAGTGTTTTTGATCAATTATCAAGCGAAAGTACTGCCGAATCTATTTCTGAACGAAAGTTCAAGCTTGTTTCCTGCGAAATTAGCAGCGAAACTAAGCAATTGTTGTCTCTGATTCAAGCGAAAGTGCTGCTGAAATTGCAAGAGAAAGTGTCTGTGTTTGCGAAAGTGTCTGCGATAGTATTGTTTCAGCGAAACTGTTAAACAAGTCTGCTTTCTCAGCGAATTTGTTAGCGAATTTGTCAGCGAATTTACTAGTGAAATTATCAATCTTTCTGCGAAACTATCATGTCGAAATTAACTACTCTCACACTTGCGGATTTTGAAAGTGTTGCTCCTAATAGACCTCCAAAACTCATTAATGGAGACAATTTTGAAGATTGGAAGAGATGTCTCAAAGCTTTCTTTTTCTACACAGATCATAATCAATGGGAATCGATTATTTCAGGTCCTCATATACCTACGGTTACAGTTGGTGATGTCGTTTCTCAGGATAAAGATCCATCTTCTTATACTGAAAGAGATCTGAAACTGATTGATCGTGATCAAAAAGCATTTGGTGCTCTAACTCTCTGCTTGGCTCCTGACATCTACAATCGTTTTGCAGAGCATAAAAATTCTAAATCCCTTTATGATGCTCTCTGTGAATTCTTTGATGGGAATGCAGATCTGGTGAAAGACAAGAGTATTCAAGCTGAAAAGGAGTTCAATTCGTTTGTAGGATATAAGAATGAAAGTTTGACAGATCTTACAAATCGTTTCTTAACTGTTTCAAGCACTCTGAAGAAGTATGATGAAAGACTCTCCAACAGTGAACAAGTTAACAGGCTTCTCGATTCTCTTCCACCACAGTGGAGTCTTCAAGTGAGGATGCTCAAACAAGAAAGAGGTTTTACAGATTATAAGCTGATGGATATCATTAACAAGTTGAAATCTTTTGAATTGGATATGAAAAGAAGAGAATTTAACCAGACTATGATGCCCACACCTGGTTTTTCTCAAAATGCTGCTTTATTGTCATCCGCTGCAAACTCTCACATTCAGAATCCAATTCAAGGAGGGAGCAATACAAGTAATTTCTCAAGTGGTAGTAATCATGTTGGAAAGGAATTGGGAAATTCTAAGGTGAATGCTGAAACTACTATTCCATCTGAAACAATGGCTCTCTTTGGAATGTTTGTTCAGAGTTATGAAGCTCTTGTTGCTGGTGAATTGAAAGGTAAAGGAATGACTATAGAGGATATGTATCAGGTTGATCCTGATGATTTAGAAGAAACTGACATTCAATGGCAAATGGCAATGTTAACTTTAAGAGCTCGGAGATTCATGGAAAGAACAGGAAGAAAGAATTTTGGTGGTCAATCATCAACCTCAAAACTAGGATTTGATAAGTCAAAATTGAGGTGCTTTAATTATAAACAATTGGGATATTTTAAACGTGAATGTCCATTACCAATTGTCACAGATCCTAGTAACACTGGAGTACCAAGATTGACAGCAGAGAAAGTAAAGGAAGAGGGAAATTCAAAAAAGGAGTCAGCCTTGATTTCAAATTTTGACTGGAGTGCAGAGGTGGAAGAAACAAGATCTGAAATAAATCATGCGTTAGTTGCTGAGATTATGAAAAGTGATGAGATGGAAGTTGAGAAAGATGAGTTTGTGTTGTTTAAGGAATTCAAAGGAGAGAATGAATCTCCAGTAAAGGAGAAAGAAGAGAAGGATGATGGAGAGAAGAAAGAGGAAATTACAGATTCAAAAGCTGTGAAAGGAAAAGAGAAGGATGATGCGGCCGCTACTGTTGAGGAAAGGAAATCAAGTACTCTAGTATGCATGTGCGATAAAGCTTTAGCTGCCGAAAAGATGGTAATGGGACTTCCTTATGAGGTAATTCAGGATATGTGCTCATCTGCTTGCAAAATTAGACTTTTTGGGGTTTATAAGGCTAATCGTTTGTTAATTGATAATGAAAAGGATTTAAAACGAATTAATGATGAACTTAAAATGAATGAATCAAAATATTTTGTGAAATTAAATGAGGCTTTAAAAGAAACTGATCATTTAAAAAGAATTGTTTTGGAAAGGAATGTAGAGATTAATACTTTGACTGAACGGGTTGCTCTTGCTGAATTTGAAGCAAGCAAACTTCAGTCAAAGTTAGATAAATGGACTATTTCTGGAATGAAACATGATGATCTTTGTAAATCTCAACGGGGAGCAAGAATTAAAACGGGTTTGGGTTATGAAAATGTACAGGTTTATCCTCCTCCTAGTACATACTGTTATTCTCCTATGCCTGTTCCTCATCCTTCTAATGATTTAATCAAATCAGATACTGACAGTATGTCTGCAGGTTTAGTTGGGAATAACTCTAAGTACATTCGTGAAGACTACGACTATGGACCAACTAGTGGGCTTGGATGCACTAGTTCTAGTACACCTGAAAAACAGCAGTCTGTTTTAGATAATAAGTCTAGTTTAAATTCCGTGTTTGTTTCTAGTTCAAATGTAACAGACTTGAATGTCTCATGTTCTCTTGATTGTTCTATTTCATCTTGTAATTCAAATCTTGTTAGTGATAATTTTTGTTCTGGTAATGAATGCAATGAATCTGATGTTTCACCTAAAACAACTGAGCAACTTAAAACTAATTCTTTCGAAAAGTTCTTTTCTCAACCTATTCCATCTTTCATACCATTAAATATGACATCTTCAGAAAATTGCAGTTCGTCTTCATCTGAAACTGGTACCAATGGTACGAGTTTTACTGATTTGTCAGAAGAATCAAGTTCTGATTTTGTAAAGAATAACTCTGAGTCAAATAAACAAAAACATCATGAGATGTATGAGACATTCAGTGATGTTGATTCTAGTTTGTCTGAATGTGATGAGGAGATTATTATTGATCCTATTTTTACCTTATCACATCATCGACCTAGATTCAAACATCATTGTTTCAGGTGTGGTGAAGAGGATCATCTTATCAAAAATTTCCCTTTGATTGAAAGATCCTCTAATAGAAATTGTTTTGGGAATAAATTGACAAAATTGGTTAATAATTTCTTTCATAAAAAATCAGCTTCTTTAAAAACAAAAGTTGTTCAATCTTGGGTCCCTATTACTCCTGGCTAAATGATTTGTTCATTCATTTCAGGGATCTTCTTCAAAGATTGTAAACAGTTTGTGGCATGTTGATAGCGGCTGTTCCAAACACATGACGGGATTAAAGGATTTGTTGACTAATTATCGGATTATCGATGGAGGATATGTGGCATTTGCTGGAGACAAGAAGGGTGGAAAAATGATTGGACAAGGAGAAGTTACCAATGGTTCTCTTACTCTGGAAAAAGTCAACCATGTTCCTGAATTGGCATTTAATCTTCTAAGCGTCTCTCAAATTTGTGATAAAGATATTCCTGTTCTATTTAAATCTGACGAATGTTTATTTTTGAAATCAGAGATAGCTATTCCAGAAGATTTAATTCTCATGCGTGCTCCAAGGAAACACGATACATATCTTCTTGATATGAATTCTAATGAGTCCAAAGCTACTGCAACTTGTCTTCTCTCAAAAGCATCAACCTCTGAGTCACTCTTGTGGCATCGTCGATTAGGCCATGTCAATTTTAAAATAATTAATAAATTAGTAAAGAACAATCTTGTTAGAGGACTTCCTTTAAAAGATTTTTCTGTTACTGAAAAATATATGGCATGTGCCAAAGGGAAACGACATAAGAAACCTCATAAGCCTAAACTTTTAAATAGCATATCAAGTCCTCTTGAGTTGTTACATACTGATTTATTTGGGCCAATTAGTGTTAAATCAATTGCTAGAAAGTCTTTTTGTCTTGTTGTTACAGATGATTTTTCACGTTATTCATGGGTGAGGTTTCTTGCTCACAAAAGTGAAGTTGCAGAGGAATTACAGAAATTAATCATTTCTATTGAATTAGTCAGTAAGAAAAGAGTTATGGGATTAAGAAGTGACAATGGCACTGAATTTAAAAATCAGATTCTTGATTCATTTTGTGCTCAGAAAGGGATCGTGAGACAATTTAGTGCTGCAAGAACACCCCAGCAGAACGGCATTGCAGAAAGAAAGAATCGTACTCTTGTGGAAGCTGCTCGTACAATGTTGATAGAATCATCATTACCAGTTATTTTCTGGGCTGAAGCCGTTAATTGTGCATCTTATGTTCTAAATAGGGTGCTAATTGTGAAAGATAAAGTGAAGACTCCTTATGAACTTTTTCATAAGAGGAAGCCACTAATTGATTTCTTTCGTCCATTCGGTTGTTCTTGTACTGTTCTGAACACTCAAGCTCAAAAGACAAAATTTGGTGCTGTTTCTGACGAGTGTTATTTTGTTGGATACTCTTCTTCACAAAAGGCATACCGAGTGTATAACAAGAGAACACGTATTGTTCAAGAGTCATTCTATGTTGACTGGCAAGAATCAAATCCTTCTGAAGTTAAATCTGAACCTGCATGGTTCTTTGATTCCGATACTGTGTTCAATTCATTTAATTTGCCAGTTTTCGATGATGATACATCAATTCCATGTACTCAAACGAATATTATTCCATCATCTTCATCGTCTGTTCCATCCATTCCACAAGTAAATGATGCTGTTTCAATTGATGTTAGCTCATCGTCTCCAATGCCTGAACAAGCTCCATTATCTGATTCTTTATCTCCTACATCTCCTAACTTACCTGATTCAACACCTGTCATTGATACACCTTCATCTACTCTTTCTCCGGTGGCTGATACTTCTTCAACTATCTTTCCTTCTTCAGGTGATTATAAAACTTTGAAAGATCATCCGCTTGATAATGTAATTGGATCTGTTTCTGATGGTGTTCGCACACGAAGTCAATCCGGTCTGATTAATGTTTGTCTTTTCTCATGCTTCATTTCTCAAATTGTTCCTAAAAATGTTCATGCTGCTCTACAAGATCCTTGTTGGGTAGAGTCTATGCAGTTGGAACTTCAACAGTTCCGGAAGCTTAAGGTTTGGACCTTAGTTGATTTACCTCCCAACAAGTATCCAATTGGTACAAAATGGGTATTTAAGAACAAACCAGATGATCGGGGTGTGGTGGTGCGAAACAAATCTAGACTTGTCGTGCAAGGCTTTGCTCAAGAAGAAGGAATTGATTATACAGAAGTCTTTGCTCCAGTTGCTCGTCTTGAAGCAATCCGCATATTTCTTGCTCATGCTGCTCATAAACAGTTCAAAGTGTACCAGATGGATGTGAAATGTGCCTTTCTCTATGGCGACATTGATGAAGAGATATATGTGTGTCAACCACCAGGCTTTGAAGATCCTGATTTTCCTGATAAAGTGTATAAGCTTGATAAATCTTTGTATGGCCTTCATCAAGCTCCCAGAATCTGGTATGAGACTCTTACACAATATCTTTTAAGCAATGGTTATTCTCGTGGTACCATTGATATGACTCTATTTAAAAAGGAGGTGAATGGTGAAATGATCTTTGTTCAAGTGTATGTCGATGATATTATTTTTGGATCCACAAACTCTCAATTGTGTAGAGAGTTTGAAGAAGTGATGAGCCAAAGGTTTGAAATGAGTATGATGGGTGAAATGTGCTTCTTTCTTGGCTTGCAAGTTGAACAACAGAAAGAAGGAATTCTTATTCACCAAGAGAAGTACATTAAAGATATTCTGAAGAAATTTAAGATGGATGATGCGTCTACTGAAATGACTCCTTTTACTGCTCAGACGTGTCTCACTCCAGATGAAAATGGAAAACCAGTTGATCCTCATCTTTTTTGGTCTATGATTGGCTCTCTCATGTATCTTACTGCAAGTCGTCCTGATATCACTTTCGCTGTTGGTTACTGTGCTAGATATCAGTCGGCTCCAAAGGAATCTCATGAGAAAGCTGTCAAACGAATATTTCGTTATCTCAAACGATCATCTCGTCTCGGACTGTGGTATCCATATGGTGGTAATTTTGATTTACATGCTTATTCTGATAGTGATTCCAATGGTTGCAGGTTAAACAGAAAATCTGTGTCTGGAGGTTGTCAATATTTGGGAAATTGTCTGGTATCCTGGCAGAGCAAGAAACAAACTACCGTTTCTCTTTCTACAGGGGAAGCTGAATATATTGCTGCATCTAGCTGTTGCTCTCAAGTTCTCTGGATCCAACACCAAATGATTGATTATGGAATTAATTTCCTTCATACACCTTTATTCTGTGACAATGAGGCTGCCATTGGAATTGCTAAAAATCCCATTCATCATTCTCGCACAAAGCATATTGAAACCCGAATTCATGCAATTCGTGATGCTCAGGAGAAGGGTTTCATTAATATTATTCCCATCGATACAAAAAATCAAAAAGCTGATCTTTTCACAAAAACGTTTGATAAACCTCGTTTTTATGAATTGATTTCTATGCTTGGGTTAATATCTTTTTAAATTTTCATTTTCTATTTCTTTGATAATAATTATAAAAAAAAAAAAAAATAAAAAAAAAACAATAAAAAATCAAGTTACAATTTTATTTATAATTATAGACAAATGAAAATAAAAATTTGGGGGAGTAATATCATTATTCTGAGATCGGATTTAACATGATGAGAAATGATTGTATATTCTCTAAATATTTCTTATTTACATGACCAGTAATTCTATGAGAAATGATAGTAACTGTTACTAGATTCTGTTTCACATTAAAATAAAAAGAAATGGATCAGATTCTTTGACGATATGCTTGATAGACTCAGCCTGATGAATGAAGTAGACAACAGCTTTATGATTAAATTAAACTTTATGCTTAAGAATGTCTGGATTTACTCATTCATTTTGGATTGCACAAAAACTGAGTCCTGACAAAAATTGGATTGAGAATGAATCTTTCGTTCATTTTGCTTTGTTATGTCATCATTCTCTGCTGGTTTATTTTGTGTCAAGATGTCTTGTGTCTGTGCTTATCTCCTCTGCTGTACGTGAGTACTGACCTGGAGTGATGATCTCCTCTGCTGTACGATAGTACTGACCTGGAGCTCTCATCAGCACATGTTCAAATGGTTATCTCCTCTGTTATACGTGAGTATAGATCTGGAGCTCTTACCATTTTGATATAATTATGTCAAATCATCTTATCGATGAATTTCTCTCAGAATGAAATATTCTGTGTATAATCATTTCCTCACTTATCCACAAATCTTGTTCCATGAAGATTGATTCATAATTCAATAAATCCTGAGGTTGGGTGAGGGTTTTTACCAAATGATTGTGGGGTCTTAGCATTCTAAAGCATCTAATCGAACCTTAAATGAATCATAAGCTGTTGTTTGAAAAAGAATAAGGCATGAGTTTAAGTGGTGTAACGCCCGGAAATTTATTATTTTGAAGCCGGCGAAGGAAGAAAAGAAATAAAGTCCAAAGTCGAGGGACCAAACTCGCCAACGAAGAAAAGTTGGGAGATGTGGTGGTATGTGTAGGGAGAGGGCAGCCCACTCTCCCCACACACTCTAAAATTTCAGCTCACAAAGAGGAGAAGAGAGAAAAGAGGAGAAAAAGGAGAAAAAGTGGTGTTTCGGGTGATTCGGGTGTTCAAATCCGTCGAGTAGCAAGCCAAATCGAAGCTCTTGTCTTTGTGCTCGATTGTGTGAGTTCTAGGACCCCACTTTTACTCGTTTTCAACTGATTTTGGGGCTGGAAAATGTGCAAAACCCGTTTTTGTGTGTGTGTGTGTTTGACCCATTTGGGTGTGATGTGTATGATGTGTTTAGAGTATGATTTCGGGCTTGTGTGTGCTTGTATGGTGTTATGGTATGCATTCCTAAGGTCCAGGAGGGTTGATTTAGGCTTAGAATGGGTTTGGATGAGCTTGGAGGCCGAAAATGGCAGATTGGGTTCGGGATGAACTCCATTCTGCATCAGCTAGGGCTAGGCGACCGAATGAAGGCCATACGGCCGAATGAGGGCGATTGAAGGTCATTCGCACGATTGGGACTCAGTCGCACGACTGGGAGTCCAGTCGCATGAGGGTTGTACGACTGAGGGTTCAGTCGCATAGATGCTTAGTCGCATGAGTCCATACGCATGAGGTTAGTCGCATAGGTGCCCATTCGCAGTAATCCCATTCGCACAAGGTCCATACGCACGATTGGATGTTCATTCGCATAGATGACCATCCGCATGGGTCCAGTCGCATGATGTTCAGTCGCATGGAGGCCATGCGACTGAAGGGTGTCCATACGCCCGAATAGGGCTGTTGCACTCGAAGGAACGTGTAGTTTGACTTCTGGCCTTCGGGGAAAGGTGCAGATGCAAGTTTTGACGTAAAGTAAGAAAACGTAAGATGAATGCTATGGCCTTAGAGAGCATGTAGGGCATGATGATGATGATGAGGATGTTGCATGTTTATGCATATTATGAATGTATGATATTGCCCTGTATGATGATGATGAATGTGTATGATATGTTCCTTATTATGATGTATGCTTATCTTTCTTGTGGCTTTACATGTCCTGTTGATGAATGAATGAATGAATGAATGAATGAAGTATTATGTAATGTAAAGCGAAAGATAATGAAAGAGGAACATGAAGTAAGAATGCATGCATTAATGAACGATGAATGAACGAAAGAAAGGCTTGCAAGCATATTTATTGGGGTGAGCGACTTTGTGTTGCAAAAGACTCGGATGAAGTGCAATCATTTAGATTGCCTATGAGGTGAGCAACCTCGCCGTTGCAAAAGACTCGAGTAAGAGCTATCGTGATGTTGCCTTGGGGTGAGCAACCTTGTTGTTGCAAAAGACTCGGATAGCTTGCTATCGTGATGGGCAATTGGGGTGAGCAACCTTAGGGGTGCAAAAGACTCGGATAGCGAGCAATCATTGAGATTGCCATTGAGGTGAGCGACCATGTTGTCGCAAAAGACTCGGAAGACAGAATGAACGAAAAGAATGGAAGATAATGAATGAGATGAAAGATAATAATGATATTATCTGTATATACGTATGTTGCATGATCGCATGATAAAGGAATGGTTTTTAATGAAAGTAAAGTATGTTTTATTATTAAAACTAGAACTCACTCAGCAACGCTGACTTTTATTGCATTTTCCAGTTGGCAGGTAAATGATTGCTGAGGATGGCACGACGGAGCTACTCGGCTCTTTTGGGATGGCATCCAATTATATAGCTTTTGTGATGTAATGCAAATATGAATTTTGTAACCGGATAATGATGTATTATTTGGCAAAAGTAATTATAATGAAATGTGATGTCATTTTTGAATGTTTCCGCTGCAATGATTTCTTAATGTAATGTAATTATATGTTTTATGCGCGATGAATGACCAACTGTAAGCGTCCCGGGATCGGGGCCTTACAAGTGGACAATTATATCAGCAATCGTTATTGATTTGTTCTAATTTCAGTTGTTTCTGTGCAGATTGTGATCAGATCTTGTATTCAGTATGATCTCATGACTGGTAGATGATTTTTAATCATCATTATGTTCTAATATATTTAGAGAATGTGATCTCTGATTATTTTAGATCTCATTATGTGATGTGCTTCCTTTGAATATTATAATTTAAAAAAAAATTATAAAAAAAAAATAAAAAAAAAAAATAAAAATAATAATAAAAAAAAAAATGGTGCGAAATTATTCTTTCGCTAACAATTTCGCAAAGCGAAACTGCAATTTCGCTAGGTTTGCTAATAAATTGTTAATCAGTTATCTCCTAGCGAAATTACAGTTTCACTGGGCGAAACTATAAATTCGCTTGACGAATTTATAGTTTCGCTGCCAGCGAAACTGTTGGCTATATAAGTCATTTTTGCGAAATTTCTTTCATAACTTCGCAAAATTGTTCAGTGTCGACTTTTAGGGTTTTATAGTTTCATAAACGGCGATTTTGATTTGTGATTGTGTTTTGGACTGATTTTGAGTGCTATTCACTTCGTATGTGAGTTTCGAACTTTGATTGACTCCTTAATCTGGATTACATCACGTATTCATAAGCGATTTGGATTATGTCGCTTCGGTGGTTTCGCTGTTCGTTCAGCGAAACTACTGAAGTTTCAGCGAAATTGAACGAAAGTTCACATTCTTTCAGCGAAACTGTAAAGTTATGCTGTCCGAGCGAACTTAACAGTTTCGCCATATCTTATCTAATTTCGCAATGACTAATCCTTATTTCACACAGTTTCGTCTATATTTTCATGAGTCAGCGAAACTAATTTGTAATAGCGAAACTAAATTAATTTTTGGTGAAACTAATTGCGAAACTACTTTGAATCATTCTAATCTTGTCGAAAGTACTTTTTGTTTTGCGAAATTAACAAGTTTCTATGAGCGAAACTATAGTTTCGCTCGTCGAAACTGTTTGTTTTTCTTGTCGAAACTGTCTTTGATTCAGCGAACCTATCATGTCTTAGTGAGCGAAACTATTGTTTCGCTTGCCGAAATTGATTGTTTCTTTTGTTTTTATCTTATTTTTCTTATTTTCAGTATTTCTTATTCAAATTTATTTGTTGATCTTTTCAGGTTATTATGGCGAATCTCAAGTTTGACGAGAGGAATAACATCACTGCCATATTAGATGATACTTTGCCAAAGGCGGCCGGATTTCATGATTGTATTAGATGGCTCCAAAGATCACCCATTGCATATGCTATCTCTCACTCACCCACTATCTATGATCTTCACATTAGAGACTTTTGGAGATCAGCTGAATACAACACCGGAGGAGATGTTCAGAGGATCACAGCTAGAGTGCTTGATCATGATATATCTATTACTGCTGAGAACGTGTCGAGGTTCTTAGACTGGAAGATGATACTGGTGATGAAGTTGATATGACGGAATCTGAAGTATTCCAAGCTTTCAGGCAAATGGGATATGAGGGACCAGTCTTTGGTTCGAGGAAAGAGATTAAAAAGTCCTTTTTATCTAAAGAATGGAGATATATAGCTCACGTGTTTATTATGTGCTTAGATCACCGTAAGGGTGGATCTGATGGACTTAACCTTGACTGGGCCAAAGCTATGGTGATATGTTGCAAAGGGGAGAAAGCAAACATTGCTAGATTGATCTTTGCGTGTATGGCAGAAAATGTGATGGCGGTGAAAAAGGATAAATGGTTGTTATATCCTCGTTTTATTCAGATGATTATTGATGATTTGATTCCTGATGTTCCTAAACATGGTGAAGTTAAGAGATTAGTTCAGATGAACCCTCGGATATTTGCAGATTGCTGTGCTATACGCCATGATTTCAGTGGTAAAATAACCCATCTCTGGGAAAACATGTACCCACCAGAGCGATGGAATTATATCAGACGGGTCGATGAGTCTGAAAAACAAAAGAGCTGAGGAAACAAGGGTGAAACAAGCTGATGCAGCTAAGAAAAGAAAGAGATATGCAAAAGAGAAAGATTATGATTTTGAAGAAGACATAGATACACAAGCAGAAGAGATAAGGGTGGAGAAGGAACGAAGGTCTAAAAAGAGAACTGACTTTGTTGAGCCTGAACGAAGAACAAAACATAGACACGAGGGTTTCACAGCAGGGAAAGAAGCTAGTGCTGGTCTTGATGAGGATGTGATTCGTGGTCTAAATACTTCATTGGCAAATGAGTTAAGTATGATAAAGACTAAACTGATGAATCAGGAGATTAGGGAGCAACAGAAAGATGAGGTCATTGAAAGGAATGAAAAGGATGTTGGTTGATCAGAATAGTTTGATTAAGAGGTTATTTGAAGAAATTTCACAGATGAAAGCTGCTGCTGGCCTACCCAGTCAACTAACTCAATCTGAGTTAGATGATATGACTGATATATCTAAGTATCCATTCTTGAATGTGGGTACCTCATCCAAGGTAGGAGAGGGCACCTCTGGAGCAGCTGATACTGAAGCAAGAGAACAAGAGATTCCTAGAGAAGAGGCTGGCAGAAATGATGAAGATGAGATTGTTGAGGCTGGGTTTGTTAATCTACAGTTTGATTTTGATAAGGATATTTTGGGAGAAGAAGTGATTGTTACAGCTACTGTTAGGACCTGGTATTTGAACGAAATACCGAGTGATTGCGTGTTAAACCAACTCAAATAGTGCGGAATCCTATTTGATTGGCGATCCAATCAGTGAGAACACACGATGAATCAATCAAGAATTGATTTCAACGTCAGAAATCGATTGGGAACCGATCTGATGTGTTCTATGAACTTGGAGAACGAATTGGGAGGCTTCTGGACGGCTAGGGTACGTCTGGAGTCGTAATGGGATGAATGCTTACGTTTTCCCACGAATTGGGTCTATTTATAGGTTAGTATTGGTCAATCGTGCGACTGGGCCCATAAGTATGGTTCAGTCGTGCGATTGAACCATGCGGTTGATTCATCCGCACGACTGAGTGTTCAGTCGTGCGATTGAGTCAATCTTATGTGTCAATCATACGACTGATCCAGTCTCCTGGTTCAGTCGTGCGATTGAGTCAATCGTATGAAGTTATTCATGCGTGTGGTCCATTCGCATGGGCCATTCGCATGAGAACTTCATTAAGTTAAGTTTGAATGTTCTATTTAATATAACTTAATGTGCAATCATTCAAACATTCATAAACCCAATTAATTCAATCACAACTCATTAATGAAATATTAAACATCACAAGTAACAACCAATTCATATCATTTCATTAATCAATTACAATTACATCAAAAACAGACAGACAAGTTCATTACATTACAAATCATGATCTAGGGACATACATGTATCAACAAACTCCCCCTTGGACCTAGATCTATCTATTCTCTTGTCTTCTGCATAACCTCCTTATATCTCTTGTACTTCTCCTCTTTAGTGACTCCTGCGTGTATCTCAAAAGCAAAGCAGAGTCTTATGACGTTTTGGAATTGGAGGGCTTGTACAATATCTTGCGTGTCATAGAACAGTGGCCACTTATATAATGTGTAGACATCATTAGCAGATAAGTTGGTTAGCCACATTGGGTCAAATACCCTGATAGTATCCATTTGGCCCTCTCTGTTTAGGACTATGACCGCTTCAGCTGTTCTCCAATCGTAGTACCACCATTTGAAGTGGGGAGTGAAGTCCTGTGGCATTTCCCTTAGAGGGATTCTTGACA
This sequence comes from Flaveria ramosissima, assembly GCA_025215565.1. Lineage (NCBI taxonomy): Eukaryota > Viridiplantae > Streptophyta > Magnoliopsida > Asterales > Asteraceae > Flaveria > Flaveria ramosissima. Next base: position 40,344,648 of record CM046034.1, read on the forward strand.
TAGTGCGCGGAGGACTCCACTTCAGCACTATCTTTGGCTTTCCAGTCCTGGGATCAACTTCAGACCGTCTGATATACCTCGTAGGTTGTTGAGGTTTGAAGTTGACCCACCTGGTGTGGTACTCTTTCCTCAGGGCAGCTTCAAACCAGCCTGACATCTTCCTCGAGTCAGCATACAGCAGCTTTAGTTTAGCCAGCTGGTTGAGCTCAAAACCAGGTAGAGTCTTCAGATCATGTGGGAACCTGAAGTACTCTATGCCCTGCTCCCTCTTAACAGCATACGCGTTAAGGTCTTCAAAATATGCCCAAGAGATAATCCTGCCCGACACCTTATGGTGTTTCTTGACTTTGTAGAGCTTTGTGTAGGCATCTCTCTTTGGTGCAGCCCGCTGGGCTCGTACTTCCTCAAAACAGGCAGCCCATTCAGCCTTGCGAATATCAACATCTGCATTGGAGGCTTGGGCTGTTTCTGCAGTCTTTTCTGCTTCTTGCTCCATCTTGTTGAGTACCTCGAAAGTATCACTGACTAGGGATTCACCCAAATTGGGGACCACATTTCCCTCCGCGTCAGCGTACTGAGGATACTCTTCTGCAGTGATGTCTTCTATCTCAACCTCATCAATGTCGTTCAGTTCCTCATCACTGGTTGAGTCCACTGTTGGAGCATCCTTCACGATTTCATCGGGATTGAGTTTGAACATTTCAGCTATTTGCTCATCGGACAGGTCGTGAATTATCTCCCCTTCTTCAGGGGTATAACTCACAGACCGTCTTACTATCCCTTGTAGGTCAAGAATCATAGTTAACTGAGTCTTGACCATTTGAAGGGGAGTAAAGTCAAACTCATCCCTCTGAAAGTTTGGATCTGTTTGATATAAACATTCAACACATAAATCATTAGTAATCAATCAAACAGACATACATTAACTTAACTTAATATATATAAACATTTAATACATTTGTTTTTCATTACATGATTCAAGTACAAAGTAAATAAACAAATAAAAACATCTAATCAGTACTTTGATCCTGAATCTGTGGTGTGTCGCTCGGAGGAGCAGAAGTAGTGGATGACTGGTCTTGTCGATGTTTGGATCTGCGCTCCTGACCTGAGGCAGAGGCCGATGCAGCCGCATCCCCTCCGTCTGCCTCGTCATCATCATCGTGTCCTTCTGTCCTTTCTTCTTCCGTCTCCTCATCATCATCATCTCCCTCATCATCATCCTCATCTTCATCATCATCATCTCCGTCGTCTCCGTCACCCTCCTTTAGCTTCAGGGGCTCATCCTTCGACCCCTTCAGCCTCAGCATGATCGTCTTATTGGTCGACTCCAACTCCTCAATACGTTTGGCGGACTGAGCCTGAGTATCTTGGAGTTGGGCCACCTCAACTCTCTGCTGGTCTATGACCCGAGCTTGCTCTGCCAATTGCTGAGATTGGGCAGCAGCCAAGTCGGTCAGTCTGCGGATCTGGACCGCCTTCTCCTCGTCAGCAGCAAGCAGACGCATAACCATTCGGTTAAGCGCTGAGAGCTGCTCCTCTACCCCAATGTGAGGTAGAGTGAATCCATGTACCTGTGAGGGCTGGGCTGACGATCCAGCCTGATGTGTGGTGGTGGTGGCAGTGGCTGTGGTGAATATGGGTCGGTGGGCTGATGGTGGTGAAGTGGGGGTGAATGGTCTAGTGATGGATGGGATAGATATAGTGGTGGTGGGTAAGGTGGTGGATGAGGTAGTAGGGGTAGTGGCTGTGGTGGCTGTGGTGATGGGTGGAATCTCAGTAGTGGTGGTGGTGGTGGCTGTGGTGGTAGAAGTGGTAGTCACGAAGGTCAACCGACGCTTCTTCCTCTTCAACCCATGTGGTTGAGCCATCCGCTTCCTCCTGGTCCCGGAGGAAGTGGATGCTCCCCCTGCAACTCTGCTACCTGACCCCGGAACATAGTTGGGGTCAGTATCTCTCGCCGAGGAGTCCCTTGGGTGCTCACCGACCACCTTTAGCCCGTGGTCTGTGGGAACGACTTTGCTTCCCACAGTCCTGGTGAGGGGCTCCTCGTCTGACTCCTCCTCCTCCATGTCACCAGCGACAAACTCCTGATGGAAGCCGGCCATCTCTGCGACCTCTCCGGCAGTGGCTGACCCCGGGGGAATAGTCTCTGTATCTGTGCCTCTAGATGGGGCAGGCATGTCATCCCCGGCATCGCCACTATCATCATCATCAGAGTCTGACTCTGGTATAGCAATGTGCTCCACGTCTGAGTCACTGTCCTCGTGGCGCCACTTCCTCTTCGCTGGCGCCACGTAATCAACCCGGGCCAGATGCCCAAACAGCCTCCTGACAGGGGGCTTCACCTGCTTCCCCCTGTAGACCTTCATCCGTCCAAGAGTCGTGTCGTCCATGACCTCGAGGATAACAGCATCCTCCTTCTCCTTCGGTAGGGAAGGAAGCTTCTGATCAATGATCATCTGTAAGAATCTAGGGTACATACAGAAGCCTTCCTTCCCCTTACCCTCGAGGTTCTCCACTAAGTAGCTGAATATCATCCTGGAGAAGCTGAACGGATGGTTCAGCACCAACGCTGCGTAAGCGTTCTGGATCTGGTCCGAGAGCTCATCAAATCCACCCTTCCGTGATGCTATACACTTCAGCAGCACGTGGGCCAAGTACTTAAACTGGGGACAGAGGTTACTCTTGTTGAGTACCCCGGCGTTGATGTCCCCAGAGTACTTGGCTCTCATGAAGCATCCACGGACAGTGAGGGGGTGTAAACGTGTGGGACACTCAGCATCGTCCCCAAACTGAAGTACTATCCTCAGATCCTCCTCAGAAACGGTGATAGCCTCACCGAAGATCGAGCTCCTGATGCAGTGAGGCTCGGTGGATCTGTCTACCGATGCGCCAGCCCAAAAGGCCTGCTGCACTGATCGGTACGGTGTGCAGGGAGTAGATATAGCATACGCGATCCTGGATCTCTGAAGGAAAGTAATAATGCCAGCAAAGTCGGCTGCATTCCTGGAGGTCAAGTCCAGGTGAGCACAAATGTTGTGCTTAGTGCTCATATTCCAACTACCCGCCATCTGTAACACATAATAACATAAACGTTAGTTTCATTGGCTAAGAGTATAAAGCAACACTTAAACTTTGAATAAACATTATCTGTCATGCGATTGGGGATGTACGACTGAAGACAGTCGTGCGACTGAATCATGCGATTGAGGTTCAGACGTGCGATTCACCTCATACGCACGAGTGAGTGTGCGACTGGACTCATGCGCATGAACTCTTGTGCGGTTACACTAGTCGTGCGACTGAGTCTCATTCGCATGGTTCAGTCGTGCGATTAAGTGATTCGCACCCTTCAGTCGTGCGACTGAAGTTCATCCGGACGACCAGTCGTCTGTCTAATCTGTTCAGTCGTCCCAAGATCAAATCTACGCAGAACAAGTTTTAACATTCAATTAACCGGTTCTTTAGTGTCGCCTAATCTTCCCTAATAACCTATTTTAACCAATTTTAACATATTACTTAGTTTTAATAGGTTATTAGGGTTTGAAGTTCTCGGTTAGCCTGTTACAGTCGTATTCATCAATTAGGGTTTCATTCTGCTGATTTTGATGGAATAGAACTTCACACTACCTGAAAGATGATGAACGACTGTTAGTATCACAGAATCAACAAGTAAAATCAGGCAGAGAAAATTTGGGCAGAGTAACGGTACTATATGCGATTTAGGGGAATTTTGCGAATGAGAAGTCTCTGCGACCGACTCCCCTCTATTTATATCCACTCAAGTTCCAATCGTGCGACTGAGTTCATTCGCACCTTTCAGTCGTGCGAGTGGGACTCAGTCGTGCGATTGGGTCAGTCGCCCTTCTCCAGTCGTCCGACTGAAGTTCAGTCGTGCGACTGACTCACTCGTTCGCATTTAAGCATCCGATTGGACTAATCGTATGTTCCATTCGTGCGAATGGACTTCATTCGTATGGTTAGACCATACGTATGGTCCATTCGTGCGAATGGGTCATACTTAGTTAATTTTTCTGCTATTTTCCCAATTTACCATTAACTCTTTTATATTAGTTTAATTAACGTTATGAACTATTGATCATCTCAGACATGATCCTTTTAATCTAGAAAACACTTTGATCACCTCAGACGTGATCATTTTAACCACTTTGGTCACCTCAGACGTGACCCTTTTAAAAATACTTTGTCACCGCAGACGTGACTGATATAACTTTTCAAAGAACATATGGTCATCTCAGACATGACCCGTTTTAGTGAGTTTATTCTTTCTGATTTTCCTGATGTAGTCCGACACTGACTCAAGTTAAAACTTAAAACAAACGAACTAATTTAAGAAGGTAAACTAATTACATAATCAGACATAATTTTGGCTTTTTGTGAGAGATAAATCCAGAGATTGATATCTACGGGATTTGAATCGGGAGTAGATAGCTTCAACTTAGGTTGATCACATCTGGACCAATTCAATTTTTGGAATCATACAGGCAATTCAAATCATTTGAGACTTGTTATAAAACCTTTTGATGCTCAAGGTCTCGGTGTTCATCCAGAGTCGTTAGCAACATAAGGAAATCATACTGAAACTCTTAGGTTTTCACATTGATTTGGACCTTTGAGAAAGTAGCCACAATGATTGTCAGTATGTTTGTCCACTTAAATCCATACACAGACTTTTGACACAGACTGGTGACTAATTTAGGTGTAATTATTTCAACTAACATTTGTGGATCCCACACTTATATGGTAATCAACATCCCTCAGGAGCTTTTGAGCGGTCTACGGGTATTATTACAAGAAGAGACTATTCTTAGAGCTTTCAAAGAGAAGCCTGTCCTCAGGTCAGTGCCATCGCACAGCAGAGAGGCGGCAAACAACAATGAATTCTAGAATATCTAGGTTATGCTTATCCTCAGGTCAGTGCCATCGCACAGCAGAGAGGCACATAACCTATCTCCTTGTTAGAGCAGCTTATTTTATTTTGCACAAAATGCACCAACAACATAAGTCATTAGCTTTATTGCATTTGTCTTTCATTTTTTTCTTTGCTTTGCTCTAGTTATGGTCATCCGCACACATTTGTGGCGTTTACTTGCTCATTACCCCTTATTGGAATATTGTTGATTGTGTTAACCAGTGATAAGATGGACGCCCACAGTCAGTTGAACACTTTAGTTTTATCTTGAAATCACCAATCAGGTCTAGTTGTCTATTGTGTTGAATCTACCAACATATCATATATGGTCTAGCAGCCTCTAAGTCTACTTTCTTTGTGTCACCTTAGGAGTTGCCAGTTTTCTATCATCTTTCTTTTAGTATTGCTTAGACTACACAGATTTATTACTTTGAACTTTTGCATATTACTAAAACTTAAATTTTAAAGTCCCTCTTGATTCGTTCCTGTGTACTATCATTTTCCAAAGGTATTGAATCGGTATCACAGATACAATCTACCTTATTTCAGCTTGCTACTCCTTCTCCCTCTTTTTTTTTTTTTTTTTTTTTTTTTTTTTTTTTAATGTTATCTTGCTGACATATTCTCCCCCTAAAATACTAAAATCATTTCTGGTTTAATTATTTTAGGATTTTAATAAACAGCAAGAGAACATGAGTTTAAATAAAATAAACATCAAATAAACAAATCAAAATAAATAAAAAATAAAATTTAAGTACACGACATCGGACTACACATTTTCATCATCAGGAATTACCTCACTTTTCTTTTTAACACCGTTGACCTCTAATAAATAGTGAAAACGTGGTTTATCAAAAGCTTTAGTATAGAGGTCAGCGCGTTGAAAATCAGTATTAATTTTAACCACATCAATTAAGTTCTTTTCAAAACAATCCCTTATGAAATGGTATTTAATACCGATGTGTTTGGTCTTAGGATGTTGGACCGGATTTTTAGTTACTGCAATTGCAGCAGAGTTATCAACAAAAATAGGAGTAGATGAGAATTTTAAACCGTAGTCCCGCATTTGCTGTTGAATCCAGATGATTTGAGAACAGCAACTTGCAGCAGCAACATATTCAGCTTCACAGGTTGACAAGGCAACCGATGTCTGCTTCTTACACTGCCAGGTAACTAATCTTCTCCCAAAGAATTGACACCCTGCTGATGTAGACTTGTAGTTCATCTTGCAGCCCCCGTAATCCGAGTCACTATACGCGGTAAGCTCAAAGTCATCATCATGAGGGTACCACAGTCCAAGTGTAGGTGTACCCTTCAGATAACGAAAGATCCTCTTGACCCCAATCAGATGGTTGACCTTTGGTTTAGCCTGATATCTTGAGCATAGACATGTAGCATACATAATATCAGGTCTTGAGGCAGTGAGATACATGAGAGATCCGATCATTCCTCGGTACATGGTGGCATCTACTAGATCTCCATTATCATCCGGTGCTATATCATGATTAGTAGCAAGTGGAGTCCCAGCAGCAGAAGCATTCTCCATGTCAAAGCGACTGAGAATGTCTCCTACATACTTGGTCTGATGTAGAAAGATCCCATTAGGTGTTTGATCCACCTGTAACCCTAGAAAGAACTTCATCTCCCCCATGGCACTCACCCACGCCTCATCATTGAGTGCTTCACTGACATATTTTGGCTCAACCTGCGAGACAAAACATCGATAGGCACCATCATGAATGTAACCTTTTTCCATAACCGAGGCGTAATCAGCTGAGTATAACTGATTTCGGGTTTGTACTCCTGATCTGACATCTCCAATGACGTTGTCAAGGGGATGATAAACATTTAGTCGTGATCCTGGAGTAGTAGGAACAGCTACCTCAGAGCCAAGATTATGAACATTTGGTTCTGCATCTGAGGTAGTTGGAGTTTGAGGTTCTGAAGTCGAAGGTGCATCAGTCGTAGATGCTTGTGGACTTGCTGGTACTGGAACCTGTTCCTCCTGACTGTTCTGGTCATCTTCTTCAGCTTCATCTTCAGAGGAGGAGTCACTGTCGTTGACTACTCCCCCTGACTGAGTAGATGATTCTCCCTGTGTGCTAGATGGTGTATTCAGAATATCATACATCATCCTAGTTGCTAGCTCATCATCCGAGGGAGAGAGAGGTATGTTGAAGGATTTGAAGAATCCATCATAATCGAAGAAGTAGGCAGGTCCTTTTCCTGTAGGTGGTGTGGTATATCTCTGAACGTCGACATTACACCACACTTCTACAAGACCCGTTGAGTTATTGTAAACTCGCTTATTCGGTATGTTGTATCCTAGAAAGATTCCTTCATCTGCCTTCTCGCTGAATTTTCCTTCTTGCGTCTTCTTCAGAAGTGTACATGGTGCGCCAAAAGGTTCAAGATACTCCAAATTCGGTTTACATCTTTGGAGTAGCTCATAACATGTCTTTCCGTGGCGCTTGACTATTAGGACTCGATTCAGTGTATAACATGCATTTGCTACTGCCTCATTCCAGAATTGGATAGGTAGTTTCGAGTCCGCTAGCATAGTCCGTGCAGTCTCTATCAAGCTCCTATTCTTCCTCTCAGCAACTCCATTCATCTGAGGCGTGTATGCTGAAGTGAATTGATGAACAATCCCCTTTTCCTTGCAGTATGCCTCCATCCATTGATTCTTGAATTCAGTCCCGTTGTCTGAGCGTACTTGTCTAACCTTTAGCTTGTAGAGAGATTCCAGAGTGGTGACTAATTCCTTGAATGACTCAAATGTTTCTGATTTGGATTTCAGAAACATTACCCAAGTGAACCTTGAGTAGTCATCAGTGACCACAAAACAGTACAGATCGCCTGCAATGCTCCTTGTACTGACTGGACCAAACAGATCCATGTGAAGAAGTTCAAGAGGAAGTTCTATTGAATGAACTTTCTTTTCCTTATGAGACTTCTTTGTCTGTTTGCCTTTCTTGCAAGCTACACAAAAGTCAGGAAGTTGGAAGTTCTTGACATTTACTCCTCTCACTAAATCCTTCTGAATCAAGTGATTCATCTTCCTTTGACTAATGTGTCCCATTCTCCTATGCCAGGAGATTGAGTCCTTCTCAGTAGCTTTAGATAGAAAGCACTGCACTTCATGACCCGTTGGAGCAGCTGTTGACAGATCCAAGACATATAGGTCCTTATATCTTGAAGCAGTCATTAGTACTTGATCCTCTGGAATCATGTAGTCCTTCTTCAGCACGTAACACTTGTTGTTGTCGAAGATGACTTTAAATCCTTTGTCGCAGATTTGGGAAACAGAAAGCAAGTTATTTTGGAGTTGTTGAACATAGTTCACCTTATCGAACTTCACCTTCTGGTTTCCCACTTCTCCCTGTGCTGTGATGTATCCTCCCTTGTTTCCTGCAAAGGAAACATGCCCTCCTTTTATTTGTTTGACATTTGATAAAAGGGCTCTATTTCCTGTCATGTGCCTGGATGCTCCGCTGTCTATAATCCACGTGTTAGTCTCAGCGCTATACCGAACACCCTGCACATATCAAGTAAATGTATTAGTTTAGGTTAGGAACCCAAGCCTTTACTGTCTTGGGTTTCCCAGAGGCATCACACATCATAAACTCTACCCATTGACCTTTAGAAGGTGAGTGTAACTCAGATTCCTTCTTGTCATCAGTATCAGTCACACAGGTAGTCTTTTCTTTCCATAAGCCAGATTTGTGCAATGCCTGTTTATGATAAACAGTTGTCTGGCTTACAGGTTGAACTTTAGGTTCACTAGATCTTCTAGGTGGAGTTAGAGAACTCCTCTTAGAAGACCTAGGTCTAGAGTCCTGAAGATCAATCTTCTTCCTAGGTGTCTGATAAAAAGGACAAAAGGAAGCAATATGTCCACACTCTCCACAGTTGTAGCACAATCTGCTATCAACCTTATAATTTGACTTTCTTTGTGGAGAAATGCGTGACACTTTAGTAACATCAATTAGCTTAGGTTTTGACTCTTGCATGTTTGATGTTTTCTCTGGTTTAACAAATTTAACTGATTTAACTTGTTTAACTTGTTCAACTTTTTGGTTAACTGGTTTTAGACTTGTAGCATGTGAAAAATTAACATTTGAAGTCTTTTTGGGTTCTGATTTGACTCTGTTTGACCCTGACTTTAAGTTAACCTTTTCAAATTCATTTTCCAGATTAACACAAGGCAATTTACCCTTTGCCTTTGAAGTGGCCTCCTTTTGTTTCTGTCCAGATTCAGTAGATGAACATGATGTGTCTGGATCAGTAACAAGAGGAGTGGTCACCACATGATCCTTGATTGGGTTGTTGTTTACTGGTCTAGACTTGGTGTTCATCAAGGTCTCAGGTGGTGGTGGAACCACTTTGTATCCTAATCCCTCCCCATTATTTCTTTCTCTCACTAAGTGTTGAACTATATGTGAAGAACTAGTCCAACTATGCAGTTTCTGTTTTAAGGTATTAACTTCTACTTCTAGAACTGCCTTTTGTTTCTTAGTGTCCTCTAGGGAGTTTAGATAGTACCTAATGTCATTTGATTGATTAAAGGCAACTACTTCGGTTTCCCTAAGTTGCTTAGTCAATAGGTCTATCTTTTCTATATAACTATGCTCATTTTGTTTTAGAACTCTATTGGCCTCAGTGCATAGTTGTAAGTCCTTTACTAAGTTATCATTGTGATCTAATAACCTAGCAAATTTTTCATCAATGCTATTCCTAAATTTATCACAGTTAGAACAAGCATGATTATTAAACAATTGGTCAGTTGTACTTACCTGTGTTGTTTCAGAGGAGTTAGCCATCAACGCAGCATCAGATGTCTCTGGTTCTGGTGATTCTGACTTTTCCGAATCTGACTTGGAAGTTTCCTCCTTTGGTGTGTAACTGACTTCAGCTGCAGTTGTTTCTTCACTGTGTGACATTGCTATATCAACTGCTATATCACCTTCACTCGCAGAATCATCATCAAGATCTTCAACACTGGCAATGTTGGATTCTGGGTTGACAAATCTAAAACTCCAGTCCTGTCCTTCATCATCATGAGCAGTCAAGGCTTTTGGGTCCTTGTTTGATGAAGTAGAACTAGAGGCTTGCTTGTCTTGGTGAGTAAAGGATGAGAACGGGTTCCCATTACCCGTCTTCTTTGGTTTGACACATTCCCTTTTGAAGTGCCCTTTCTCTCCACAGTTGAAGCAAGTCACCTTGCTCTTGTCAAAACCAAAAGTAGTATCCTTAGTAGCTATCAAGTTCTGTCCAGTCTTCTTAACAAACTTCTTCGCCCTTCGGACAGCGCTAGCTAAGGCCCACATTATATCCATCCTTTCCAGCTCCATTTCATCTACCTGCTCGTAGTCTTCATCTGCCAAATGACAGTTTCCAATCTTCCCAGCCACAAGTCCATCATATGAGTGAACCACAGCGGCTAGAAGATCCATATGCTCTCTTGCTACTTCTACGGTCACATTACCGAGATTCTCGGTCTTCAATTTTGTAGCACTTGCTTCTGATCCAATATAATGGGTACATGATGACCCAGACGTGTCTGATCCAGAAGTAGAAGCATGTGAAGGACCTGACGAGCTAGACACAAATGCTGTCTGGAGAGGTGCTCCAGAAGTCTTAGCTTGAGGCGTGGCATTGTATAAAGCTGGGTTTTGTGTATATGATGACTTCTGTGCTCTATACTTCATCCTTAGAGCTTCTTCACGCAGTCTAAGAATAAAGTCATTTATATCCAGCTTTATAAGTATACCATTCTGTCTAAGATTAGACACGAATGAGGCCCACTTGTCAGGCAATCCATCAGCGAAGTTGCTTACTTTTTCTTCCATAGTTGTCTCCACTCCATGTGTATGCAACTCGCTCATCAAGTGGTAGAATCTGTCTATGACTTCATCTAACCCCTCGTTACCAATTGATGAGAAGTTATCGAATTCCTTCTTTAACTCCTTTGCTTTGATTGCCTTTAACGATGCATTCCCATCATACCTTTTCTCTAACTCATCCCACAGTTTCTTGGACTGCTTGTTCTCTGAGTACTGGTGGAATATATCTTTGGGGATCGACTGAGTTATCATAGCATAAACTCTTTTCTCAGCATTATACTTAACTTTCTGAGCATCAGTCATCCCACTCAACGTTAGTTTCACTCCATCTGCTCCCACCGGTGTACTATACCCTACTTCGATAGCTTCCCACAGATTAGGATCTACCCCATTGAGGTAGATCTCAAAACGTTGCTTCCAGTGAGGAAACTCATCTAACGTCAAGAGCTTTGGTGGTTTATTGTGAATACCCACCTCACTCTCAAGCAGCAGCAGTTTCTGTATTCTTGAGTCCTTCCCCGCAGTAAAGGCCGACATCTGATCTTCCATGGTTACTAAACTTAGAGTCTAATCAAATCAACTTTAACTGGTGCGACTGAAGAATGCGAATGGTCCTCTCGTGCGAATGAACTCTGCGATTGGTTCAACCGTGCGACTGAACAGGGCGATTGGTTCAGTCGTGCGAATGAATCTGGTTCGTGTGAGCTATGCGAATGAAAGGGTTCAGTCGTCCGAATGAAGGTGCGACTAGGTCCAGTCGTGCGAATGAACGATGCGAATGAGTCTAGTCGTGCGAATGGGTCACTCGTGCGACTGAAGCTGCTGTTTTGCGAAAATTTCTAGGTTTGACGGGTTTCAGCCGTAAAAATTCGAAATTTTGCAAGTCCAAATCGTCTAGGTTTGTAGAAACTGAACTTTGATGAGCAGGGAACGTCCAAGATCACTTTTGATGCAAAAGATTGCGTTTTTCGTGCAAAAACACAAACTTTTATGCAATCTTGATTGAATCAACACGAAATCAAGAGCCAAAGCTCTGATACCACTTGTTAGGACCTGGTATTTGAACGAAATACCGAGTGATTGCGTGTTAAACCAACTCAAATAGTGCGGAATCCTATTTGATTGGCGATCCAATCAGTGAGAACACACGATGAATCAATCAAGAATTGATTTCAACGTCAGAAATCGATTGGGAACCGATCTGATGTGTTCTATGAACTTGGAGAACGAATTGGGAGGCTTCTGGACGGCTAGGGTACGTCTGGAGTCGTAATGGGATGAATGCTTACGTTTTCCCACGAATTGGGTCTATTTATAGGTTAGTATTGGTCAATCGTGCGACTGGGCCCATAAGTATGGTTCAGTCGTGCGATTGAACCATGCGGTTGATTCATCCGCACGACTGAGTGTTCAGTCGTGCGATTGAGTCAATCTTATGTGTCAATCATACGACTGATCCAGTCTCCTGGTTCAGTCGTGCGATTGAGTCAATCGTATGAAGTTATTCATGCGTGTGGTCCATTCGCATGGGCCATTCGCATGAGAACTTCATTAAGTTAAGTTTGAATGTTCTATTTAATATAACTTAATGTGCAATCATTCAAACATTCATAAACCCAATTAATTCAATCACAACTCATTAATGAAATATTAAACATCACAAGTAACAACCAATTCATATCATTTCATTAATCAATTACAATTACATCAAAAACAGACAGACAAGTTCATTACATTACAAATCATGATCTAGGGACATACATGTATCAACAGCTACTCATGAGGAAGTATCAGATAAAGGAAAAGGGTTGATTGATGAAGAAGAGGAGGATGAGCAGTTGGTTGATTATGATTCTGAACCGGAATTCTATGAAGTAGATGAGAGACCTTTGGTGTATGTGGCTAAGAAGGGAGATGATGAGAATGATGTGTTTGAGATGGATAAGAGTGATTGGTTGGTAAAGGAGAAGGAGGCTGAATAACTCACTCCTCTGTTTCAAAATATGGAGGGTTTGAGCAGAAAAGAGGCAGACAAGAAGATAATCAGCTGGTGTTATAATCCTTTCTTAAAGATGTTTTTGATTAAAAGAAGAGGAGGTAATATCAGTTACATGCTCAAGAGGAAGGCGTTTAAGACCTTGCCTAAATGGGATCTGAGACGGTTGGCTACCTTGCCTTTGATTAATGCTCATTTAAGTGAAAGGGCAGTATTTCTGGAGAAGGAGATTAAAAATGGCCTTAATGATAATTTTGAGTCATTTGGATTTATGAAGGCTGAACGAAAGAGATCGAACAAAGATAAAGACTGGGAGACTGGGAAAGGGAGAATTGTTTTGAGAGTCAAACCACCTAAGACTGTAAACAGAGTAAGACTGGCTGATCCTCTTCCTCCTCGTTTACAGGACTTTGAGAAGTGGTTCTATGATAATAACACTGGTGAGGCTGTGATTAGAGCCAAACAAGGAAAAGAGTTTAGGGTGTTTGACCCAATGGAGTTATTCAGCTTCTGTGATGAAGATCTCTTGAAACTCTGTGAAAATCATATAAAGGCCGGGGCAGGTGAGGAAACTCGAAAGGAGGCAAGCTTGTTTATGAATGTGGCGAACAAAATAAGGGGAGTACGGGCAGAGGTAAAGAGTTTGGCTGAAAAGGTGAGAGCACAAGATGACTTTGCCATGGATGTTCAAGACTTGACTAGGCAGTTTGCTAGAGCTAGTGGTCATTCGGAGGAAGCTGATGATGCAGAAACTAATCTTGGAGAATCTGTGGCTGAAGCTTCTAAAGACATTGCTGCAGGAGGGGATGAAGACAGACCAACAGCAGCTGAGGAAACGGGAGCTGAAGAGTCAAACCAAGAGCAGTGAAGATAGTGAGGTCCAACCTAGGGGGAGTATTGAAGATCATGTTAGGTTGGACTCACTTTAGTATAGATGTTTACTTTACATTGTAATAGGACTTGTGTTAGTTTCATTTTGTATTTTGTTAGTTATTAGCAGTTTTGGCAGTCCAGCGAAACTGTGAGCGAATCTATAGTTTCGCTCACAGTTTGCTGTTTTGGTTTACCCGGCGAACTTGTGTTCTGCCGGGCGAAACTATAGTTTCGGCATGACAGTCTCGCTTGTAGCGAAACTGTCAGCGAAACTATGACTGCTATATATACTATTGTCATTTCATTTTGCATGATAAGTTTGCAAAACCCTAATTGTGGAATTCTGTTGCAAACTATCATTTTCAAGCAGTTACTTCATTGAAATACAATTGTGCTTATTGTTATTGAGTGAGTTTGTTCATTTGAATATCAATTATGTCTTGATTCATCATATTCATCTCTCAATTGTTTGTTATTTGGTTTGTGTATGTGATATTGATCAAATTATCCTATCAATTGTACTGTTCATCGATCACATGGACCAACACCGACTCCTTTTTTGAATTCACTTCTTCCTTTTCTTTCTCTGCTGTCAATCTTGGTACTCCAGTGTTACTAGGATCTGTGACAATTGGTAATGGACATTCACGTTTAAAATGTCCCAATTGTTTACAATTAAAGCACCTCAATTTTGACTTATCAAATCCCAGTTTTGAGGTAGATGATTGACCACCAAAGTTCTTTCTTCCTGTTCTTTCCATGAATCTCCGGGCTCTTAAAGTTAACATCGCCATTTGCCATTGAATGTCAGTTTCTTCTAAATCATCAGGATCAACCTGATACATATCCTCCATAGTCATTCCTTTACCTTTTAATTCTCCAGCAACAAGAGCTTCATAGCTCTGAACAAACATTCCAAAAAGAGCCATTGTTTCAGATGGAATTGAAGTTTCAGCATTGACCTTAGAATTTCCCAATTCTTTTCCAACATGACTATTACCACTCGAGAAATTACTTGTATTGCTCCCTCCTTGAATTGGATTTTGAATGTGAGAGTTTGCAGCGGATGACAACAAAGCAGCATTTTGAGAAAAACCAGATGTGGGCATCATAGTCTAGTTAAATTCTCTTCTTTTCATATCCAACTCAAAAGATTTCAACTTGTTAATGATATCCATCAGCTTATAATCTGTAAAACCTCTTTCTTGTTTAAGCATTCTCACTTGAAGACTCCACTGTGGTGGAAGAGAATCGAGAAGCCTATTAACTTGTTCACTGTTGGAGAGCCTTTCATCATACTTCTTCAGAGTGCTTGAGACGGTTAAGAAACGATTTGTAAGATCTGTCAAACTTTCATTCTTGTATTCTACAAATGAATTGAACTCCTTTTCAGCCTGAATACTCTTGTCTTTTACCAAATCTGCATTCCCATTATAGAATTCACAGAGAGCATCATAAAGGGATTTAGCATTTTTATGCTCTGCAAAACGGTTGTAGATGTCTGGAGCCAAGCAGAGAGTTAGAGCACCAAAAGCCTTTTGATCACGATCAATCAATTTCAGATCTCTTTCAGTATAGGAAGATGGGTCTTTGTTCTGAGAAACGACATCACCAACAGTAACCGTAGGTATGTGAGGACCTGAAATAATCGATTCCCATTGATTATGATCTGTGTAGAAAAAGAAAGCTTTGAGACATCTCTTCCAATCTTCAAAATTATCTCCATTAATGAGTCGTGGAGGTCTATTAGGAGCAACACTTTCAAGATCAGCAAGTGTAAGAGTAGTTAATTTCGACATGATAGTTTCGGCAGAAATGTTTATAATTTCGCTGACAAATTCGCAGAAAAAGGTGACTTGGATAACAATTTCGCTGAAACAGTACTTTCGCTGACAATTTCGCAGAAGCTAACACTTTCGCTAGCAATTTCAGCAGCACTTTCGCTTGAACAGAGACACCACTTGCTTAGTTTCGCTGCTAACTTCGCAGGAAACAAGCTTGAACTTTCGTTCAGAAATAAATTAGGCAGCAATTTCGCTTGTTGACTGGTCACAAACACTAATGAACTTTCGTTCAAGGAAGTAGTTTCGCAGAAACTCTAGAAAACAACTTCTGATCCAAGATAACTCATAATTTCGCTGAAAGATGATGACAGTTTCGCTGTAAGAACAATAGTTTCGCTGGTCGATCTCAAAACCCTTTTTCACCTCAAAATCAATCTGAGATCATCCAAAACTCAATGAATTTGAGATCTGATGATTGTAGAATCTTCCTCAATCAAAAACAAGCATAATTCAATCAATTTCCATGCCAAAAACAGCTGATAATCCAATGAAAATTGATAGAAACTAGATATTGACCAAAACCACAAAAACTCAACAAATCAAGAGCACTAAGGCTCTGATACCATATTGTAGGTCCATGTGATCGAATAACAGTGCAATTGAAGTGATGAATTGATCAATATCAAACACTCAAACTAAACAACAACAATTGAGAATATAGAAGATGAATCTAACTCATATTTGATACTCAAAGGAACAATATCAATCAATAACAACAAGCACAATAGTATTTCAGTGAGAAAACTGCTTAGAATTGGTAGCTTTCAACAGAGATTCACGATTAGGGTTTTGCAAGCTTACCTTACAAAGTGAAATGACAAATGTATATATAGCAGTCATAGTTTCGCTGACAGTTTCGCTACAGGCGAAACTGTCATGCCGAAACTATAGTTTCGCCCGGCAGAACACAAGTTCGCCGGGTAAACCAAAACAGCAAACTGTGAGCGAATGTATAGATTCGCTCACAGTTTCGCTGGACTGCCAAAACTGCTAATTACTAAGAACATACAAAAGGAAACTAACAAAAGTCCTATTACAATGTAAAGTAAAGAACTATACTAAAGTGAGTCCAACCTAACATGATCTTCACTACACTTTCATTGTACACTATTTCGAGCTCATCTTCCTCTGAGATTCTCAGTTCTGATACTTCTTCAATTGTAGATCCTTTCAGCAGACCAGCTTCATGTCTTCTTCTTTTGTATGCCTTTGCGTGTAATTTGTCAATCACTTGAATCATATGCACATATAGACACATGTCATTTTATGCTCTTTCATCAGTTAGCTTTGGGAAGAATTTGTCATGTAGATATGATGTATAGCTTGGGTGAAGCATTTTGATCTCCACTGGGTGAAAAATTCTTATCTTATCAGCTTTCTTCCCTTCAGCATTCCTCAGAAGCACCAGCTCTTTTGTTTTCTCAACATATCCCCGTTCTGTTATGGGATATGTATATTAATTTCTCTCAAAGCTTTTTATAGTTGCTGAATTTCTGTTGCTATACCAACCCTCTTTAACAATTCATCATCTACAAGAGTAGAGGACTTAGATGTTCTTTTCTTTCCTTGATTTCTCTTTCTGTGATCAGTATCTTCCCTCTTGGCCTCCTTGAGCACATCATCTATGAATTTTGTCTTCATCCTTCCCACAGACACAGAAAAGTCTCTTCCCATTGGATGGATTGGATAGTTAGAGATGATTAAGCTTTGCAAATCTTTAATATCTCTCTCAGGAAGACTCAGTAATGCTTTTACATCATGAAAATATTGGATTCTTCCAGATGTTCTCTTAATGATTGCACAATCCCAATCTGGATCATATTTCCAGGCCATAATCTTGTTTTCTTCCACAGAGCTGGAAGTTGTAATGTGATCATACAGCTCTATCAATGTAGATTTTTGCTCTGTAATCTCTCTGATTATTGTACCCAAAGGCCACACTTTGCCTGGTATAACTGCTCGTGGCTCTCTAATTAGTTTTTCTTTCCATTTGTGTTGATCTTTAGATTCAACAGTTATAGGATCAGCAGGGAGTTTGCTTTGTTGCTCATAGGATGGGTTTGGAGCTTCAGTTCTGAATCTTACCCCTGTGTCAAGCTCAACAACCATAACATGCTCCATCATCCTTCTAAGCTCACCAACTTTCCTTCCCTTAAGCTCATGAGTCTTGTAGTTATGACCCTATAGCCAACAGATCATATTGTACTTGCTGAGCTTTGCTGTGTCACAGTGGCCTAGATCTTTCTTGATTTTCTGAATGGCTTGAAATGTTGTGAATGCTTCATAATCACAATTAGGAATCATGAATCTAGCCAGTTCAAACTCTTTCAACACATCTTTCATCTCACTCATGCTCATCCTTTCCACCATGTCATACAGAAAGCCATGATTTATTAAGGTCATAAACATTAAGGATTCAGGCCTTTCTTCCAGTATGTCTTTTGTGGTAAGTAGTTCATCAACTTTGATTCATTGTCTGTTGTGGGAGGTTCATCCTTTATGAGCTCGTTCCATTCAGCATCACTCTCAGCTTCATCATGAGTTACTGGCTTTAATGTTGAAACATCACTGAAGGAGTATGCTCTGGAGATGTAGGCCTTGATCTTTTAGGTGAATCTTCAATATTGATCACCTTTTTCATTGTAGAGCCTAAAAACTTCCTCTTCCTAGTATACAAAATAAGCTGCTTTGAAGTCTCAGCAGGTTCTTTTAGTTGTTTTGTTTCAGCAGCATTTGATTCAAGGGCACTTATCTTCATCTTCAGCCAATCAATCTCTTCATCCTTTCTTTGCAGCTGAGCATATTGTTCTTGCAGAGTCTTTTTTGGCTTTGTTTCTTTCCAACACAAGTTTTTCTATTTCAGCTTTCTCATTTGCAATTGACTCTTTTTGTTCTTTTACAAGCTCATGCAAAGCATTGATAACTTCATTATTTTCTTGTATGTTTTCTCTTGGTTTTTTCAGACTAGATTCCTACTTTATAAGCTGATCATCTTTTTCTTTCATCATTCTTTTCAAATCTTGAATTCTTTGTTTTCTATTGTTGGATTTGACATCAAGCTTGTTGTATTCAACCACCAAATAGCTTTTGCTTACAGGGATGTTATCTTCACTTAGCTCATCTTCATGATATGCAATTTCATCCACATAGTTTGCTTCTTCTTCTTTTTCTTGATGTTGAGTGGTGATCTCATTATTTACTTCTTTAGGGGCTACACTTGCTGAGCTTGAACTGGATTCAATGGCTTGATCAGCCAGTTCTTGATGTGGTTGTTGTTGTTACTGATGGTCGTTGACTTGAAAGACTGGTTCAGTTTCATTTGAGTGAACAAGGGATTCAGTCTTGGTTAAGGATAGTTGAACTTTGCTTGCTTGTGATGCTAACTCTGTCTCC
Organism: Flaveria ramosissima; assembly: GCA_025215565.1. Classification (NCBI taxonomy): domain Eukaryota; kingdom Viridiplantae; phylum Streptophyta; class Magnoliopsida; order Asterales; family Asteraceae; genus Flaveria; species Flaveria ramosissima. Next base: position 40,363,536 of record CM046034.1, read on the forward strand.
CCAGTGTAAAAGCTTTCAGTGGATTGGTTTTCAGGGGTTGGAGGATGTTGAAAGTGTTGCATTTGGATTTGATTTGGTGATGGAGGGTGAATTGGAGAGATTGGTTCAGTGTTTTGGCTAGCTGGAGATTGTGGTTGGGGAGATGTGGTTGTGGAGATTGATGATATTGGTGAATGGCTGATTGATGAGGTGAAGTTGAGACTTCCTCAGTGTTAGCAGGAGAACTTCCTTGCTGGACTTCCCATACCAGTTCTTGTGGGATGTTGGCATTAGCATCTACCACATGAGCAAACATTGGCATGTCTTCTCCTTGGTATTTTTCACTAATCTTGTTCAAAACTAATCTACCCAAATGAGCTTGCACAAATACATCACCATCTCTTGCTATTCCAGGCAATTCACCATTGATGATTAGTTGTAGGAACCTTGGGAACATGAACATTTTGTCACCCTTTTGCACTTTGATGTGGTCATACAGACAATTGAAGATGTATTTAGAGTAGTTGTATGTTCTTCCTTCAAAGATTCCAATGATCCCAGATGATATGTGCCTTGAGAATCTGTCAAGCCCAGACTTCCTGTTGGAGATGCACTTTAGATAAGTGTGACATAGGAATCTGTATGGTTTGCATAATCTCCCTTTCTTTATCTCACACTTGTCAAAATCACCATCATACCCCATCAAATAGAATACTTTCTCTATGTATTCATTCTCGAACACATCAGGGTGACTATCTTCTTGTTCTCCAAACTCTAAAACCCTCCTGATGGTGTGTTCATCCATCCTCAGTCTTTGGTTTTTCACTTCCGCCACGATTACTTCTGATTCTCCATCTTCTTCTATACGTTCTGAGTTCCAGAAATCGACTACATGTGATTGATGAATCACAGGCTCCGCTGATAGAGCATAGAATAGCCTGGATCGTTGCAAATACCTAATGATGTCTCGACATCCTTCTGACACAGGGTCATCGGGATTTAAGAACGCACACACATTGTGCTCCCTTGCAAATCGATTAGACATCTGTTCATGAGAGTTAAGAAGAATGGATTAGAATCAACATTACAGACATAAGAATACGAACAGTTTTAATGATAATCAAGAATCAAACAGTTCATTTTTTATGATTATGACATGTTTTACATCCTGAACAATGATTTGAGATCACGATTATGTGTTCGTTTGATGTTTTGATTTAGTAATTTTGAATGTTTATGAAAAGGGGAAAAGGTTTGTTGAGTGGGTTTTTCTAGGTCTGAAAAAGTGTTCTGAAAAAGTGAATAATGAATATTAAATTCAAAAACATCATTTATGCACACTTGACCCTATTAATATCCTTTATTTAATGAAGTGGGTCCCACTTTTGTTATTACTCTTCCTTGGAATTTGTTCCGTAGATTTCAGTTCATTCGTAGGACATCTGCGGATGCCTAAACTTAATACTGAATTTTAAAATTGAATTGAAGTATAACTTGATTTTCCATAGGTTACCAATCTATAGAAATGAATTATACTTGTAAAATATTAACATATTCGTAGGTTACCAATCTACGGATAGTCATATTTTACTCCCCCTTAAGTTTCGCACTGTAGCTTCTGCTGTTGCTTAAAATGTACTGTAACTTCTGCTGATGCTTAAAATACCCCAACTGAAACTTATTTTATTGTATGGTCTTAATCCATTGATAGAACCATTTATTGCTATTGGATCTTGTGGACTTTGTATTCATGCCAATTGTGCACAAGAAGGTTTATATTTAAAAAAAAACTTCATGTAGCCAAAAGCCAAGTTATTGCTCAGGTTCCAATTCCTTCATATTAACAATTCATTTGACAATCTTGTTGTTAACTTATTTTCATGATTCTACTCCCCCTAAATTTTTTATTAATGATGCATTTATCATAAATTTCTAATAAGAATATCATGAAAGACACATGTCTGTCCAAACAAAAAGAAATTAAACTAAACAAAATTGAAATGAGTACTATGTACAAGCATATATACACATAGAATGGGATCATACTATAACACTAAGCATCTTCCTGATGAATTAATTTGTTGAATTGATACCTGATCTTAGTTCTGATTGCAAGTATGTTTGTCCACTTAAATCCATACAAGAGTATTGTATTAACTAGGCATGCTGTTTATCATGTTTTCATGTTATTAGTGAATCACATTAAATCACTTAGAGTTTGTCCTCCCTTTGTGAGTCAAATCATCACTTTTTCACACTTAGAAACTATGTACTTTAAGTTATAAGTTCTATCTTGAGATGCATTTGACATCTCATTAATGCATTGATGTATAAAGCTCTAGATTTAATATACAGTTGATTACAGAGGATTCTTTTGAGAGCTTAGATATGATCATCATCAGGTCACCATGTCTTTACATACGTAAAACAGAGGTGCCTTTAACCCAGGTCTTTGTTTACACAAAACAGAGGGTTGATGAGGATCATGATCTTTTCACCAGTTGGTTACTAATGTATACCATGGTGATCATACACCCAGGTCTTTGTTTACACAAAACAGAGGGAGTATGATTTGCAAAGATAGATATTATAAAGTGTTGGTACATAGTGTGCTTAGATGAGTGATTTGGTCACATCAGAATAAGACTCACTTTCTGTATCCTCAAAGTGAAGTTTCCTACAAACAATCACTTTGCATTATGTTTGGCATGCTCTTAGTGTAGATTCCACTCAAGATGAACCTACTCACATATCAAGTAACTTGATCAGATTTTAATAATATTTAAAAATTCAGGTAGAAGCAAAGGTATAGTGTACTATCATTTCCCAAATATATGTTATGCTGAATTAAAAGATACAGAAAGAAAAACAATATTTTTATTATTATAAGCTTTGGAAGATGCTTCAGAAGTTTCTTCCGAAGGTAAATTGCTTTTGGAAGAAAAAATTATACTAATACATAAATTTCTTCCGAAGGTAATTATAAATCTTCCAAATTTTTTTTTTATTTTTATTATCTATTTATTACTATTGACAAGGATAGACACATGCTTTTCTTTGTTTGTTCATAATGATTAATCTAAATTAATCATGCCCAAAGACTTAATTATAAAATTAAATCGAACTGAATCAAAGGCTTTAGTGAATAAATCAGCAAGCTGATTTGTTGTATCCACTTTGACTAACTTGATCAAACCTTTTTCTGAGCAATCTCTCAGAAAATGGTATCTTATTTCAATATGCTTTGTTTTACTATGTTGCACTGGATTAGCAATGATAAAAATAGCTGCTAAATTGTTAATATAAATTGGGGTCTGAAGGAAATTGTAACCATAATCAAGTAATTGTTTTTGCAACCAAAGAACTTGAGAGCAACCAGCTGAAGCAGCGATGTACTCCGCCTCAGATGTGGATACAGATACATTTGTTTGCTTCTTGCACTGCCATGAAACTAGTCTTGGTCCTATGAATTGACATCCGCCAGTTGTGGATTTTCTGTTGTAATTGCATCCTCCAAAGTCACTGTATGAATATGAGTAGAGAGTGAAATCACCATCCTTTAGATACCAAAGTCCAAGTGTTGGTTTTCCTTTGAGATATCTGAAAATTCTCTTTACAACATTCAGATGAGACTCTTTTGGATCTGATTGATACCTAGCACAAACACACACAACAAACATAATGTCAGGTCTATAGGCAGTTAAATACATAAGTGATCCTATCATTGATCTATATAATCTTTGATTAACAGTTTTTCCCGTAGGATCATGTACAATCTTTTCAATTGTTAAGGCTGGTGTTTTGCATGAAGATGTATCAGCAAGGTTGTACTTCTTCAAGATTTGATGTATGTATTTCTCTTGATTAATGAAAATGTTATCTGTCTTGTGATGAACTTGTAGACCAAGAAAGAAAGTTAATTCTCCCATTGAACTCATTTGAAACTCAGATTTTATTAATTCTTCAAAGCTTACACACAATCTCTTGTTGGTTGATCCAAATATAATGTCATCAACATAAATTTGAACAACTAAGATGTATGTGTTTCTCTTGATTAATGAAAATGTTATCTGTCTTCTTATGAACTTGTAGACCAAGAAAGAAAGTTAATTCTCCCATTGAACTCATTTGAAACTCAGATTTCATTAATTCTTCAAAGCTTACACACAATCTCTTGTTGGTTGATCCAAATATAATGTCATCAACATAAATTTGAACAACTAAGAGATCTTGATGTTCTTGTTTGAGGAAGAGAGTCTGATCAATGGTTCTCCTTTTGTATCCATGCTTGAGCAAGAAAGATGATAATGTTTCATACCACTTCCTTGGTGCTTGATGAAGACCAACAAAGCTTTATCAAGCTTGTATACCCTGTGTGGGTAGTGAGGATCTTAAAATCCAGGAGGTTGTGACACATAGACTTCTTCATTAATTTTTCCATATAGGAAAGCACACTTGACATCTATTTGATAGATAGTGAACTTCTTATATGATGAATATGCTAGGAATACTCTTATGGCTTTAATTCTTGCAACTGGTGCAAAAACTTCATCATAGTCTATTCCTTCTTCTTGTGTGTAACCTTGTGCAATCAACTTTGTTTTGTTTCTCACAATTATACCTCTGTCATCTAGTTTATTTTTGAAGAGCCATCTTGTTCCAATTGGATGTTGGCCTTCAGGTAAATCAACTAGATTCCAGACTTTCTGCTTTCTGAATTGTTAAAGCTCTTCTTGCATAGCTTCAATCCAGCTATTATCTTTTAGAGCAGTTGTGATTTTGGAGGAACCACTTGTGAAAGAAAACAAGTGAAAAGACAGATGTTGGCAGTTCCACTTTGGCTTCTTGTAGTTCTTTTGTCAGGATTACCAATAATGTTGTTAATTGGATGAGACTTATGAATTCTTGTTGTTGGAATTGATATAAATGGAATAGATGATTCCAAGTTAGTCATGTTCATTGATGCAGACGGATCCAATCCAGTTGATGAATTTAGGAAGTAATCAAAGTGTTCCTCCTGTTCATCATTGGGTATAGAGTAGTCTTCCTGAGTTTGAACATCAGGAGCATCATTAATGTCTTCCGTAGGAATTTCTCCGGAAGCATTTTGTTCTTCAGTAGGAGTTACAGGAACTTCTACGGATGGTATATTAGGACTTGATGAATCATTTCCAATGTTTGTTGTATCTTTTTGAGAGTATGGAACAGCTGCTGAGACATTATTCATATCTCCGGACACACAATGTATATCTGTGGATGCAGAGTCAGTAGCTGCTGATGAAGTGTTTCCATCTGCGGATGTGCTTTCTGTTTGCTGGACTTGTGCATCATCATTGTCATTATTTGTTGTTCCTTGTTCCATAATGCTTGATGTGTGTATCCGTGGAGGATCAGCAGATAATGACACTTCATTCATATTTGGGGGAACAAATGGATAACATGTATCATTAGATCTTGCATTATTCAAATAACCCGAATTAAATGAGTCTGTTTGTGCATCTATATCAAACAACCATGATGATCCTTTAACTGATTTAGAAAATAAGGATTCATTAAATGATACATTAGGAGTTTCTTCCACAATGTTATGTTGTGGAATGTAAATCCTATAAGATTTAGATGTTGAAAATTATCCAACAAAGAAACCATCATAGGCTTTTTCTGAAAATTTTCCCAATTGTTCTTTTGTGTTTAAAACAGATACATGACACCCAAAAGCTCTAAGATATCCTATGTAAGGTTTTCTTTTAAATAAAAGCTCATAAGGTGTTTTGTTATGTTCTTTGACAATCAATATCCTATTTTGAACATTGCATGCTGTATTCATTGCCTCAGCCCAAAAGGTGATTGGCAATTGTGAATCAGCTAGCATTGTTCTTGCTGCTTTAATAAGTGTTTTGTTTCTTCGTTCAGCAACTCCATTCTCTTGTGGGGTTCTTGGAGCACTGAATTTCCTTGCAATACCTTTATTCCTGCAAAAGGAATCCAAGTCAAAATTAACAAAGTCAGTCCCATTGTCACTCCTGAAAATTTTAACTTTTACATCAAGTTGATTCTCAATCTTGATGACAAAGTCCATTAATATTTCTGATGTTTCACTCTTTTGTTTTATAAAGAAGACCCAAGTGAATCTAGTGAAATCATCAACTATCACCAAACAATATTGACTATTTCCAATGCTCATTACGTTGGTTGGACCAAACAGATCCATGTGAAACAATTTGAGTGGTGTAGTGTTTGTATTGATAATTTTGGATTTATGAGACACTCTATGTTGTTTTCATTTATAACAAGAAGCATAATGGTTTGAACAATAAAACTCTTTCTTTGGCAATCCAATAACTAAGTCATTTTTCACCAATTTGTTCATGTTCTTCATGTTAGAATGAACAAGCCTTCTATGCCACAATTGTGATTCATCTTCTGATGACTTAGATAGAAGGCATGTTTCATGTCTTGTGAGTGAAGTATTGTTCATATCCAAAACGTATGTGTTTCCTTTTCTTGATGCTTTAAGAAGGATCCAATCTTCTGGAACAGAAAAACCTGGCTTAAGAATGTAACAATTAGTGTTATCAAATAATATGGTATAATTTTGATCACAAATTTGAGACACACTCAGTAAGTTATATTGTAAATTTTCACAATAGTTTACTTTCTCAAATTTGAGCACACCATTAGTTACCATTCTTTCACCAACTACTTTACCTCCCTTCTTATCCCACCAAATGCCACATATGAGGCATTTTTATGCTTGAAGTCATGGAGAAGTGAACAGTTTCCTGTCATATGCCTGGAACAACCAATGTCAACATACCACTTGTTGTTAGCTCTGCAAGATTGTTCCTGTACACAGAAAGAAATTAGTTAGAATTGACAACCCAAGTCTTAATGATCTTGGGATTGCCACAAGTGTCTAAAATTATTACTCCTTCATGAATAAGTCTTGAAGTTTCAGTATTAATTTTAGTTTTGTTTGATTCATTCTGAGATGTTTCAGGTGAGGATGATTCTACTAAAGATGAGGTTGTTGAGCTGGGTCCTGGTTTCTCAATCTCTTCTTCATTCACCTTATTTTTGTTGGTTTGATGCTTTGATTTTGATAATGAATCTTGATTGGTGAAATTTTCACTATCCTTTGAATTTGAATGAGATACATGTGTTCCTTTTTTAAAATTATCAAAGAAAGCATCATCAACATTTGTTTCCTTTTCAGTCAAATCCACCCTTTTGTGAGGTGTTTTTGATTGCTGAAATGTTGTTCTATTCTTCAAGGGTTGAACATCAGTGGATGTTTTCTCCTTTGGTTTTGGCTTTTGTTTTTGTTGTGGCTTCTTATTTTTTGAATCTTTTTCACAATCAGTAGATTTAGTATCTGATTCAGCTTTATCTGATTGTTTATTCTTTGTGCTCTTTGTCTTGTTCTTTTTGTTGAAATAACATTCATGAGTTGAATGGTTATTTTTGTTACAAATAGCACAATGTTTGTTCAAGTAGCAGTCAGATGTCATGTGATTGTTCATATTGCAAATAGAACAGTAACTACTGAAGTAACAATCTTCAGTATTGTGATTTTTCATGTCACACCATTTGCAATACATCTCCTCTGATTCTTTGTCAGAATCAGTTATTTTTTTCTTCTTTGTCAACTTCTGAGACTTTGCATCCTTTTCTATTTTTGAAGTCGATTTATCTTCTTTCAGCCTTTTAGGCTTTGATTTGATTGTTGCTGACTTAGCCTTCCGTTGATCTTCTACTGAAGAGGGTTTCTTCTTACGCTGAAGATCTGCTGATTTCTTCTTCTTTCCTTTATCTACTGAAACTGTGTGTACTTTCTCAGTAGATACACACTTTTCAGTTTCTTCATTTGAAGATTTTTGTTGCTGATGAAGTTCTTGAAGACCTTCATTTAGCTGAGCTATTCTCTTGCAGATAGTCTTCAGCATGTTTCTTTGTTTTGGAGGATATGGCAACTTTGTTTCTTCAAGTACTTTGGGAATGAATGGTTCTTCAAGGACTTTTGGAATGTTTGTTTAAGGAACGACATTCTTACCAATGTTCAGAAGATCATCATCATGTTCATCAGAATCATCCAAGTCATCACACTTATCAAGGTCAGATTCTGAGTCATTTTGATTAATCTTTTCTGATTCAGATGACTCAGTTTCATTCACCTTAGTTTTATTATGAAAAACTTGTTGATTAGATTTTGTTTCAAACTTGGTGCTTGGCACAAAATGATTTGACAAGTTATTTGTCATTGATTCAGGTAAAGGTGTGTAATTATTGTTAATAGGAGGTGCCACAACATTATATCCCAACCCAGACCTGTTCTTTGATTCAATATGAGAATTTAATAATTTCTCATACTGCTGAGATGAGAGTTGAAACTTCTGAAGTTTCACTTCAGTTGATGCATGATCAGCCATGGATTTAGTTAAGGAAGTGGTCAGATGCTTAACTTGTGCTTTTAGACTGTAATTTTCTGAAACAATTTTATCTAAATCCTTTTGTAAAGAGTTAATTTTGATTTGATATAATTTATGTTCTCTTACATGTGATTCATTCAAAATCATTGTTTCTTTAACTTTATCAGCCAGTTGTTGAGCATGGACTCTATATCTTTCAACTTTCTCAACACATATTGATGAACATAACTTATCTCTTACCTCTCTAGCCATGGGTGGAACTTTGTTTTCCATGTGAGCCATTAAGGCTTGATTCTCTTCCAAGACTTCCTTCTCATACATACTCCAGTCACAGGTTCCATCTTGAAGTATGATCAGCCCAGTTTCTTTAGAGTTACTTGTTCCTGCTGATGCATTTGTGGCTGGTGGGGATGAGTTGGCAATTTGTTGTTGTCTGAGAGATCTTTGAGATGATGATGGTTGGTGGGACTGATGTTGCTGATGTTGTGTCAAATCAGGATTTGATTGTTGATTGCATTCTCTAGAAAAGTGTCCATAGAGATTGCACTTGAAGCATCTTACCTTTGACTTATCAACACCAATCTTTGATGATTTACTTGCAGCAGCCAAATTTTTATTTCTTCTGAGATATTGTTTGGCTCTATACGCAATCATTGCCATTTGCCATTGTAGATCCATCTCCTCTACTACATCTGGATGTAGTTCTTCCAAGTCTTGCTGGCAAATGTTGGCAGACGTTAATGAGCTTCCGAGATAAGCTTGAAAGCTTGAACTGAAGGCTGCAAAAGCTGCTTTTTGTTCTTCAGAGTCTAGAATAACAGTGATGGGCTCTGTTTGGTTGTTATTTGATGAAGATTTTGCTGATGATGTTTCTCTTCGATCATCAGTTTTTCCTTTATCTTTTCTTGACTTACTTTGAGAAGATTTCGTTGAAGGCTTTGATGCATTGAAACTTACTTCCTCTTCATCTTTGCTCAAAGTACAAGAGTTATCACTATCATTGTTGGAAATAAAGGCACTTCCAACACTTTTTGTTTCTTTAAAATGATAGGGTGAGACATGAGTTCTCACACTCTTGTTTCTTGATTTTTCATCCATTTCAAGAGCCTCAACTTTAGCTACCAATGTATCTAAACCAGTTGCTTTGAGGTTAATGGTGTTCTTGAACATGGACACAGTTTGTTTCCAACTTTCTGGCAAAGTATGGAGCATCTTCTTGTTTAATTCCTCATTTGTATATTTCAACTCCAAAATATTCATCTCTGTTACAAGTTGCATAAATCTATGAAGTTGTTGAGGAATTGATTCACCCTCAATATGATGAAAGGTTTCATATTGTGAACGAAGGGTGTCCTTCCTAATGCTTCTGATTTCATCACTCCCTTCACAGAGTGTATGAAGAATCTTCCACAAGGAATTTGCTGTTTTGTAATTCTCACATCTGATTAATATTTCTTCAGGTAAAGCCATACTAAGTAAGCTGTATGCCTTAATATCGACTTTAACCTTCTTAACATCATCAGGTGACAGATCCTTTGTACTTATGGGTTGATTATTGTCATTATAATCCGGCCCAAGAGTGGGTGGAATATAAGGACCTTTAGTTATTGAGGCCCATAAGTCAGAATCTGTATAATTCACATGATTCCTGAACTTGATTTTCCAGGATTTAAAATCTGCTTTTGTTTTTAACTTTGGAGGTTGGTATGATGATCCACCAAAGTTACTCATGTTTTTGATTTGTTAAATCAAAAGTTTGTTAATGTATTTGTTCAAATAAATTTGAATAATTTATGAATGTCAATCAATAACCAGGATCTACTATTCAATTGATTTGAATATTGACCCAAGTTAATCAAGCAATGTAACAGTACTTGCTGAAGGACAATTCACTGTTTAAATAAAATCACACAAAAACGATTTGCTAAAACAATAGATCTAATCAGCAGAAACTGACAGATTTGTGATAAGCAAACAATTAAACAATATTAACACTGATAGATCAATCGATCTAAATCAATGAGCACCAAGCTCTGATACCACCTGTGACTTCAAGGATCGCAATCAGGAATTATCGGTGTTAATAGGAAATCTGTAACACCCGGTTATTTATTTATTTTGAAGCCGACGAATGAAGGAAATGAAATAAAGTCCAAAGTCGAGGGACCAAACTCGCCAACAAGAGAAAGTTGGGTGAGTGGAGGTATTTGAAGGGAGAGGGCAGCCCTTACCCTCTCCCCACACCCAAAATTTAGCAAGAGAGAGAAAGAAGAGAGAAAAAGGGAGAAAGAGAGAAAAAGGTTGGTTCGAGTAGATTCCAGCGTGCAAAATCGAAGTGTAGAGTGTTGATTCGAAGCTCTTCTCGTTGTGTTCGTTTGTGTGAGTTATAGGACCCCTCTTTTACATGTTTCAAACGATTTTGGGGCTGGAACACATAAAAAACCCGTTTTTGTATGTGTGTGTGTTTGACCCATTTGTATGTGTTTGCGTGTGATGCGTTCGGAGATTGTTTCCGGGCTTGTGTGTGCTTGAATGGTGTTGTGGTATGTATTCCTAAGGTTTCGGATGATTGATTTAGGCTTAAAATGGGTTTGGATGAGCTTGGAGGTCGAAAATGGCAGATTGGGTTCGGGATGAACTCCATTCTGCATCAGCTAGGGCTAGGCGACCGAATGGAGGCCATATGGCAGATTGAGGTATGACTGAGGTTCATTCGCACGATTGAGGATTCATTCGTACGATTGGGGGCCAGTCGCAGGGGGAGTCATGCGACTGAGGGCCCAGTCGCATAGGTGCTCATTTGCATTAGTTTCATCCGCATGAGGTCCATTCGCATTAGCTCCATTCTCATAGGACTCATCCGCATTGAGTCCATCCGCATGAGGTCATTCGCATGGGTGTTCATCCGCATGCGGTCCATTCACACGACTGGGTGTTCATCCGTATAGGTGTTCATCCGCGTTGGTCCATTCGCATGATGTTCAGTCGCCTTGAGGCCATGCGACTGAAGGGTGTCCATACGCCCAAGTAGGCTGTTGTACCCGGGGAAAAGTGTAGTTTAATTCTGACTTTCGGGGGAAAGTGTAGATGTAAGTTTTGACATGGAAATTCCCGTAAGTTCATGTAAGATAATTGTGGAGACCTTAGAGGGTATGTTGGGCATGATGATGATGATGTTGCATATTTATACATGATGTATGTTATGTATGTGTGATGTTGCCCTGTATGATGATGATGACTGTGTATGTTGATGTTCCTGATTATGATAACTGTGGCTTTACATGTTACGTTAATGAATGAATTGAAAGTATTATGTAACGTAAAGTAAAAGATGATGAAAAGAGGAACATGATGAATGCATGCATTAATAAATAATGAAAGTAAACAAAGTCTTGCAAGCCTTGTTTGTCGGGACACGCCATTAAAAGGTGTTAGCCCAACGTTGTGTGGGTTCGCTACCCTGGGAGGATGCACATCGGGGTCTTTCTTTATGATTGACCATTTGTATAGAACCATTGTTGCATACTTTAGGTACTGTGACCAGAGGTGCGGTGCATCGTTATAGAAGGTCTATGATAGGCCTAGGTCCAGTACTATGAACAGAAAGGTATTGCATATGGCAATGGTACGTATGATGTATGATCGCATGAAAGTAAAGAACAGTTTTAATGAAAGAAAAGTATGTTTTATTATAAAAATAGAACTCACTCAGCAACGCTGACTTTCATGTGTTTCCAGTTGGCAGGTAATGATTGCTGAGGATGGCACGGGGCGCCTACTCAGCTCTTTTGGATGGCATCCATTTATATAAGGCTTTTGTGATGTAATGCAACAATGTATTTTGTAACTGGTTAACGATGTATTATTTGGCAAAAGCTTTTATAATGAAATGTAATGTCATTTTTAAATGTTTCCGCTGCAATGTTTATGTAAGATAAATGGAAATGTATGTTTTTGTGCGATGATCGACTAGCTGTAAGCGTCCCGGGAACGGGGCCTTACAAGTTGGTATCAGAGCCAAAGTTGAAGTGAAATGGGTAAATTTTCAAAATAAACCTTAACTTAAACTGAAAATGGGACGAAATGGGAATGGGATGCCAATCTGAGTAGCTGCGTGCCATCAGGTATTTTCTTAATGATAACCGGTATTATGTGCGCATGTTATGTGGTCTATGTGTTGTATGTAGATTTAGATACTGATGTAGTCAGGATAGGTAATGCTCGGGGTATGAAGAGTAAAGTAAGTGGCTAATCACAACTGACCATTGTAATTAGAGACTTACTATACTTGACATAAACTGAGCTGTTCCTTGAATGACCGTGTTGGTGTTTGAATCTTTCAGTGTGTTAGAGAATGGCCGCTGATAATGAAGAAGAGGAAGAAGAAGAGCCTGCGCCGGAGGCGGCACGAGGCTGTAACTATGGGGCGTTCCAGCGATGCAAGCCCCCTACTTTTGATGGTAACGGCACTGCCGCTGCTGCTCACCGATGGGTGAGAGAAATGGAAGCTGTTCTAAATATCAGCGAGTGCCGGGAGGACCAGAAGGTAAAGTTTGCTGCTCATTCTTTTGTGTACTCAGCTCTATGCTGGTGGGACAATATTGTCCAAGCGGAGGGTAGTCGGGCTATTGGAAGAATGAGGTGGTCCGAGCTGAAGAAGTTGGTGATTGAGGAGTTCTGTCCTCACCGGGAGATGGACAAGGTTGAGAGGGAGTTCCTGCAGTTGGAGGCGGGAACCATGACACACCAGCAGTACACCATGAAGTTCAACGAGATGGCACGTCTGGTGCCGGATCAGGTGACGCCTCTGTCACGGAAGATTAAGATGTACATTTAGGGTTTGCCAGTGGATATTCGCAAGCACATGATCGTTGCCCGACCGAGTACGTTTAGGTCGGTGGTGGATTTGGCAGAAAGACTGTATGATGAGAGATTAGTGGTGGTGATTGAAGGTAGCAAGAAGGGTGGTTGTGATCGGAACTGGCATGGGAAGAGGTTTGGTCGGGGTGGTGATGTCGTGACGGGTAACAAGAAGGCACGGGTGGACGACCGTCGTGTGGTCGCATCGGGTGCTGGTATGAAGAAGTGCGGTAGGTGTGGGAGAGAGCATAGTGGGGAATGTAGGCTGGGGTTAAATGTGTGCTTCAAATGTGGGAAGGCGGGGCATATAGCCAAGGACTGTCATACGGTCCGGTGCTTTAACTATGACGTGGAGGGCCACATGAGTAGGGATTGTAAGAAGCCGAGGGCTGAGGGTTCCGGGGTGAAGAAGACGGGAAGTGAAGGACCGAGGGCGAGCGCCAGGGCATTCACTATGACACAGGAGGAAGCTAGGACGGACCCTGATGTTGTGTCCGGTACGTTTCTGGTGAACCAAACTTTAGCTTCTGTGTTATTTGATTCTGGTGCTAGTAAAAGTTTTATTTTTATTGCTTTCTGTGCTAAGCTGCATGTTAGTAGTAGACGTGTTGATGCGCCCTTTGATGTAGAAACTGCCATAGGTAAGTCTACCCGGATTTCTGAGATGATAAAAGACTGTGATGTGGAACTAGAAGGTCATAAGTTTCCTGTTAGACCGTTCGTGATGACCTTAGGTGGTTTCGATTTGGTTCTTGGGATGGATTGGTTAGCGAACTACGAGGCGAACATTGTGTGTCGCAAGAAGATGATTCGGTTGACAGCGCCTGATGGGAGTTCGGTGACGGTTTATGGTGATCGGGTCACGACGATTCCGAAGGTAATTTCGATGGCGGTGGCGGGAAAGTGTATGAGGCGTGGATGTAGTGCCTACTTGGCCTATGTAAAGGATGTGGATACGCCAACACCACAACTAGCCGATGTACCGGTTGTGTGTGACTTTCCAGACGTGTTCCCAGAAGACTTACCAGGAGTGCCACCTGACCGAGAGATCGAGTTTCAGATTAATATGATACCGGGTGTCCAACCTGTTGCCAAGGCACCGTATCGGCTGGCTCCGACGGAGATGAAAGAGTTGATGGAGCAGTTGCAAGAATTGCTTGATAAGGGGTTCATTAGACCGAGTATCTCTCCTTGGGGTGCTCCGGTACTGTTCGTGAAGAAGAAAGACGGTAGTATGAGGATGTGTATTGACTACCGTGAGCTGAATAAGTTGACGATAAAGAACCGATACCCCTTACCGAGAATCGATGATTTGTTTGATCAGCTTTAAGGTGCCAGTTGGTTTTCAAGGATAGATCTTCGATCGGGCTACCATCAGTTGAAGGTGAAAGAGCAGGATATCCCTAAAACAGCTTTCCGAACGCGATATGGTCACTATGAGTTCTTGTCATGTCTTTTGGTTTGACCAATGCGCCAGCTGCTTTTATGGATCTAATGAATCGAGTGTGCCGGCCGATGTTGGATAAATCAGTGATCGTGTTTATTGATGATATCCTGAGATAGAGCATGCCGGTCACATTCGGGAGGTTCTAGAGATGTTGAGAAGGGAGAAGTTGTACGCCAAGTTCTCTAAGTGCGCGTTCTGGTTGCGCGAAGTTCAGTTCTTAGGTCATGTGGTGAATCCTGACGGGATTGTGGTGGACCCGGCAAAGGTGGAGGCGGTTATGCAATGGAAGTCACCAAAGACGCCATTCGAGATTCGTAGCTTCTTGGGTTTGGCGGGCTACTACAGAAGATTCATTCAAGACTTCTCTAAGATCGCCTCTCCACTAACTAAGTTGACCCGAAAAGATGTGAAGTTTGTATGGGGTCAAGCTCAAGAGAAGGCGTTCGAGGAACTGAAGGCGAGGTTGACTCAAGCTCCTGTTCTGTCATTACCCGATGGAAGTGAGGATCTGGTGGTTTATTCTAATGCTTCCTACTTGGGGTTGGGGTGCGTGTTGATGCAGAGGGGAAAGGTTATAGCCTATGCATCCCCATAGTTGAAGGTTCATGAGGTCAATTATCCTACTCATGACTTAGAGCTAGAAGTCGTGGTCTTTGCACTAAAGATTTGGAGGCACTATCTTTACGGGACGAAGTGCACCATCTTCACTGACCACAAGATCTTGAAGTATTTCTTCGAGCAGAAGGACCTGAACATGAGGAAGAGACGATGGTTGGAGCTTATAAAGGATTACGATTGCGAGATCCATTACCATCCGGGCAAAGCCAACGTGGTGGCGGATGCCCTTAGCCGAAAAGAGAGGCCCGAGCCGATTCGGGTGAAAGCATACCAGTTGATCATGACCTCGGATGTGATGAAGCAAGTCAAGGAGTTTCAAGATGAGGCATTGAAAGAAGATCATCTTAACTCTGAAAGAATGAGAGGTCTGATCACAGAGTTGGGTGAAAACACACTTGGTGTTAGAACCCGATTTGGACGAATATTGATTCCTCGCTTTGGGGATCTACGGGTGAAGATTATGGATTGTTGGAGCTGGAAAAGATAGTCTATATTATCAACACAGTGAAAGTCAACAAAAGTCAACGTCACGGTCAAAGTCAACAAAAGTCAAACCCGACACGTTCGAGACGAGTAACCAAGACGAGACGTTGAAGACTTAGATGACTAAGAGTTTTATTGTAATAAATATATTTTGTGTGAACAAAATATATTTTACTTTCTTTGAGTCATGTTTTAGTCTAAATATAGAGTCTAGGGGGTTATGTGTAAATATGGAAACTTAAACTAGACTATAAATAGCCTAATTGTAATTAGAATTAGGTTAATGGTTGAATGACCAATTGATTGAGGGATTTACTTGTAAACAATATTATTAGCAATCAAGAGAGATCAAAGGGTTTTCATTGTTTTCATCATATTTTGATCTAATTCTTCATGATTTGATTCAAGTTTGATCATCCTGGAGTTACAATTTGGTATCAGAGCCATTTTGGATCAAATTCACTGAAGATTTGAAGATTTTTAGAGAGAAAAGTTGAGGTTTTGGTTGTTTTTGTTCAATATCAAGTTTTCACCAAATTCGGATTAGATTTGAGTGTTATTGATATGGAAATTGATTGAAGTTTGCTTATTATTGGTTGGGAAAGCTCTGTTAATCATCAGATTTCAAATCCATTGAGATTTGGGCGATTTCAGATTGATTTTGAGGTGAAAAAGGGTTTTGAGATCGACCAGCGAAACTGCTGTTCTTACAGCGAAACTGTCATCTTCATTCAGCGAAATTATGGTTTATTTTGGATCTGAAGTTGTTTTCTAGAGTTTCAGCGAAAGTACTCCCTTGAACGAAAGTTCAATAGTGTTTTTGACCAATCATCAAGCGAAATTGCTGCCGAATTTATCTCTGAACGAAAGTTCAAGCTTGTTTCCTGCGAACTTATCAGCGAAACTAAGCCATTTGTGACATTCGGCTAGCGAAACTGCTGCCGAAATTTCCAGCGAAACTACTGTCGGCTCAGCGAAACTAGAGTTCACAGCGAAACTAGCTCTGCGAAACTATAATTTCAGCGAAACTATCATTTCTTCAGCGAAATTCGAATGTTAAAGATCATTTCTTCAGCGAAACTATAATTTCAGCGAAACTATAATTTCAGCGAAACTGCTGCCGAAATTTCCAGCGAAACTACTGTCGGCTCAGCGAAACTATAATTTCAGCGAAACTAGCTCTGCGAAACTATAATTTCAGCTTGACCCCAGTTGCTAAGATTTTCTAGCGTGACATTTACAAATAATATTTTTCCCGGGGGAGAATTATTCTAAATTTTTTGGGAAAAAATATTTTTGGGACGTTTAATTGTCTAAACAAAATATAACTATAAAAATGGCTTTTGCAGAACTGATTAAATCCTTCAAATCTGATGATCTCATAATTGCACAATGTCGATTTGATAATCTTGCAGCTCTAAAGAATGAAACGATGTCTGATTTTGTTGATCGTTTTCTGTTGGTGGCAAGTAATCTGAAGAAGTTTGATGCCCAATTAGGAAATCATGAACAAGTTCTAAGATTGCTTGATTCCCTCCCATCAGAATGGAGCTCACACGGCAAGTCGATTAAAATAGATAGAGGTTTTCAGGATTACAAACTAATAGAGGTGATCAACAAACTGAAAGAAATGGAGTTGGATATCAAACGTCGTGAGTACTATGAAGCAACATATCTAACTCCAAAGATCACTTCAAACTCCAAAGAGAAACTAGAAGAGAGATCAGATTCTGGCATCAATTCAGACGGTTTACCGAAACCTGAAACTAAAGAGGTACAAGAGGAGCTTAAGCAGACATCAATGGGTAAAGGTGGAGCTGAGTTGAATGCGGAAGTTTGTGATGCTAAGAAGGAAGAGGAATGGAAGCGAAATACCAGAGTTTGTAACTGTGAGAAGGCTCTTACTGCTGAAAGAGTCATCCTGGATCTTCCATACGAGACAGTTCAGGATATGTGTTCTTCTGCTTGTAAAATTCGTTTATTGGGTGTGTATAAAGCTAATAGGTTACTTTTAGATAACCAAAAGGAGTTAACTACCATAAACGCAGAACTTAAAAAGAATGAAGCCAAGTATTTCATAAAATTAAATGAAGCTTTAAAAGAAAATGATCATTTAAGACGAACTCTTCTTGAAAGAAATGTTGAAATTAATCTTTTAAACGAAAGAGTCACTTTGGCTGAATTTGAAACAAGCAAGCTTAAAACAAAGCTTGATAGATGGACCATATCCGGAATGAAACAGGAAGAGTTACTGTGTAAACAAAGGGGAGCTAGGATTAAAACGGGAGTGGGTTGTGGTGAAAATCCATACATCTATCCTCCTCCTAGCACCCATTGTTACTCTCCTATGCCTCAACCTCATCCATCTAATGATTTGATTGAAGCTGCAGAAACTAATAGTTTAAATGCAGGTTTGAGCAACGTTAATCTTAAAGAGGTTAGAGATGTGCAGGATTCTCCTGTAGGTTTGGGATTTCTCAGGCAGGGGTCTGATAAGAAGATTAATGACGATTCTACCTCTGATGCTTCAAAACCAATTTCAGTTGCTTCTCCAACTTTCTTCAACAAATTCAAATCAGGTAACATTCCTTCGTTTGTTCCCGTCAGGTTTGTCAAAGAAGGAACAATTGTTGAATCATCAGACAATCAGAATCATATAAGCGAAGCCGACATAATAGGAGGTGTCAATCAAGATCCTTTGGAAGCAGATCTGTGTATACGAGACTGGATAAGCTCAGATGATGAATCAAACATAGAGGAGCGTGTTGGTTCCTCACAGATTAAGATATCTCCTGATATAGTCAAGTCTCAAAAGCTTCCAAAAGCTGAATCAAGACCAATACGGATCTCTACTCCAACAGCAAAACCACCTAGTGAATCAGTGAAGATAACATTCACTGTTCAACACAGCAAACACCAAAACAAGCAAGAATCTGCTACAAGCTCAAAGCAATCTCCAATTCCAAATGCTTCACACAGGACTACAAAGCATCAAAAGCCTTTCAAGGCTTGTTTTGAGTGTGGAAAAGAAGGTCATGTGGTAAAGAAATGTCCTCAAAGGCTTGCTACGAATGGTAAAAGCAAAACAAATTGCTTATCCGAATGTAAGTCTAAAAAGAATGTTCCAGACGGTAAAGGCAACACGGGTTGCTTCTCTGGATCAAGAGGTAAACAACACACATCTTTGAATGGTTGGATGAAAAACCCTCCATCCAAACCTTTTCATGTGAAGCCGGTTTCACATGATACAAAGATGAAAATGACCAAAGCTTCAAAACCACATTCTTTTCCTTCCGGTCTTAAACAGAAAATGATTTCCAAATTTAATTCATTCAAATCCAAGTTAATTGAACCAAAACAAATTTGGCAAATTAAAAAGAAGGATACAACAATCCCATATTGTTTAAACGGTTGTGTGCAGAAGCTTGTTACTTATCTTGATGAAAAAGGAACTTCCAGGACTACGATGGCCTGGGTTTCCCTTTCTAACTAATTTGTTAATGAGTGCAGGAACAATTCAGGAGGACTGTTAGTAATCCGGTTTACTGACAGGGATTGTTCCTAACTCAAATTTGAGGCGGAACAAACAGGTTAAGGTCATGGTATTATATCCACAATCTGGATTTTTATCTGCATTATCACAGTTCTCACTTCACAGCCACTGCATATTTTTTGAGAATTCATTTCTTATTTTCATATCAGTGTAGTGTGGAAGACTTTCTTTGATAAATTTTATTTTTGTACAGTTTATAAAAAAATTAAAAAAAATTAAAAAAAAATAATAAAAAATATAAAAAATAATAAAATAAAAAAAATTAAAATAAAAAAAAAGTTTGCAAAAATAAAAATTTAGGGGGAGAGTATATGTAAATAAAAATGAAAAGAGAACTGGGAACTTGATTTGAGATGATTGAGAAATGATTGTATATCTTATTGCAATGCTTGTTTTTGCATGACTTGCGTTTTTAAAATGAGAAATGATAGTAACTGATGCTGTTATCTGATTTACATCTTATTTTTAATTGCAAAACAAACAGATTCTTTAATGATATGCTTGGTAGACTCAGCCTGAAGAATAAAGTAGACAGCAGCATAATGATTTAAATTAAAACATCATGCTTAAGGATGTCTGGATTTACGCAATCATTTTGGCCTGCACAAAAACTGAGTCCCGACAAAAATTGGATTGAGAATTGATCTTTCACCCACCATGATACAAGTCATATAACCATATATTTGAGCCATGACTGGTGTATTTATGTGTCTTGTGTTTGTGCTAATCTCCTTTGCTGTACGGAAGTACTGACCTGGAGTGATGATCTCCTTTGTTGTACGATAGTACTGACCTGGAGCTCTCATCGGCATATGATTAAATGGTCATCTCCTTTGTTATACGTGAGTATAGACCTGGAGCTCTCACCATTTTGGTCTAAGTAGTGTTAAATCATCTAAAATGATGAATTCATCACAGAATGCAATATTCAGTTGATAATCACTTGCACACTACTGCACAAACCTTGTTCTATAAAGATCGTTACAAAATTCAAGAAATCCTGAGGTTGGGTGAGGGTTTTTGCCAAATGATTGTGGGGTCCTAGCATTCTAAAGCATTTAATCGAACCTTAACGAATCATTTATTGCTTGTTTAAAAAGATAGGGCATGAGTTTAAGTGGACAAACATATCAGCAATCGTTATTGATTTGTTTGACAATTTCAAAATCATTCAAAGACTGTTATTAGATTCAGTTATCAGTGTGATCTCATTGCTTGTCGATGATTAAAGTCATTTTTGTGCTAAAGTATATCTTGAGGATGTGATCTCATGATCGATTAAGTTCTCGGTAATTAAAAATATACAAATTAAAAAAAATGTTATAATAAATATATATACATTAAAAATAGAAAAATATAATGAAATTTCATTTCAAAATTTTTTTAGGTCTTCCATATTATGCTGTTACAATTTTATCATTTTCATGCATTTCACAGAAATTGGGTACAACCGAACATGGGTTCGCTTGTTTTCAAACACAGATAAACACGGGTTTATTTTGTTAAAATGAAATGATCTAATTAGAAATGTCGAGATTGTGTTTGTGAATGTGTTTCAGATTTTTGCTTTAAGTGATGGCCGATCATCAGTTGAGCAGTGTACCTGATCAGAGAACCTGTTTCTCAAGTTTGCAGAAGACACCAAGCGAGGAATCCTCCTCCTACATCTTCCGAAGCACTCGAGATTAGAGATTTGAGAAAGTTGTTCCAATATCTTCACAAATGTTGCACTCAAAAAGGGGGAGCATATAAATAGGGGGAGCTTATGAGATGAATAATTTTTCTCATCAGATTCAGAAAGCTTCAATTAAAGATCTTTCTAATGTTGACTTTTCGGTGCTGGATTCGTTTGAAAACGTTGATAATGATAGACTAAGGGGGAGTATTGTTGGAGCTGGAAAAGATAGTCTATATTATCAACACAGTGAAAGTCAACAAAAGTCAACGTCACGGTCAAAGTCAACAAAAGTCAAACCCGACACGTTCGAGACGAGTAACCAAGACGAGACGTTGAAGACTTAGATGACTAAGAGTTTTATTGTAATAAATATATTTTGTGTGAACAAAATATATTTTACTTTCTTTGAGTCATGTTTTAGTCTAAATATATAGTCTAGGGGGTTATGTGTAAATATGGAAACTTAAACTAGACTATAAATAGCCTAATTGTAATTAGAATTAGGTTAATGGTTGAATGACCAATTGATTGAGGGATTTACTTGTAAACAATATTATTAGCAATCAAGAGAGATCAAAGGGGTTTTCATTGTGTTCATCATATTTTGATCTAATTCTTCATGATTTGATTCAAGTTTGATCATCCTGGAGTTACATGGATGAAGCTCACAAGACTTGATACTCTATTCATCCCGGTGCTACGAAAATGTACCACGACATGAAGAAAGATTATTGGTGGCCGGGTATGAAGCGTGACGTAGTGGAGTATGTGAGTAAGTGCCTGTAACTCCAGGATAATCAAACTTGAATCAAATCATGAAGATTATAGATCAAATAATGATAAATACAATGAAAACCCTTTGATCTCTATTGATTGCTAATAATATTGTTTACAAGTAAATCTCTCAATCAATTGGTCATACAACCATTAACCTAAACCTAATAACAATTAGGCTATTTATAGTGAATATAATATTCACTAATTACATTTAACCCCCTAGACTTAGGCTAATTAATGAATTACATATAAAACATAAAAATGACTAAAAACAAGATAAAATATATTTTGTTCACACAAAATATATTTATTACAATAAAATTCCTAGTCATCTAAATCTTCAACGTCTCGTCTCGGTTCTTCGTCACGAACTGTCGGGTTTGACTTTTGTGTTGACTTTGACTGTGTTGATAATATAGACTATCTTGTACAGCTCCAACAATACTCCCCCTTAGTCTATCATTATCAACGTCTTCAAACAAAATTAGCACCGAGAAGTCAACCATAGAAAGATCTTCAAATTGAATCTTTCTGAATCTGATGAAAAAGATTATTCATCTCATAAGCTCCCCCTATATATATGCTCCCCCTTTTCGAGTGCATCCTTTGTGAGAATATTGGAACAGACTTTCCCAAATCTCTAAACTTGAGTGCGTCAGAAGATGTAGGAGGAGGATTCCAATCTCGGTATCTTCTGCAAACTTGAGGAACAGGTTCTCTGATCAGGTACACTGCTGAACTGATGATCGTCCATCACTTACAGCAAAAACCTGAAACACATTCACAAACACAATCTCCACATTTCTAATTAGATCATTTCATTTTAACAAAATAAACACGTGTTTATCTGTGTTTGAAAACAAGCGAACCCGTGTTCGTTTGAGCGTAATTCTGTGAAATGCATGAAAAATGATAACATTGTAACAACATAATATGGAAGACCTAAAAGAAATTGAAATGAAATTTTGTTATAATTTTTTATTTTTTATTATATATATTTAATATAACATTTTTTTGATCTATTTTTTCTTTTTTTTATAACCGAGAACTGAATCGATCATGTGATCACATCC
Organism: Flaveria ramosissima; assembly: GCA_025215565.1. Taxonomy (NCBI): domain Eukaryota; kingdom Viridiplantae; phylum Streptophyta; class Magnoliopsida; order Asterales; family Asteraceae; genus Flaveria; species Flaveria ramosissima. Next base: position 40,386,433 of record CM046034.1, read on the forward strand.
TCAAGATATACTTTAGCACAAAGATGAATTTAATCATCGACAAGCAATGAGATCACACTGATAACTGAATCTAATCACAGTCTTTGAAAGAATTCTAAAATTCTCAAACAGATCAATAACGATTGCTGATATGTTTGTCCACTTAAACTCATGCCCTATCTTTTTCAACAAGCAACAGATGATTTGCTAAGGTTCTATTAAATACTTTAGAATGCTAGGACCCCACAATCATTTGGCAAAAACCCTCACCCAACCTCAGGATTTCTTGAATTTTGTTACGATCTTTATAGAGCAAGGCGTGTGCATTAGTGTGCAAGTGATTATCAACAGAATATTGCATTCTGTGATGAATTCATCGTTTTGATGATTTGACACTATTTAGATTAAAATGGTGAGAGCTCCAGGTCTATACTCACGTATAACAAAGGAGATGACCATTTAATCATGTGCCGATGAGAGCTCCAGGTCAGTACTATCGTACAGCAGAGGAGATCATCACTCCAAGTCAGTACTTCCGTATAGCAGAGGAGATTAGCACAAACACAAGACACATAAATACACCAATCATAACTCAAAGATATGGCTTATATGATTTGTATCATGGTGGGTGAAAGATCAATTCTCAATCCAATTTTTGTCGGGACTCAGTTTTTGTGCAGGCCAAAATGATTGCGTAAATCCAAATATCCTTAGGCATATATTTTAATTTAAATCATCATACTGCTGTCTACTTTATTCTTCAGGCTGAGTCTACTAAGCATATTATTAAAAATCTGTTTGTTTTTTCTATTATTTGCACTTAAAAATAAGATGTGAATAAGATAACAGCATCAGTTACTATCATTTCTCATTTTTAAAAATGCAAGTCATGCAAAAACAAGCATTTCAAGATGATATACAATCATTTCTCAGTCATCTCAAATCAAGTTCCCAGTTATCTTTTCATTTTTATTTACTTATACTCTCCACCTAAATTTTTATTTTTGTAAACCTTTTTTTATTTTATTTTTTTTATTTTATTTTTTAATCTTATTAATTTTTTTTATAAAACAGTACAAAAATAAAAATTTATCAAAGAAGGTCTTCCAAACTACACTGATATGAAGATAAGAAATGAATGCACAAGAAATATGCAGTGATTGTAAAGTGAGAACTATGATTGTATAGATAAAAATTCAGACTATGATAAAATACCATGACATTAACCTGTTTGTTCCGCCTCAAATTTGAATTAGGAACAATCTCTGTCAGTAAACCAGATTACAAACAGTCCTCCTGAATTGTTCCTGCACTCATAAACAGATTAGTTAGAGAGGGGAACTCAAGCCACCGTAGTCCTAGGTGTTCCTTTTGCATTAATATAAGAAACCTGTTTCGGCACACCGTTTAAACAATCAGGGATATCTATATCCTTCTTTTTAATTTTCCAAATTTGTTTTGGTTCAATTAATTTGGATTTGAATGAATTAAATTTGGAAATCATTTTCTGTTTAAGACCGGAAGGAAAAGAATTTGGTTTTGAACCTTTGGTCATTTTCATCTTTGAATCATGTGAAACCGGCTTCACATGAAAAGGTTTAGATGGAGGGTTTTTCATCCAACCATTCAAAGATGTGTGCTTTTTAACTCTTGATCCAGAGAAGCAACCTGTGTTGCCTTTACCGTCTAGAACATTCTTTGTAGACTTACATTTGGAGAAGCAATTCGTTTTGCCTTTACCATTTGAAGCAAGTCTTTGAGGGCACTTCTTTACCACATGACCTTCTTTTCCACACTCAAAACAAGCCTTGAAAGGCTTTTGATTCTTTGTAGTCCCGTGTTGTGCAGGTGCTGAGAAGGATTGCTTTGAGCTTGTAGCAGATTCTTGCTTGTTTTGGCATTTGCTATGCTGAACAGGGAATGAGATCTTCACTGATTGACTGGGTTGCTTTGCAATTGGAGAAGAGATCCGTATTGGTCTTGATTCAGTTTTAGGAAGCTTTTGAGACTTGACACTGTCAGGAGATATCTTGATATGAGAGGAAACAACACGCTCCTCTATGATTGATTCATCATCTGAGCTTATCCAGTCTCGTATACACAAATCTTTCTCCAACGGATCTTGATTGACACCTCCTATTGTGTTGGCTTCGATTATAGGATTCTGACTGCTTGATGATTCGACAACTGTTCCTTCTTTTACAAACCTGACAGGAATAAACGAAGGAATATTACCTGTTTTGAATTTGTTGAAGAAGGTTGGAGAAGCAACTGATATTGGTGTTGGAGCAACAGAAGTGGAATCGTCATTAATTTTCTTATCAGACCCTTGCTTGAGGAATTCCAAACCTACAGGAGAATCCTGCACATCTCTAATCTCTTTAAGATTAACGCTGCTTAAACCTGCATTTAAACGATTAGTTTCTGCAGCTTCAATCAAATCGTTTGTTGAATGAGGTCTGGGGATTGGTGAATAACATAAAGTAGAAGGAGGTGGAACTGAATTAAATACAGTTTCACCATCAGATTTATATCCAATCCCATGTTTTACTCGCGCCCCTTGTTGTTTAGCAATAAACTCATCCTTTTTCATGTGTGAAAGGGTCCATTTATCAAGCTTTGTTTGAAGCTGAGTTGTTTCAAATTAAGCTAAAACAGCCCTTTTTCTCAAAATATTAATTTCAATGTTACGCTCCAAAATGGTTCTTCTTAAAAGATCATTTTCAGCCAATGCTTCATTAAGTTTCCTTGAAAAAGCAATTTCATTTTCTTTAATTTCTGATTGATTATTTTTAATTCCTTTCATTTTCCAGTAACAATCTGTTGGTATTATAAGTCCCAAATAGTCTGATTTTGCAAGATGACGAACACATATCCTGAACAGTCTCATAAGGAAGACCTATGATAGTTCGTTCTGCAGCTAAGCTCTTTTCACAGTTGCAAACCCTTGTGATTTTTTGTTGTTCCTTTTCTGTTACCTTCAGCATCTCGTCAGTCTCAGATTCTTTCTTTTTGTTATCAGCTTTTCCAGCCTTATCATCATCGGTTCTCACAGACTCCAGTTTACTGTCATTGTCCACTCTTAAAGCTTCACCATTCTCTTCAACACTTTCTCTGAATTTAGAGTTTAAATCTGAAACAGTTCTCAATAACTTCAACTTTTCAATCATCTCTGTTTTGTAATCAAGTATGCTTGTTATAGAAGAAACAAGATCAGTATTAAGCGCGTAGGTTTGATGTGGGAACACGGCTTGCTGAAATTCGTTTCTTTGGATATCCAGCTCGAGAGATTTTAGTCTGTTGATCATATCCATAAGTTTTATGTCGACATAACCTCTTTCTTGCTTTAGCATTTTAACTGGATGATTCCATGCAGACGGAAGAGAGTCAAGAAGCTTTTGAATTTGTTCATGATTACTGAGATCCTGAACATGCTTCTTTAGATTATTTGCCACTTTTAAAAATCGATCAATTAAATCTGACAATTTTTCTTTCTTTGTACCTGCAAAAGAGTCAAACCGGCTTTGTGCCGTTGTGAGATTATCTGATTTGAAATCTTCTGAAGATGACATTTTATTAAAAATTGTGAACAATTAAAAGGCCCCAAAAATATTTTTCCTAAAATTTGAATAATTCTCCCCCGAGAATAATATTTTTTTTTAAATTTCACGCTAGACAATCTTAGCAACTGGGGTCAAATCTAGTTTCGCATTTTGCTGAAGAAATAATAGTGTTGATGCATGTATGTCCCTAGATCATGAGTTGTAATGTACTAAATCTTGTCTGTCTGATTATGATGTAATAGTATCGATTAATGAAATGATATGAATTGTTTGTTATTTGTGATGTTTAATATTTCATTAATGAGTCGTGATTGAATTGATTGGGTTTATGATTGTTTGAATGGTTACACATTATGTTATATTAATTAAAACATTCAAACTTAACTTAATGAAGTTCTCATGCGAATGGCCCATGCGAATGGACCACACGCATGAATAACTTCATACGATTGACTCAATCGCACGACTGAACCAGGAGACTGGATCAGTCATATGATTGACACATAAGATTGACTCAATCGCACGACTGAACACTCAGTCGTGCGGATGAATCAACCGCATGGTTCAATCGCACGACTGAACCATACTTATGGCCCAGTCGCACGATTGAACAATACTAACCTCTAAATAGACCCAATTCGTGGGAAAACGTAAGCATTCATCCCATTACGATTCCAGACGTACCCTAGCCGTCCAGAAGTCTCCCAAATCGTTCTCCAAGTTTACAGAACACATCAGATCGATTCCTAATCGATTTCTGACGTTGATTTCAATTCTTGATTGATTCATCGTGTGTTCTCACTGATTGGATCGCCAATCAAATAGGATTCCGCACTATTTGAGTTGGTTTAACACGCTAATCACTAGGTATTTCGTTCAAATACCAGGTCCTAACAAGTGGTATCAGAGCTTTGGCTCTTGATTACGTGTTGATTCAATCAAGATTGCATAAAAGTTTGTGTTTTTGCACGAAAAACGCAATCTTTGGCATCAAAAGTGATCTTGGACGTTCCCTGCTCATCGAAGTTCAGTTTCTACGGACTTAGGCGATTTGGATTTGTGAAATTTCGAATTTTTACGGTTGAAACCCGTCAAACCTAGAAATTTTCGCAAAACAGCAGCTTCAGTCGCACGAGTGACCCATTCGCACGACTGGACTCCATTCGCATTGCCCATTCGCACGATTGGACCTAGTCGCACCCTCATTCGACCGACTGAACCGTTCGTTCGCATAACTCATACGCACCTGATTCATTCGCACGACTGAACCAATCGCCCAGTTCAGTCGCACGGTTGAACCAATCGCAGAGTTCATTCGCACGATAAGACCATTCGCATCTTTCAGTCGCATCAGTGAAAGTTTGCTTGATTAGATTCTAAGTTTATTAGCCATGGAAGATCAGATGTCAGCCTTTACTGCTGGAAAGGACTCGAGGATTCAGAACCTTCTGTTGCTTGAGAGTGAGGTGGGTAATCACAATAAACCACCAAAGCTTTTGACTTTAGATGAGTTTCCCCACTGGAAACAACATTTTGAGATCTACCTCAATGGAGTAGATCCTAATCTGTGGGAAGCTATAGAGGTCGGTTATAGTACACCGGTGGGAGCAGATGGAGTTAAATTAACGTTAAGTGGGATGACAGACGCACAGAAAGTAAAGTACAATGCAGAGAAAAGGGTTTATGCATTGATCACTCAGTCTATCCCCAAAGACATATTCCACCAGTACTCAGAGAACAAGCAGTCCAAGAAACTGTGGGATGAGCTAGAGAAGAGATATGATGGGAATGCGTCATTGAAGGCAATCAAGGCAAAGGAGTTATAGAAGGAATTCGATAACTTCTCATCGATTGGTAATGAGAGTTTAGACGAAGTCATAGACAGATTCTACCACTTGATGAGCGAGTTGCATACACATGGAGTGGAAACGACTATGGAAGAGAAAGTAAGCAACTTCGCAGACGGATTGCCTGATAAGTGGGCTTCATTCGTGTCTAACCTTAGACAGAATGAAATGCTTATAAAGCTGGATATAAATGACTTCATTCTTAAGTTGCGAGAAGAAGCACTAAGGATGAAGTATAGAGCTCAGAAGTCTGCGTACACATAAAATCCAGCTTTATACAACGCCACGCCTCAAGCTAAGACATCTGGAGCACCTCTCCAGACAGCATTTGTGTCTAGCTCGTCAGGTCCTTCACATGCTTCTCCTTCTGGATCAGACACGTCAGGGTCATCTTGTACCCACTATATTGGATCAGAAGCAAGTGCTACAAATTGAAGACCGAGAACCTCGGTAATGTGACCGTAGAAGTAGCACGAGAGCATATGGATCTTCTAGCCGCAGTAGTTCATTCATATGATGGACTTGTTGCTGGGAAGATTGGAAACTGCATATGGCAGATGAGGACTACGAGCAGGTGGATGAAATGGAGCTTGAAAGAATGGATATAATGTGGGCCTTAGCTAGCGCTGTCCGAAGGGCGAAGAAGTTTGTTAAGAAGACAGGACAGAACTTAATAGCTACTAAGGATACCACATTTGGCTTTGACAAGAGCAAAGTGACCTGCTTCAACTGTGGAGAGAAGGGGCACTTCAAGAGAGAATGTGTCAAGCCAAAGAAGACGGGTAATGGGAACCCGTTCTCATCCTTTACTCGCCAAGACAAGCAAGCTTCCACTTCTACTTCATCAAACAAGGACCCAAAAGCCTTGACTGCTCATGATGATGAAGGACAGGATTGGAGTTTTAGGTTTGTCTCACCAGAATCTAACATTGCCAGTGTTGAGGATATTGATGATGATTCTGCGAGTGAAGGTGATCTAGCAGTTGAGATAACGATGTCACATAGTGAAGAAACAACTGCAGCTGAGGTCAGTTACAAGCCAAAGGAGGAGACTTCCAAGTCAGAGACAGAAAAGTCAGAATCACCAGAACCAGAGACGTCTGATGCTGCGTTGATGGCTAACTCTTCTGAACCAACACAGGTAAGTACAACTGACCAAATGTTTAATAATCATGCTTGTTCTAACTGTGATATGTTTAGGAATAGCATTGATGAAAAATTTGCTAGGTTATTAGATCACAATGATAACTTAGTAAAAGATTTACAACTATGCACTGAGGCCAATAGAGTTCTAAAACAAAATGAGCATAGTTATAAAGAAAAGATAGACCTATTGACTAAACAGCTTAGGGAAACCGAAGTAGTTGCCTTTAACCAAGCAAATGACATTAGGTACTATCTAAACTCCCTAGAGGACACTAAGAAGCAAAAGGCAGTTCTAGAAGTAGAAGTTAACTCCTTAAAACAGAAACTGCACAGTTGGACTAGTTCTTCACACATAGTTCAACACTTAGTGAGAGAAAGGAATAACGGGGAGGGATTAGGCTACAAAGTGGTTCCACCTCCACCTGAGACCTTGATGAACACCAAGTCTAAACCAGTAAACAACAACCCCATCAAGGATCATGTGGTGACTACTCCTCTTGTTACTGATCCAGACACATCATGTTATCTACTGAATCTGGACAGAAACAAAAGGAGGCCACTTCAAAGGCAAAGGGTAAATTGTCTTGTGTTAATCTGGAAAATGAATTTGAAAAAGTTAACTTAAAGTCAGGGTCAAACCGAGTCAAATCAGAACCTAAAAGGACTTCAAACGTTAACTTTCACATGCTTCAAGTCAAAAACCAGTTAACCAAAAGGTGGAACATGTTAAACAGGTTAAAACAGTTAAGTTTGTTAAACCAGAGAAAACATCAAACATACAGGAGTCAAAACCTAAAGTGATTGATGTTACTAGAGTGTCACGTATTTCTCCACAAAGAAAGTCTACTCATAAAGTTGATAGTAGATCATGCTACAACTGTGGAGAATGTGGACACATTGCTTCCTATTGTCCTTTCTATCAGACACCTAGGAAGAAGATTGATCTTCAGACTCTAGACCTAGGTCTTCTAAGAGGAGTTCTCTAACTCCACCTAGAAGATCTAGTGAACCTAAAGTCCAACCTGTAAGCCAGACGACTGTTTATCATAAACAGGCATTGCACAAATCTGGCTTATGGAAAGAGAAGTCATCCTGCATGTCTGATACTGATGACAAGAAGGAATCTGAGCTACCCTCACCCTCTAAGGGTCAATGGGTAGAGTTTATGATGTGTGATGCCTCTGGGAAACCCAAGACAGTAAAGGCTTGGGTTCCTAACCTAAACTAATACATTTACTTTGTATGTGCAGGGTGTTCGATATAGCGCTGAGACTAACACGTGGATTATAGACAGCGGAGCATCCAGGCACATGACAGGAAATAGAGCCCTTTTATCAAACGTCAAACAAATAAAAGGAGGGCATGTTTCCTTTGCAGGAAACAAGGGAGGATACATCACAGCACAGGAGAAGTGGGAAATCAGAAAGTTAAGTTTGATAAGGTGAACTACGTTCAACAACTTCAGAACAACTTACTTTCTGTTTCCCAAATCTGCGATAAAGGATTTAAAGTTATCTTCGACAACAAGAAGTGTTACGTGCTGAAGAAAGACTACATGATCCCGGAGGACCAAGTTCTGATGACTGCTTCAAGATATAAAGACCTTTATGTCTTGGATTTGTCAACAGCTGCTACAACGGATCATGAGGTTCAGTGCTTTCTATCTAAAGCTACTGAGAAGGACTCAATCTCCTGGCATAGGAGAATGGGACACATTAGTCAAAGGAAGATGAATCATTTGATTCAGAAGGATTTAGTAAGAGGAGTAAATGTCAAGAACTTCCAACTTCCTGACTTTTGTGTAGCTTGCAAGAAAGGCAAACAGACAAAGAAGTCTCATAAGGAAAAGAAAGTTCATTCAATAGAACTTCCTCTTGAACTTCTTCACATGGATCTGTTTGGTCTAGTCAGTACAAGGAGCATTGCAGGCGATCTGTACTGTTTTGTGGTCACTGATGACTACTCAAGGTTCACTTGGGTAATGTTTTTGAAATCCAAATCAGAAACATTTGAGTCATTCAAGGAATTAGTAACCACACTGGAATCCTCTACAAGCTAAAAGTTAGACAAGTACGCTCAGACAACGGGACAGAATTCAAAATCAATGGATGGAGGCATACTGCAAGGAAAAGGGAATTGTTCATCAATTCACTTCTGCCTACACACCTCAGATGAATGGTGTTGCTGAGAGAAAGAACCGAAGCTTGATAGAGACTGCACGGACTATGCTGGCTGACTCGAAACTGCCTATCCAATTCTGGAATGAGGCAGTAGCAAATGCATGTTAAACACTGAATCGAGTCCTAATAGTCAAGCGCCACGGAAAGACATGTTATGAGCTACTACAAAGACGCAAACCGAATTTGGAGTATCTTGAACCTTTTGGAGCGCCGTGTACACTTCTGAAGAAGACACAAGAAGGAAAATTCAGTGAGAAGGCAGATGAAGGAATTTTTCTAGGATACAACATACCGAACAAGCGAGTTTACAATAACTCAACGGGTCTTGTAGAAGTGTGGTGTAATGTCGACGTTCAGAGATATACCACGCCACCTACAGGAAAAGGACCTGCATACTTCTTCGATTATGATGGATTCTTCAAGTCTTTCAACATACCTCTCTCTCCCTCGGATGATGAGTTAGCTACTAGGATGATGTATGATATTCTGAATACACCATCTAGCACACAGGGAGAATCATCTACTCAGTCAGGGGGAGTAGTCGATGATAGTGACTCCTCCTCTGAAGATGAAACTGAAGCAGACGACCAGAACAGTCAGGAGGAACAGGTTCCAGTTCCTGAAAGTCCACAAGCATCTACGAGTGATGCTCCTTCGACTTCGGAACCTCAAACTCCAACTACCTCAGATGCAGACCAAAATGTTCATAATCTCGGTTCTGAGGTGGCTGTTCCTACTACTCCAGGATCACGACTAAATGTCTATCATCCCCTTGACAATGTTATTGGGGATGTCAGATCAGGAGTACAAACCCGAAATCAGCTATACTCAGCTGATTACGCCTCGGTTATGGAGAAGGGTTACATTCATGATGGTGCTTATCGATGTTTTGTCTCGCAGGTTGAGCCAAAATATGTCAGTGAGGCACTAAATGATGAGGCGTGGGTGAGTGACATGCAAGAAGAACTTCTGCAGTTTAAGAAGTTAGGTGTATGGACTCTGGTTGATAGACCTAAAGGTGCTAAAGTCATTGGCACCAAATGGTACTAAAATGCAAGAAGGATGACCAAGGAGTCATTATCAGGAACAAAGCTCGACTGGTGGTTCAAGGTTTTCGCCAAGTCGAGGGAATTGACTATAATGAGGTGTTTGCACCCATGGCAAGGATGGAAGCTATTCGTATCTTCCTTGCCTATGCATCGTACATGAAGATCAAAGTCTACCAATTAGATGTAAAGAGTGCATTCCTTCATGGGGAAATCAGGGAAACAGTCTATGTAAGTCAACCCGAGGGATTTGAAGATCCTTATCATCGGGATAGAGTTTACAAGCTCGACAAAGCTTTATATGGGCTTCATCAAGCCCCTCGAGCTTGGTATGAGAAACTCTCGACTCATCTTGTGAAACACGGCTTTCGCAGGGGAGTCATTGACTATACACTGTTTATTAAAGAAAAGGATGGCGACCTACTGCTTGTACAGATATATGTTGATGACATAATCTCGGGTCAAAGAACGAAGAGTTATGTAAAGAGTTTGAAGCAGTAATGAAGAAAGAGTTTGAGATGAGTGCTATGGGGGAGATGAAGTTCTTTCTCGGGTTACAGGTGGATCAAACACCTAATGGAATCTTTCTACATCAGACCAAGTATGTAGGAGACATTCTCAGTCGCTTTGACATGGAGAATGCTTCTGCTGCTGGGACTCCACTTGCTACGAATCATGATATAGCACCTGATGAGAATGGGGATCTAGTAGATGCCACTATGTACCGAGGAATGATTGGATCCCTCATGTATCTCACTGCCTCAAGACCTGATATTATGTATGCTACATGTCTATGTTCTAGATATCAGGCTAAACCAAAGGTCAACCATCTGATCGGGGTCAAGAGGATTTTTCGTTATCTGAAGGGTACACCACACTTGGTTTGTGGTATCCTCATGATGATGACTTTGAGCTTACCGCGTATAGTGACTCGGATTACGGGGGCTGCAAGATGAATTACAAGTCTACATCAGCAGGGTGTCAATTCTTTGGAAGAAGATTAGTTACCTGGCAGTGTAAGAAGCAGACATCGGTTGCATTGTCAACCTGTGAAGCTGAATATGTTGCTGCTGCAAGTTGCTGTTCACAAATCATCTGGATTCAACAGCAAATGCGGGATTACGGTTTAAAATTCTCATCTACTCCTATTTTTGTTGATAACTCTGCTGCAATTGCAGTAACTAAAAATCCGGTCCAACATCCTAAGACCAAACACATCGGTATTAAATACCATTTCATAAGAGATTGCTTTTGAAAAGAACTTAATTGATGTGGTTAAAATTAATACTGATTTTCAACGCGCTGACCTCTATACTAAAGCCTTTGATAAACCACGTTTTCAATATTTGCTAGAGGTCAACGGCGTTAAAAAGAAAAGTAAGGTAATTCCTGATGATGATAATGTGTAGTACGATGTAGTTTAGTTAAAGTTTATTTTATTTAATTTTATTTGTCTATTTGATTTTATTTTATTTAAACTCATGTTATTTTGCTGTTTATGAAAATCCTAAAATAATTAAACCATAAATGATTTTAGTATTTTAGGGGGAGAATAAGTCAGCAAGTTAACATTAAAAAAAAAAAAAAACAAAATATGAGGGAGAAGGAGTAGCTAGCTGAAATAAGGTAGATTGTGTCTGTGATACCGATTCAATACCTTTGGAAAATGATAGTACACAGGAACATATCAAGAGGGACTTTACAAATTTAAGTTTTGGAAAGATGCAAAAGTTCAAAGTATAAGTCTGTGTAGTCTAAGCAATATAAAAAGGAAATATGATAGAAAACTGGCAACTCCTAAGGTTACACAAAGAAAGTAGACTTAGAGGCTGCTAGACCACAAATGATATGTTGATAGATTCAACACAATAGACAATTAGACCTGATTGGTGATCTCAAGATCAAACTAAGTTGTTCAACTGACTGTGGGCTTCCATCTTATCACTGGTTAACACAATCAACAATATTCCAATAAGGGGTAATGAGCAATTAAACGCCACAAATGTGTGCGGATGACCATAATTAGAGCAAAGCAAGAAAAAAAAATGAAAGACAAATGCAATAAAGCTAATGACTTACGTTGTTGGTGCAGTTTGTGTAAAATAAAATAAGCTGCTCTAACAAGGAGATAGGTTGTGTGCCTCTCTGCTGTGCGATGGCACTGACCTGAGGATAAGCATAACCTAGATATTCTAGAATTCATTGTTGTTTGCCGCCTCTCTGATGTGCGATGGCACTGACCTGAGGACAGGCTTCTCTTTGAAAGCTCTAAGAATAGTCTCTTCTTGTAATAATACCCGTAGACCGCTCAAAAGCTCCTGAGGAAGGTTGATTACCATATAAGTGTGGGATCCACAAATGTTAGTTGAAATAATTAAACCTAAATAAGTCACCAGTCTGTGTCAAAAGTCTGTGTATGGATTTAAGTGGACAAACATACTGACAATCATTGTGGCTACATTCTCAAAGGTTCAAATCAATGTGAAAATCTAAGAGTTTCAGTATGATTTCCTTAAGTTGCTAATGACTCTGGATGAACACCGAGAAATTGAGCATCAAAAGTTTTAATAACTAGTCCCAAATGATTTGACTTACCTGTATGATTCCAAAATTGAATTGGTCCAGATATGATCAATCTAAGTTGAAGCTATCTACTCCCGAACCAAATCCCGTAGATATCAATCTCTGGATTTATCTCTCACAAAAGTCCAAAAATATGTCTTTTTATGTAATTAGTTTAAAGTCTTAAATTAGTTAGTCGTTTTAATTTTATTTCTAGTCAAGTGTCGGGCTACATCAGGAAAATCAGAAGGAATCAACTCACTAAAAAGGTCATGTCTGAGATGACCATATGTGCTTTGAAAAGTTAAAACAGTCACGTCTGAGGTGACAAAGGGTTTTTAAAAGGGTGACGTCTGAGGTGACCAAAATGGTTAAAAGGATCACGTCTGAGGTGATCAAAGTGTTTTCAAGATAAAAGGATCATGTCTGAGATGATCAAAGGCTCATAACGTTAATTTAATTAATTTAAAAGAGATTAAAAGTAAATTGATAAAAATGGCAGAAAATTAACTAAGTATGACCCATTCGCACGAATGGACCATACGTATGGATTAACCATACGAATGAAGTCCATTCGCACGAATGAACTATGAGTATGGACCATCCAACCGAATGGCCCATACGATTAGTCCAGTCGGAGGCCTAAGTGCGAACGAGTGAGTCAGTCGGACGATTGGAGACGGGCGACTGACCCAATCGCACGACTGAGTCCCACTCGCACGACTGAAAGGTGCGTATGAACTCAGTCGCACGATTGGATCTAGGGTTGGTATAAATAGAGGTGGAGTCGGTCGCGGAGACTCATCACCCTCAAATCGCCCCTAAATCGCACTCCCTACCGTTACTCTGCCAAAATTTCATTTGCCCTAGTTTTACCTCTGATTGTGATTCACTGACTCTCGACATTCATCATACAGGTAGTTTGAAGTCTTCTTTCATCAAGAACAGAAAGATTGGAACCCTAATTGGGATTGTTCGAATGTGAAACGTGAACCGAGCCAAAAAAGCCCTAATAACCTATTAAAACCAAGCAAAATGTTAAAATTAAGTTAAATAGGTTATTAGTAATGAGAATGCGACTCTAATGAACCGGTTAATTGAGTTAAAAGACTTAGTTTGTGAAGTTTCGAACGATTGGCGACTGAACAACTGAGACAGGCGACTGGTCGTCCGGATGAACTTCAGTCGCACGACTGAAGGGAGCGATTCACTTAACCGCACGACTGAACCATGCGAATGAGACTCAGTCGCACGAATGGTGTAACCGCATAAGAGTACATGCGCATGAGTCCAGTCGCACACTCAGTCGTGCGCATGAGGTCATTCGCACGTCTAAACTTCAATCGCACTATTTAGTCGCACGACTGCCTTCAGTCGTACAACCTCAATCGCATGACAGAGACACTTTATTCAAAGACTAAGTGTTTCATTATACTCTTAGCCAATGGAACTAATGTTTATATTGTTATGTGTTACAGATGGCGAGTCGATGGAACATGAGCACCAAGCACAACATATGTGCTCATCTGGATTTGACATCCAGGAATGCAGCTGACTTCGCAGGCATCATTACGCTTTTGTTGAGATCCAGGATCGCTCATGCTATCGCTACTCCATGCACGCCGTATAGATCAGTGCAGCAGGCCTTCTGGGAAGGCGCGACTGTTGATAGATCCTCTGAGCCTCATTGCATCAGGAGTACGATTTTTGGTGAGGCTATCACTGTATCAGAGGAGGATCTGAGGATTGTTCTACAGTTTGGGGATGATGCTGATTGTCCTACTCGTCTACACCCCCTCACTGTCAGAGGATGTTTCATGAGAGCCAAGTACTCTGGGGACATCAATGCTGGGGTACTCAACAAGAGTAACCTCTGTCCCCAGTTTAAGTATCTTGCGCACGTGCTGCTAAAGTGTATAGCTTCCAGGAAGGGAGGTTTTAATGAGCTTTCCGACCAGATCCAGAACGCGTATGCTGCGTTGGTGCTGAACCACCCGTTCAGCTTCTCCAAGATGATATTCACCTACCTGGTGGAGAACATCGAGGGGAAAGGGAAGGAAGGCTTCTGTATGTACCCCAGATTTATTCAAATGATTATTGACCAGAAGCTCCCCTCCCTGCCAAAGGAGAAGGATGATGCTGTTGTTCTTGAGGTCATGGATGACACGACGCTAGGCCGGATGAAGGTATACAGGGGGAAGCAGGTGAAACCCCCTGTCAGGAGGTTGTTTTGGCATCTGGCCCGTGCTGATTATGTGGCGCCAGCCAAGAGAAAGTGGCGCCATGATGACAGTGATTCGGATGTCGAGCATATTGCTATACCAGAGACTGACTCTGATGATGATGATAGCGGCGACGCCAGGGATGATATGCCTGCTCCACCTAGAGGCACTGACTCAGACGTTATTCCCCCGAGGTCAGCCACTGCCGGAGAGGTCTCTGAGATGGCCGGTTTCCATCAGGAGTTTGTAGCTGGGGATCAAGAGGAGGAGGAGTCAGATGAGGAGCCCCTTACTAGGACTGTGGGAAGCAAAGTTGTTCCCACAGACCACGGGATGAGGGTGGTTGGTGAACACCCTCGGGACTCCTTAGAGAGAGAGACTGACCCGAACTATGTTCCGGGTTCAGTGAGCAGAGCTGCAGGGGGAGCATCCACTTCCACCGGGACTAGGAGGAAGCGGATGGCTCAACCCCATGGATTGAAGAAGAAGAAGCGTCGTCTGACCTTCGTGACCTCTGTTGCTACTACTTCCACCACCACAGCTACCACTACCACCACCACTGATATACCACCCATCACCACAGCCACCACATCCACTATTTCCACTACCACATCCACCACCTTACCTACCACCACTGTATCCTTCCCAGCCACCACCAGACCATTCACACCTACTTCACCAGCACCAGCCCACCGACCCATATTCACCACTGCCACTGCCACCACCACCTCACATCATGCTGGACCCTCAGCCCAGCCTTCACATGCTTATGGATCTACTCTACCTCACATTGGGGTAGAGGAGCAGCTCTCAGCGCTTAACCGTATGGTGATGCGCCTGCTTGCTGCAGATGAGGAGAAGGCGGCGCAGATCCGCCAGCTGACCGACCTGACTGCTGCCCAGTCTCAGCAGATGGCAGAGAATTTCCGCGTGTTGCTTGGCTAACCAATCCATGCCGATAATAACATCAAAGCTTCCCAGTTGCATAGGAATGAGGTCGATGGAGAACTCGTGTTCGTTAAGGCTCAAGGTGCAATCGCGTATTACGACGTCAACGACGATAGATTTTCCATCAGCGACTTCGACCGTGAAGGATCTTTCCAGATTAACATGCGGTTTAGAAAGTATAGGCTCGAACTCTAAGGACACGGGAATGAGAATAACAAAGGATAGTAATATAAACAAAGATAAGCTAAGGGTTGTAAGGTACATGGAATGATTCCATTTGGTATCGCATTACCATTTGGAAACGTTGACACGTCAAGGTGAATTGACCCATTTGCCTTAGAAACTTGTGTATATTGACCATAGTTTATCATTCATCCCAGAAATCCCCAGGTAAGCATGACTAGTCCCGTAGGATTTATGCGAAATGCGTGCCTTAGCCCGAAGGCCTTTTGCCAGGAAATCCAGGATACAGGTGTCTATGTGTCACACAATATTCCTTAGGTTCATGAAATCAAAACCTTGATGAGATTTATATAGATTAGACATAAGTCTAAAGATCCAAGTCATACGTGTCGTCGAGAATAAGTTTAAGAGGTTTCATGTTCGGGGAGAGCCAAAGAGTCAAGGATAAGTTTAGGGAGACAAGTAACAATGTTTAGGCAATCCTATGCTAAGGCATCAAATTGCACATAAGAAGGCATAGCATTATGTAGCATGCAAACCATACATTTTACAAGATATAAATATAATTCTTTGAGGTTCATGCATATGCTATAGTCTAGGTCACCATTTCTAATAACCTAAATCCCTATAGTTATGGGCTCTGATACCAATCTGTCACACCCCAACCTTGACGGCGGAAACGTCGAGGTGTGAGGGTTAAGATCGTTCACAGCCACATAACGCTATTAATAAACCCAAATATATTATTCATAAGTTCCAAAGGTTACATTACTAACATAAGTCTCAAATAAAGAAATTAACAAGCATAAAAGTAATATATCAAGCTCATTCATTTATTTAACTAGGTCCATTCCTAGGTGTGAACAAGCTTCAAAGGGGGCAATCAAACTTGAGCATTTCCTGAAACATGTTAAAAATAAAAGGTCAACAATAATGTTGGTGAGATTTTCATAGTTTTCAATACATAAGTATATAAAAGATGGCAATTCATGTTATAAGTTAGAGAGCAAAGTAACTAGGGATGTAAGACAGAATGCACAATCAAACCTTGACAGTTTTACAAGTCTCAACGTTTACAAGTTTATACGATTAGCTAAGTGTACTTGGATCAACCAAGCAGGCTTGTCAGGCCCATAGATCTATGACGTCGCCAGGCTAGCAATAGTTAATGATTGTACATATTATCGACATTACATGGTAATTACTAAGATCAACTAACCACAACATACAAGTGAATTGCCATAAGTTTACAAGAATCAAACGTTTTACAAGTGCAACGATTATAAGATAACATGTTTCACCCCAAAGTGTGAAAATATGAAAAAGGAGTATAGAAATACTCACATGGCAATTAAATATATAGTTGATGAATAATAAGGAAATAATATGCGTCGATCCAACGTAAACCGTCACGAGACACCTAATTATATAATTACAAGATTTAAGTACTAATAATAAGATTAACGTTTTAACGCGAACTAGGGTTTCAATTTGGTATTTGGAGCTTGTCAAATAATTATGTTTAACAAAAAGGAATCAATTATATTTATTAAACTCAAAGAAATTTGCTACATGTTATGTAAGATCATATATATTAAAAATATAACATTTAAAACAATTTGTATACATATATAAAGATTAAATAAAATTTAGTAACCACAATTTAAAACAAAAATTTGAAGATAACGGATGAATTAATAATATTTATGTGAACAAAATATTATCTAAAGTCTACTTTTTATAAAATTAAACTATTTATATCTCTTTTTAGAATATTTAATAAAATATAAAAGCATTTCTTTTTAAGTAAACAATTTACAGAAAATATTCAAATGATTTGAAATGATCAAAGTTTATAAAATGACCTTTTATGATTTTTAGAAATTTTTAGAAATTTTTAGTATTTAATTTAAAGGCCAAAAAGGCCTAAAAAAATATGTGAGGCTCCCCGGATTCGAACCGAGGACCTCCCTTGTATAGGTCGTATGTCTTTCTAGTGAACCAAAGGGCAGTTGCCGTGCTAAGTTTGGGTTTTAAAACTTTAAAAACACTAGTTACAGAACAGCCTCAAATCATAAGAACCCTAGTTTGATTTGAACCAAAATTGAAGATCAAATCGATGATGTTTACGGGAATAAACATGGGGCTTTGATTCCCAATGTAATTACTGTCACACCCCAACCTTGACGGCGGAAACGTCGAGATGTGAGGGTTACGATTGTTCACAGCCACATAACCTATTTGTATTATTCCAAAATATATTATTCAATAAGTTTCATTAATCATTCAAGTAAAAGTTTCAACAAAAATAACATCATGTCAAATGCTACAAATAACATAACATCAATATTATTTCTAGGTCCAATCCTAGATGTAATAAGCTTCAAAGAGTAGAACACAAACTTGGGGTATCCTGAAACATGTTAAAAATAAAAGGTCAACATAAAAATATTGGTGAGCATTCCATAGTTTTCAATACATAAGTATATAAAAGATGGCAATTCAAGTCATAAGTTAGTGAATAAAGTGATTAGGGATGTTATGAACATGCAACAATCAAACCTCGACAAAGTTTTACAAGTCTCAAACGTTTACAAGTTTATAACGATCAGCTAAGTGTACTTGGATCAACCAAAGCAGGCTTGTCTGGCCCATAGATCTATGACTTCGCTGGGCTAGCAATATTAATGATTGTACATATAACGCATAACATGGTAACCACAAAGTTCAACTAACCACAACTTTGCATGATGAATTGCCATAAAGATTACAAGTCTCAAATAAGTTTACAAGTGTAATGATAATAAGTTAACATGTTTCACCCCAAAGTGTGAAAATAAGCAAAAAGGGGTATGAAATACTCACATAAAAACTCACAAGTATAGTGATGATTGTAGAGTACATAAGAAAGCTTGGATGTCAAGAGTCCAAGGTGATCTCCTAAATGATAGAAAAACAATAACTTGATGTTGGAATTCATTACAAGAAGTTAGAACGTTTAGAGAATGCTAAAAGCGAAAGGTAGAATTGAAAAAGGATTATTGCATCAATTTAGATTCTAGACAGAATGTTTGGTATGTGTTTGAACAGTTTTAAAAATAGCAAACGGTTTCATAAAATTATAAAATTTATACTTGACTAGTTCAAAGTCTCCCGGACAAATTTTATTCAGAAACATTTTTATGAAAAGATCTTTAAATAGGTCAAACAAGCATCACAAGACAGAAGGTGCTGAAATGCACACTTATTTTGTGAAGGCTATTTTTGAGTCGTCTGATTGAGTTTGAAGACGTATAAACTGTCGTTGAAAAGGTAATTCAATGTACTTAACATTGGAGTCTGAGTTTACCCAAATTTAGTTTGTCATGATCAAGTTATGGTCGGTTGAAGTAAGACTATATTCTGCCAGAATTGTAGTAAGGCACTTATGTGCACTTTTAAAATTGTTGATACATGAAACGGGTTAGAACAATTTATTATGTTAATATATGGTATATTAGTCTTCATTTGAGTTATAAAAATATTCTAAGACTTTGGCATAACCCATTTAGAACAATAATCTTGCAGAATAACCAAATGCGGCGGCATAGCCGTCCATATGCAAACGGGATTCTTTGTTATGTTAGTGTGTTGTTAGCTTAATTAGGAATGTTAGTGATTATTATAAGATTAGTGATTATTAAAATGTTAATGATCAAATGATAATTATTAAAATAAAAAGAGGTTTGGTAGAAGAAAGAATATATAGTAAGAACATAAAGTCATGAGAACAATTGAATGTTAGGATGATTAAATGTATAATATAAAAACAATAAAGGATTACCTTAGTATTAAGAATTCTTGAAATTTCTGTAAAATAAAATTCTTCAAATTCATCATAACCAATGGATGAAGAAAGATATGAGAGTGAGGTTTTTAGAGAATGAGCAAATGAAAAGTGAGGCCTAAGCCTTGCTTTTATACTTGAGGTTAGGAGGAGGTTATGAATGGTGTTAATGGTGATTTATAAGTCTTTTAAAAGGGGATTATGATTGGAATTTGAAATAAATATAAATTAAATAATTTAAATAAATAAAAGAATAATTATAATTTAAAATTTAAATTCTTGAAGACTATAATTTTAACAACTTTTTTATAAAATATTTATAGACTTTATAAAACCAATTTGAATAATCAATCAAATTATTTATTTGTTAATCTTTATAACTTTTAATAAAACTTGTAACTTTTATAATTTGATTACTTATTTTCAATATTTAAAATTCATAATTACTTATAAAACTTTATAAGTATAATAAAATTCATTTTATAACTTTAGAAGTTTTAATAAGTCTTTTCCATTTAGTTATTTGTTGTAGCATGATTAATAAAGTTATAATTTTATGAAAAGAATTATTTATAAATCAACAAGTTATTATAAGTTGTTTAAATGATAAATTGAATAAATCAATTTAACTACACGTCTAATCTATATAATTCATTAATATAAATAAAATAAGTTAAATAAAGAAATTCATATCGTAAGATAGTTCGATTTTAGTTCGGGTTCGGGTTTATAACTTGAAAATGCCGGATGTTACAGTCTCCCCTACTTTAAGAAATTTCGTCCCGAAATTTAATCACTAGAAGACTAATTCAGGAGGTGAGGGGACTTGGATTTCATGACACATTCGCAAGTGACACTTGGAACGTTTAAATTCAAATGAGTTTAATTATGATGGGAGGAAATGCCCAAGTTTGATTATCTACACTTTGAAGCTTGCACATTTAGGAATGGACTTAGATTAATAAATAAATAGAATGATTTGTTACATTCTATGTTATGCTTTTATTTTCTTTGAAACTCATGATTGAAATGTGACAATTGAAACTTATGTTTAAATTATATTTGGTTTATTATAGCGTTATGTGGCTATGAACGATCTTAACTCTCACTCCTCGACGTTTCCGCCGTCAAGGTTAGGGTGTGACAATTACGCGTATATAAATGTACTTATTTACCCGGTTGATGATGGATTGAAGGTATATACTACGAAGATCAGGCCGCGGGTGGCTTGGGTCCAATCGATGATCAAATGCTGATGATAATGGAATTAAACTCGAGGACAGCTTCGAATGATGTTCTTGATGCAAAGCCCTTTATCAATTTTGAACTAGATAGGTCGGACGATAGGTTTCGATTAGACTGCAGGTTGCGATGAGGAGAGAATCGAATGGGTAATTTTGTATGTTTTTAGGTGAAATTAAGTGTCGGGAACAGTTAAGATCACTTAGATGGTCGTTCAGGTTAACGTAATTGGATTATTATTAGACTTTATTGCCCAAACGGCTATGGGGTTTAAGATGCAT
Organism: Flaveria ramosissima; assembly: GCA_025215565.1. Classification (NCBI taxonomy): domain Eukaryota; kingdom Viridiplantae; phylum Streptophyta; class Magnoliopsida; order Asterales; family Asteraceae; genus Flaveria; species Flaveria ramosissima. The sequence goes on from CM046034.1 coordinate 40,407,458, forward strand.
CGGTTATGCATTTGAATGAGTGGTAACCGACATTTTAATCTCAATTATTTGATGCACTCATGTTCGAATCATGCACACGAACAATTTGGGTTCAAAATTCGTCGATTTTTAATGGTTTTAAGGTGGCCGGAGCTCGCCGGAACTCCGCCGGTGTGCAGTGGCCGGAAATACGGGAGAGAAATGGGGGTGGGGGTTTGGGTTTTTAATAATTTACTCATTTAGTCCCTGCAGTTTGTTTTTATTATTTTATGCACAAAACTTTGCATTTAAAGTTTTAAAAATGACGTTTAACCCCTAACTTAATTGCTTTAAGTTTAGTTATTCTTACATCTTCTTAATTGTTTAACTTTATTATTATTTTTAACATCATAAGTAAATGTTGTAATTACTTGTATAATTACAAGTATTAGTCTTATTTTTAGGATTATTATTATTATTATTATTATTATTATTATTATTATTATTATTATTATTATTATTATTATTATATTATTATTATTATTATATTAGTAACATTATAATATTCAATTTAATAGATTAAATTATTAACTTTTAAATAAAATAAATAATTAGTGAAATCAAAGAATCAAGCATAAATAATCCCCAAGTTTCATATTAGGCAAACATGATCCTTAAAAGAATGTTACAAGTTAACTTTTAATTAACTCAAAAATACACGATGTTACAAGGGAATTCTCTCTTGAGGAACTGGTTCATCATAATAATGATACGGTCTTGTGGCTTTTCAACAAAGAACAAGACCAAATGAACAAAGAGAGAAAGAGGGCTTACAGGAAAAAGCTGAAGGAGAAGAAGAAGAAAGAGGAAGAATGTCAACTTGCAGTTGTCAAGAAGATGGGAGATAAAGCCTGGATGAAGGATTATCTCAGGGCCCATGGATTCTATGGTAGGCTGGTTGGTCCCATGTCTGAGAAGACCCTGCAGCGACATGTTAGTGACATCAAGGCTGACATTCGCTTCAGAAAATGGAAGGAGATGTATAGAAGAATGCAGGGGATGACTTCTAAACCTGCACCACAACCACAACCTCAACCAGAACCAACACTTCTTCTTTTCCCCATCAAAACCGAACCAACCACTGAACCTTACACTCCTGAGCCCACACCATCATCCATACCCTCACTCACACCAATTCCATCAAAGCAACCACCTCCACTACTTATCATTAAACCCAAAACACTCCCCAAAACGCAACCATCATCCACCCAACAGCCACCTAAGTCATCCTCTCAACCCTTTAAACTTTTGACCTTAGAAGAATTCAAGGAGATCAAGAGGAAGCTCGTCAAATGTACTACTCTGAGCGATATCTCTTGTGAAGAGGGGTCATTGTAACATCTCGTATTTCTGTTAATTAAAAGTTAATTTTGTTAGTTCTTGTAAGGGCCATTTATGTCATTTATGAAACTTTGAGGGCTTGTTATGCATGTTGAGTTAAATTGGGAGATAATAAATTAATTTGCTTAACATTGATATGATAATAATGGTTATTTATATAATAATAATCACTAAATAATAAGTATAATAATAATATAATAATAATAATAATAATAATATAATAATAATACTAATATAATGGTAATAATAATAAATAATAATAACTATACTATTAATGATATTAATATGATAATAATTTTTATAAAGTTTAGAATTTAACAATTAGTTAGAAGTTAAACTTAAACTAGTTCAGGGGTATTTATGTTGTTTTGAAACTTGAATTAAAAGTCTTCTTACATAAAATAATAAAAATTGAAAAGCTGAGGGACCAATTGTGCAATTAATGAAACCCAAACCGCCCCCTTTTTCTTTTCCAGGGTTTTCCGGCCGCCGGCCGGCCTAGCCGGTGCGGCGCCGGTGAGTGACCAAAACCGGTCAAAATGACCGGTAACTCGCAATTAAATGGTGCCAAACGAATCGATTAAGTGTCTCGAACTTGAATATGCCATTTAATTGACTTCACAAGCCGGTTACAAACCTCAAACGATCGAATAACCGGTGACTTAAACATCGCAACCGTTCGGGCATTATACCTTAATAATACTTCAATTAAAGGAACCTAATCAATCATCTAATAACACTTAACCGTTTACAACTCTCGATCGCACCCGAAACACACAAGAATTTCACCTCCAATTCCCTTCTTTTCTGCGACCTGCAACCCTACCAAAACCTAATCTCCGAACGAATTGAACCAAAATCGACATAGGGCTTTGCATCGAGGGAATCACGCGAAGCTATCCACAAAATTAATTGAATTATCATCAACGTTTGCCACTGGAATCGGTTCTTGTATAGCCGCGACTGTTGTTCGAGTGTTCATTGTCAATTCGATATCAATCGGGTAAGTTAAATACATCAACGAACTCGGTTTGATGAGGGGAACAAAAGCCCCAAACTTAATTGGGTTCACCATGTTGTTTTGATCTTCAATTTGGGGCTAAACGAATCTAGGGTTCTTAAGGATTTGGGTTTTTTTGTTAATTTGGTATATATAAATTAAAACCTGTGTTCTATTGCGGCCGCGAGAGCCTTGGTTACCTGGTCACAATCACACCTCCCATGCTAGAGGACCCAGGTTCGAACCCGGGGACCTCCATTATTTTTTAGGGAGCTTCTACAACTTTTTAAAATATATAAAAAATTATAAAAATTATAAAAAACTTATTTTTATAGACTTCGTGTATTTTAACCTATGTAGATATTTTCTATAATTTATTTATAAAAAATGTCCTTATATTTTATTTAAAATTTTAAACTGAAGTTTATAGTTAATATATATTTTATAAAATTTAGACTTAAATTCTAGTTATTATTTCAACCATTGTTTATTTAGTTGTCGATTAAATCGTGTTCATTTTTATTAATTACAAAACCTTAATTAAACTTTATGAATAATACTAAATTTTATTTTGGTCCATATTTTTAAAATATAAACAAATTGTTTCCACGAAAATATAATTGGTCTCGTTTGTTAATATAATTGACAAAATCCCAAACCTTAAATAGAACCCTAGCTCATAATAATTCATTGAATATAATATTAGACTTAATCTTATGCTTAAATATATTTAGGTGTCTTGTGACGATACAACTTGGAACGACGTGTATTATTATTTTTATTAATCTTCATTGCATACTTATTAACCAAGTGAGTTTCCTTGCCCCCTTTTATCTTTTCACACTATTTTGGGGTGAAACATGATTACTTATACATAATGCACTTGTAAATGTTTAGACTTGTAAAGCACTTGCAATTCATATTTTTGTCATGGTTATTTGTGTGTTGTAAGTGTTTATATGAGATACATATTTTTGTTTGCAATCATTAACTATTGCTAGCCTGGCGACGTCTTAGATCTTTGGGCCTGACAAGCCTATTTGGTGCTAAAGCCGAGGTATTGCCGGCTCCTGATGACGCATGCTTGTTCATCATGGGAACCAATACACTTAGCCAATCTTATATACTTGTAATCAAGTTGAGGTTTGGTTGTAACGATATGTGTTTTTATAACCTTACTAACTTATAACCTATGACATGAATTGCTACTTTTAACCTTGTTATATTATGTATGAAACCTTGTAAACTCACCAACTATTTTTAGTTGACCTTTTATTTTTATCATGTTTCAGGTCATCCTCAAGTTTAAAGTGAACTTTTGAAGCTTGCTATAAAACTAGGACTTGGACCTAGTTAAATGAATAAAATGTTTATGTTATGCTTTGTTTTATTTGGAACTATTTCATGTTTTGAGACTTATGATTGTAATAACTTTAAAACTTCTAATTTTAATATTTACATTTAAATATAGCGTTATGTGGCTGTGAACAATCTTAACCCACACATCTCGACGATTCCGCCGTCAAGGTTGGGGTGTGACAGATTGGTATCAGAGCCCATAACTATAGGGATTTAGGTTATTAGAAATGGTGACCTAGACTATAGTTTATGCATGAACCTTATGGAATAATATTATTATTCTTGCAAAAGTATATTGTTTTGCATGCTACATGTCACACCCCAACCTTGACGGCGGAAACGTCGAGGAGTGAGAGTTAAGATCGTTCACAGCCACATAACGCTATTAATAATCCAAATATTATTTAAACATAAGTTTCAATTGTATCATTACAAACATAAGTCTCAAAGAAATTAAAAGTATAACATAGAATGTAACAAATCATTCTTATTTCATTTATTTAACTAGGTCCATTCCTAGATGTGCAAGCTTCAAATAGTAGATCACACACTTGAGGTATTCCTGAAACATGTTTAAAATAAAAGGGTCAACATAAAAATGTTGGTGAGCATTCCATAGTTTTCAATACATAAGTATATAAAAGATGGCAATTCAAGTCATAAGTTAGTGAATCAAGTGATTAGGGATGTTATGAACAATGCAACAATCAAACCTCGACAATGTTTTACAAGTCTCAAACGTTAAAAGTATATACGATCAGCTAAGTGTACTTGGATCAACCAAGCAGGCTTGTCTTACCCATAGATCTATGACTTCGCTGGGCTAGCAATAGTTAATGATTGTACATATAACGCCATAACATGGTAACCACAAAAGTTCAACTAACCACAACTTAACATGATGAATTGCCATAAAGTTTACAAGTCTCAAATAAGTTTACAAGTGCAAAGTATAAGTTAACATGTTTCACCCCAAAGTGTGAAAATAAGCAAAAGGGGTATGGAAATACTCACATAGAAAACTCACAAGTATAGTGATGATTGTAGAGTACATAAGAAGCTTGGATGTCAAGAGTCAAATGTGATCTCCTAAATGATAGAAAAACAATAACTTGATGTTGGAATTCATTACAAGAAGTTAGAACGTTTAGAGAATGCTAAAAAGCGAAAGGTAGATTGAAAAAGGATTATTGCATCAATTTTAGATTCTGGACAGAATGTTTGTATGTGTTTGAACAGGTTTTAAAAATAGCAAACGGTTTCATAAAATTATAAAAATTTATACTTGACTAGTTCAAAGTCTTCCGGACAACTTTCATTCAGAAACATTTTTATGAAAAGATCTTTAAATAGGTCAAACAAGCATCACAAGACAGAAGGTGCTGAAATGCGCACTTATTTTGTGAAGGCTATTGTTGAGTCGTCCGATTGAGTTTGAAGACGTATAAACTGTAGTTGAAAAGGTAATTCAATGAACTTAACATTGGAGTCTGAGTTTACCCAAATTTAGTTTGCTATGATCAAGTTATGGTCGGTTGAAGTAAGACTATATTCTGCCAGAATTGTAGTAAGGCACTTATGTGCACTTTTAAATTGTTAATATATGAAACGGGTTAGAAAAATTTATTATGTTAATATATGGTATATTAGTCTTCATTTGAGTTATAAAAATATTTTAAGACTTTGGCATAGCCATCATTTAGAACAATAATCTTGCAGAATAACCGAATGCGGCGGCATAGCCGTCCATATGCAAACGGGATTCTTTGTTTATGTTAGTGTGTTGTTAGCTTAATTTAGGAATGTTAGTGATTATTATAAGATTAGTGATTATTAAATGTTAATGATCAAATGATAATTATTAAATAAAAAGAGGTTTGGTAGAAGAAAGAATAATAGTAAGAACATAAAGTCATGAGAACAATTGAATGTTAGGATGATTAAAATGTATATTATAAAAACCATAAAGGATTACCTTAGTATTAAGAATTCTTGAAAATTCTTGTAAAATAAAATTCTTCAAATTCATCATAACCAATGGATGAAAGAAAGATATGAGAGTGAGGTTTTTAGAGAATGAGCAAATGAAAAGTGAGGCCTAAGCCTTGCTTTTATACTTGAGGTTAGGAGGAGGTTATGAATGGTGTTAATGGTGATTTATAAGTCTTTTAAAAGGGGGTTATGATTGGAATTTGAAATAAATATAAAATTAAATAATTTAAATAAATAAAAGAATAATTATAATTTAAAATTTAAATTCTTGAAGACTATAATTTTAATAACTTTTTTATAAAATATTTATAGACTTTATAAAACCAATTTGAATAATCAATCAAATTATTTATTTGTTAATCTTTATAACTTTTATAAAGCTTGTAACTTTATAATTTGATTACTTATTTTCAATATTTAAAATTCATAATTACTTATAAAACTTTATAAGTATAATAAAATTCATTTTATAACTTTATAAGTTTTAATAAGTCTTTTCCATTTAGTTATTTGTTGTAGCATGATTAATAAAGTTTATAATTTTATGAAAAAGAATTATTTATAAATCAACAAGTTATTATAAGTTGTTTAAATGATAAATTGAATAAATCAATTTAAACTACACGTCTAATCTATATAATTCATTAATATAAATAAAATAAGTTAAATAAAGAAATTCATATCGTAAGATAGTTCGATTTTAGTTCGGGTTCGGGTTTATAACTTGAAAATGCCGGATGTTACAGTCTCCCCTACTTTAAGAAATTTCGTCCCGAAATTTAATCACAAGAAGACTAATTTCAAGGATGTGAGGAGACTCGATTTTCATGACACATTCGCAAGTGACACTTGGAATTTTAAATCCAATGAGTTTAAATTATGATGTGTTGATATACTTAAGTTCGTTAAGTTTCATAGTCCATGATTTTATGAATTTCTTGACAAAGAGTACAAGATTATTAATCTAGAATTTTTAATTGATAAACGTTTGTATCTTAAATGGTTCAAGACATTCGTGAAGATTTTGTCACGCGGGAAACACTAAGTATTAGTGTGACACGAGACTCGGAGATAAGTTTAAGATGCTTTTGGATGGAATATGGATTTCTTAAGAGCTTAAACAATAACTTTAATAGGGTTCTTAAATGATCAACTCTTTTTACTATTTCGTTGGGGTTTTCAAAGTTTCATTAGTTTAACGTTGATACGAGGATCATTTTTTTGTTAAGATTAAGATTCAATTTAGAACGAAAGCATCATTGTAATAGGCTTTCGGGACAAGTGTAGTTTTTAGGGAAAAATGTTTAGAAAGATTTTCAATGGTCAGTAAGAGAAATGGTATAAGGAGTTAAACAAAGACTCCGTTCATGATCGGATTGGAATTCAGAATATCGATGATGAAGACTATCACAAATAGCTTTCCAAGTACGGCTTGCACACGCGGTTCATCAAACTCATGAACGCAACCGTACATTGCTATAACCAGAAAGGCATGGCATAAATTTATAATAAATTTATCTTGTACGAAAGATTGTTTTAGGAGTGTTATCATCGTGCAATTAGGTTTTGATGATAACTCAAAATGAAAGTCGTTATGTAAGGAATAATGGTTCGATGTAGCTAGATCGAGTCAAAACATGAAGATAAAGGGAGAGAAATCGATTAAGAATTCAAATGCTCCAAGCTCGGAATCAAAATCAACCTAGAGTGATCGGGTCTCCTTTCAAGTTCAGAATCATGCTTTGGCTTGATAGGTCCAAACACTAACATTGGTTCACCCTTCAAGTTACTACATGTTTCTTGTCACTTGATTAAAACCTTGGTAAGTTGGAGATCAAGAAATGAGAATAGTCATCAAGGTGTGGTTTTCACTTCTAACTTGATGGTGTCTTCTCAAGGTATGACCTCTAACTTACCAATCAAAAAGCTCGATCCCAACTCATTGTTGAGGATCCACAGAAATAAAACGAGGTAACTCACCACTAAGGTAAGGGAAATCACTCCTATCTTAACGGTGAAGTTTTACAAAACAAAATATAACAAGATGAACTTCTTCATCAAAATCCAGAATTTACTCCTACTTTGATGAAGTCGTCTCATTTGAACAAATACGATTCATAAAGATGATATTATCATCAAGGTATGGAATTCACGCCTATCTTGATGATTGAATTTCGTAATAACAAGAAAACAATCGAAGATTGACATTTGTCACCAAAGTACGGGTTTCAATCCTATTTTGGTGAGATCATGTCATTTGTGAAATGTCATTCCAAAAAAAATAAAAATAAAAAAATAATTGAAGTCAATCCTTGGGATAAGGAAATCACCCCGATCCAGAGGATGAAATTTTATAAATCACAATTGGAAACCATTTATCGAAACGAATAGAAAATCATCAAAAAAGGGAATCACCCCTGCTTTGATGAGTTAAAATCATTTAGGAGATACGAGTGTTCTTAGTCATAAGTTGGCTTGCAAACACTTGCATCTCTCACGGTGCAGACGGTACGGAGTTTGACTTAACGACGAAAGGAAAATAGTATCAATTAGAAATTCGGAAATTTCAAGTTTCATCAATGTAACAAAAGAAAAAATCATGCTTACAAGCTTAAGATCAAAGTTCGAGATAGAAGAATTTGTTATGATGGTGTTCAAATCTTGAATAATTTAAATCAGGAAGGCAAAATCAAGGACAAGAATGATTCGACATCATAATGAGATGTGAACATTCGATTCACAATCGAAGGGAATACATGGACTTCTCAAGATATGAGATCATCCATAACCTTATTAAAGACATGCGTACTTATAAGCGATCACTCATCTCAAGGGTTTCGAGTCAAGTAAATGGATTCAATGATCGAGTCAAATCACCATTTACACTTTGCCTAGACAAAGTATCTCGAGATGTAGAAATCCCACCTATTACATTGCATGTTCTTAGTTATGGGACATATCACTTGAGAACCATAAGTAACGGTTTAAAGTTTTGATGACCATTCGGTTTAGATTCCCAATATCTTTGGGTATGTTAAGATCCATGTTCACGTTGGTCAAGATATAGAAATAGATACATGAAACGCTCAACGTGTAACGGTGTTAAACGTAAGAGTTGAAATGTAAAATGGGTTCAATATTAGTAGGAACATTATATATGTTAAAAATGAGAAAATATTGAAACTTTGGTGATAAACCAGTTCAAGAAAATCAAGGATTTTTAAGATACAAAGAGGATGGTTCCATTTGGTAACGCATTACCATTTGGAATCGTTGACACGTCAAGGTAAATTGACCCATTTGCCATAGAGACTTGTGTATGTTGACCATAGTTTATCACTCATCCCAGAAATCCCCAGGTAAGCATAACTGGTCTCACAATGAGATTTATACGATATGCTTGCCTTAGCCCGAAGGCCTTTTGCCAGGAAATCCAGAATACAGGTGTCTATGTGTCACACAAATTTCTTTGGTTTATGTAATCAAAACCTTGATGAGATTTTCATAGATTAGACATAGAGTCTAAGGAATTGAACCCAGATGATAAATGTAGATTCCACATGTCGTTAAGAATAAGTTTAGGAAGTTCATTTGTCGGGGAGAATCAAAGAGTCAAAGTTAAGTTTAGGGAGACAAGTAACTAAGTTTAAGCATACATAAGGCAATCCTATGCTAAGGCATCAAGTTGCACAAAAGGCATAGCATTATGTAGCATGCAAACAACATGTAAGCACAAAGGTATAAGAATCTTTCTATGAGGTTCATGCAACTATAGTCTAGGTCACCATTTCTAATAACCTAAATCTCTATAGTTATGGGCTCTGATACCAATCTGTCACACCCCAACCTTGACGGCGGAAACGTCGAGGAGTGAGAGTTAAGATCGTTCACAGCCACATAACGCTATTAATAATCCAATATTATTTAAACATAAGTTTCAATTGTATCATTACAAACATAAGTCTCAAAGAATTAAAAGTATAACATAGAATGTAACAAATCATTCTTATTTCATTTATTTAACTAGGTCCATTCCTAGATGTGCAAGCTTCAAATAGTAGATCACACACTTGAGGTATTCCTGAAACATGTTAAAAATAAAAGGGTCAACATAAAAATGTTGGTGAGCATTCCATAGTTTTCAATACATAAGTATATAAAAGATGGCAATTCAAGTCATAAGTTAGTGAATCAAGTGATTAGGGATGTTATGAACAATGCAACAATCAAACCTCGACAATGTTTTACAAGTCTCAAACGTTAAAAGTATATACGATCAGCTAAGTGTACTTGGATCAACCAAGCAGGCTTGTCTTACCCATAGATCTATGACTTCGCTGGGCTAGCAATAGTTAATGATTGTACATATAACGCCATAACATGGTAACCACAAAAGTTCAACTAACCACAACTTAACATGATGAATTGCCATAAAGTTTACAAGTCTCAAATAAGTTTACAAGTGCAAAGTATAAGTTAACATGTTTCACCCCAAAGTGTGAAAATAAACAAAAAGGGGTATGGAAATACTCACATAGAAAACTCACAAGTATAGTGATGATTGTAGAGTACATAAGAAGCTTGGATGTCAAGAGTCAAATGTGATCTCCTAAATGATAGAAAAACAATAACTTGATGTTGGAATTCATTACAAGAAGTTAGAACGTTTAGAGAATGCTAAAAAGCGAAAGGTAGATTGAAAAAGGATTATTGCATCAATTTTAGATTCTGGACAGAATGTTTGGTATGTGTTTGAACAGGTTTTAAAAATAGCAAACGGTTTCATAAAATTATAAAATTTATATTTGTCTAGTTCAAAGTCTTCCGGACAACTTTCATTCAGAAACATTTTTATGAAAAGATCTTTAAATAGGTCAAACAAGCATCACAAGACAGAAGGTGCTGAAATGCGCACTTATTTTGTGAAGGCTATTGTTGAGTCGTCCGATTGAGTTTGAAGACGTATAAACTGTCGTTGAAAAGGTAATTCAATGAAATTAACATTGGAGTCTGAGTTTACCCAAATTTAGTTTGTTATGATCAAGTTATGGTCGGTTGAAGTAAGACTATATTCTGCCAGAATTGTAGTAAGGCACTTATGTGCACTTTTAAAATTGTTAATATATGAAACGGGTTAGAAAAATTTATTATGTTAATATATGGTATATTAGTCTTCATTTGAGTTATAAAAATATTTTAAGACTTTGGCATAGCCATCATTTAGAACAATAATCTTGCAGAATAACCGAATGCGGCGGCATAGCCGTCCATATGCAAACGGGATTCTTTGTTTATTTAGTGTGTTGTTAGCTTAATTTAGGAATGTTAGTGATTATTATAAGATTAGTGATTATTAAAATGTTAATGATCAAATGATAATTATTAAAATAAAAAGAGGTTTGGTAGAAGAAAGAATAATAGTAAGAACATAAAGTCATGAGAACAATTGAATGTTAGGATGATTAAAATGTATAATATAAAAAACCATAAAGGATTACCTTAGTATTAAGAATTCTTGAAATTTCTTGTAAAATAAAATTCTTCAAATTCATCATAACCAATGGATGAAAGAAAGATATGAGAGTGAGGTTTTTAGAGAATGAGCAAATGAAAAGTGAGGCCTAAGCCTTGCTTTTATACTTGAGGTTAGGAGGAGGTTATGAATGGTGTTAATGGTGATTTATAAGTCTTTTAAAAGGGGGTTATGATTGGAATTTGAAATAAATATAAAATTAAATAATTTAAATAAATAAAAGAATAATTATAATTTAAAATTTAAATTCTTGAAGACTATAATTTTAATAACTTTTTTATAAAATATTTATAGACTTTATAAAACCAATTTGAATAATCAATCAAATTATTTATTTGTTAATCTTTATAACTTTTATAAAGCTTGTAACTTTATAATTTGATTACTTATTTTCAATATTTAAATCATAATTACTTATAAAACTTTATAAGTATAATAAAATTCATTTTATAACTTTATAAGTTTTAATAAGTCTTTTCCATTTAGTTATTTGTTGTAGCATGATTAATAAAGTTTATAATTTTATGAAAAAGAATTATTTATAAATCAACAAGTTATTATAAGTTGTTTAAATGATAAATTGAATAAATCAATTTAAACTACACGTCTAATCTATATAATTCATTAATATAAATAAAATAAGTTAAATAAAGAAATTCATATCGTAAGATAGTTCGATTTTAGTTCGGGTTCGGGTTTATAACTTGAAAATGCCGGATGTTACACTACATAATGCTATGCCTTCTTATGTGCAACTTGATGCCTTAGCATAGGTTTGCCTTGCAATTGTTTAAACTTTGTTACTTGTCTCCCTAAACTTATCCTTGACTCTTTGACTCTCCCCGACAAATGAAACTTCTTATCTTATTCTCGACGACACGTGGAATCGTATACTTATGCTTATGACTTGGATCTTTAGACTCATGTCTAATCTTTGAAAATCTCATCAAGGTTTTGATTTCATGAACCTAAGAAATTTATGTGACTCATAGACACCTGTATCCTAGTTTTCCTGGCAAAAGGCCCTCGAGCTAAGGCAAGCATATCGCATAAATCCTACGGGACTAGTTATGCTTACCTGGGGATTTCTGGGATGAGTGATAAACTATGGTCAATATACATGATAGGATCGGATCAATTAGATTTGAACTATGCAGCGGAATATCACGAATTAAGATCGAATTCAAGCAAGAAAGTAAGTGATAAATATGCAAAACACTCAATCACAATTATAGAGAGAATATTTCTGTTAAAGGAATGTTTTCATTCACGCGTAATGCTTTGGTTAGAATACAGCTAGGTCAACATCCCTTATATAGAGGAATGTGACGTCTGCTGATGTCACTTGATAGTGACATCTAACAGAATTTACAAAACAACTTAAATATGCAAACTACTGAGATGTTCTCAACAACTGATCACATCTCAGAGAATGCTAAGTACAAATACATGAAACTACTAACTTAAAACTACTGAAACAATAAACTACTGAAATGTAAAGTTACAAGTACTGAAAAGTAAAACCATCACAACTACTGAAGTTAACAACTTCAGCTGTTGTGACAACTGCTGATTACTCTGGTCTTCAGTCTTTGTCTTCAGCACTTCATCTTCAGACTTTGTCTTCAGACCTTTGTAATCAGCTGATGTCTTCAGCTGTTGTGATCTTCTTCAGCAGTTGTAATGTCTGTGGGACTTAGAGGTTTTTCTGATCAGGCTCATTGGTTCTTTTGGTCCAACAAACTCCCCCTAAACCAATGCAGCCAAAACCTCTAACTTTATTAAAGATCCCACTTATTTTTTGGCAAAATACTCTCTTGATCAGCTTCAGAGGTAGACAGATAAGCATAGGCCAGGAAAAAGGTTTCTAATCTTTTGATTGGCTAAGTATGGAAGGGAACTCTGTCTTGGGGAAATTGGACACAGAGTCTTGTCCCAACCATGAAACCTATTTCCCATTGATGAGTCTCTAAGACTCCCTTGCATAGGCCTCAAGGAGAACAACTTGTTCCTCCTTAGTGAGTTCTTCTGCTTCTCCCTCAAAGAAGAACTCAGGCCCATAGTATTCAGACAGATACCTCACTGTCTTCCCATTCTTCAACTCAACAGTTGTTATCGTTCTATATGCAAATTCATCTGGATGAGAGCCTTCAAGCAACAACTGGAGTTCACTCTTTTGAAGATCTTCAAGTCTTTTGTACAACAACCCCTTCTTGATCATTTTGTTCTCAAGAATAGACATAGGGGTTGATTTGGATGTGTGAGCTCTCTTGAATTCTTCAATGATTTCCCAGGGTGAGACTACCATGGCCAACATGATTTCAGCATTCAAAGTCTTTCTTACTTGGCCATGATATCTACTTGGTAAGTTTTTCTTGTGAATTCTGGAACTTACCCTGGGATCTGGCCAAATCCTCACTCTTTCTTTTTGATGTTGAAAGGTATGTCTAAGAGTGTACAGCCTCTGAGCTTGCTTCTTCATTGCTTGAATGGATGAGGACTGAGGGAAGTCCTTGTCAACCATTCTAAGAAATTGCTCATCATGCTGCTTCTGCTGTTCTTCTTCTTCAATTTTGACCTTAACCATCTGCCTTTGAGTTTCAGGAGTTATTGTTTGTGATTGACTCCTAGGCTTCAGTTTCTTCTTTTCAAGAATAGCAGATATTGGCAGATTATCCTCTTCATCCTCTTCTTCTTCTTCTTCCATCCTCAGCAGCCTTCTTTTTCTTTTCGGTGCATCACTGGTGGAATCTTGAATGGGTTTCTTAGGTGAAGGGGTTAGTTTAGAGGGTTGTAAGGTTGATTGTTTTGGAGGTTGAGAGGTTTGTTGTTTTGAAGGTTTTGAGATTGGCTGTTTTGGTTGTGAGGTTGGCTTTGAAGATTGTTTTGGTAAAGGAGATTTTAAGGGCTGCTCTATCATTTTGTTGGTGAGGGTGGCTTTGGATAACTTGGCCATATCAGATCTCTTCCCAGCACCAGCTTCATCCAGAGCTTCAATGATTAAGCCTTTGTTGAAGCTTTCAGATGAGCATATTTTGGTGGTTATCTCCAAATACTATCTCTGGACCATGACTTGATCTCAATGATAGGTCTTCCCAAGTGTTTAGAGAGGAATCTGATCATAGCCTCCAGTCTTTCCCTTTCTTTTCATTGCAACTTGCCCATCGATTCTCAATCTCCTGAACCTCAAGTCTTCTGATCTCTGAGTCAAGTTTGGCAGTATCAAATCCTTGCCTGAAGAGCTGATCAATGATCCTGTCCATGGATCTGCTAAGTTGGTCATCAGCTTCTTTGATCATCTCATCCAACCTCTTCTCATCTTCAGTTTGTTCACCAACACTCTTCTTTCTTTTGTAGGTGATGATCTCTTTGCCTTTATGCTCCTCCTTAGCTTCTTCCTCTTCAACTCTTTTCCTTTATCATCCTTTACTGACTTAGACTCCCCCTTTTTGGTTGCATTGGGTTCAGGGGTTTGAATGTCAGAAAGGTGCTTTGACACAGCATCGGTCACAAGGGATTGAAGATCTGAGGAGATCCTGTCATCAATGGTTTGATGGACAATGGATGTGATGATTGGGGTGATGAGAGGTAAGGAAGATTTGAAAGCAGCAGCCATTTGCTCAGATGGGTTCTCTCCCTGAGAAATGTGCCTGAAACAGAGGCTGGTGGTTTTTGTTTGATTGAGTGGCTCAGTGTTTGGTGAAGCTTCAATAGAAGCTGCCATCTGTGGGTTTATTGGGGCAGATGGACTTGATTCCTGAGACATGTTGGTAAGCAGGTCTTTTAATCTACAAACCTCAGTCTCAAGATAGTATTTTGGGCTAAGACTTCAAAGAAAAAGCCCAGGTCATCATCAGTATAAATTGAATCAGCTGACCTCCTGAGTGAATCAGGATGAACATGTGCTGAGTGTAAATCAGTGATCACATGTGCCCCTTTGTCTTGAAACTGGGGACTTCCTGCCTCAGGAGCAAGTCCTTCATTGACAGTTGCCTCTGGTGAGGTCTTAGAGATGATACCTGCTTCATCCTGTTCATGTGTTGAAACAGGGGAAGAGGTAGCCTCACCAGATGTTCTAGTCTCCACATCTACACTAGGAGACTGAACTTTAGAATCCCTATGCTGTTGGCTATCAACTACATTTTGATCCTCTCCCTCAGCTGTTGAGGTTTTCCCAGTAGTAACGGGTTTCTGGGGAGGGATAGAGGAATGTGGTTGAGTCAGCACTTGTGCAATGACTGTAGTTGGGCTTGTAGGGGTGGTATCAGTGGGAGATGGGGGTGAAAATGTTTGCACCTGGGGAGAGTGGTGCTCTGCAATGGCAATCTTCTCAAGTGAGATAGATTCCAGTAATGTGGTTTCCCCAATATTGGTTGCATCAGGATCCTGTTGAGAGGATACCTGAGCGGTTTCAGCTGGTGGAGTCATTGAAACTACAAGGGGATTAAGGCTTGTAGTCTCATCCTGCGTTTGTGCTACAGGGGCATCATCAGGGGACTCAACTCCCTGAGTAGCCTTTTTGGGTTTCTTTGGTTTTGGTTTGGAGGGGACTTTAGATTTGGAGGTGGAGGATGTGGGTTCCCTCTGCTTGGGTTTGAGCAGTTTGGCAGCCTCTTTGAGTTGTGGGTTTGAGTTGTGCCTGGAGTATACCTCTGGCAAAACCAACAGAGTAGGGACTCCAAGGCCAACAAGGCCATCAGATTTTAATTGATTTAAAATGATTGCCATAAGAAACCTTGGATATAATATCCATTTATTTGCCACAGGTGTTAATGCCAAATCTTTCAGTTCCAAAAAGATAATATCAGAAAAATTTAGATTTTGATGTTCAAGGATAGAAGATAATACCTGTTGCCATCTGGAGGACATTTGAACCCAAGAGGATGTTTTGGGAGCAAGGCAGACATTGATCATGTGAAATATGAGTCGCTCGGCATCATGGAAGTGGTTCTTCAGGATGGTAGTAGCACTTAGGTCACCTTCATAACCATGATTAGCAAAAGAAAGATCAATGGTGCCTTTGGGGGTACTTGGTGGGATAGGTGGCATCATTTAGGTCTAGGGTTTGACGAATGATCTCAGGAGTGATGACCACCCGTTTCTGGTAAACAAACGACTGGAGAGTGATGGTGTCATCATTCTCAGCAGTATGAACAGTAACGTTTGTCCAGAATTGGCACAGGGTATCGGGGTAGATGGTAGGATTTAAGAGAAAGGCTGTGCGGTATTGGGAATCAACCATCAAGTCAATAGCAGCATCAAACTTGTTCCAGAAAAGTGATTTGGTAAGGTGAGCAACACAGTTGTGTCGAGGTTTGATTTGCATGGTCGCCATTAATGGAAGATGAACGTTTGGAAAGTGGGTTATGAAAAGTTTGAAGTTAGGGTTAGGAATATATAGGTTATGAAACGGCTGAGGGAAAACAACTGAAAGTGTTGGTGTTAGTCATCAGGTGTTAGAAAACAACTGAAGACATGGTTTTAACTTTCAGATGTTGTAAACAACTGAAGACTTGGTGTTGGTCATCAGTAGTTGTAAAACTACTGAAGACTTGGTTTTGGCTTCAGTTGTTTGGAAATGAAACAGTAGTTGTCGTCAATTCACAAAGTTCAGCTGTTTCAATGACCTTAACACTTACTCATCAGATCATCTGATTTTCAGATGTTTCATTGGTCATCAGTACTTATTTATTATAAAAAACATCAGTAGTTTGAACTACATCAGTACTTTCTAACAAATGAAGTATTTCAGTACTCTTAAGTAATTTATTCTTCAGTAGTTGTAAAACTACTGAAGAAGATAAAATGACTTATCAGCACTTATTTTTGACAAAAGTATACTAATGCTCATCAGTATTTATGGACTAAGAGCATCAGTAGTTGTCAAATTATTCTAGTTGCAGCATACCAAGCCTGAGTACAAGATTATGAAATTGCACTATCCAAAGGCTTAGTAAATATATCTGCAAGCTCATCAGCACTAGGCACAAACTTTGGATCAATCAGACCTTTTTCATAGCAATCCCTAATGAAATGATATCTTATCTCAATATGTTTGGTCCTAGAATGGTGGACAGGATTCTTAACAATACAAAGAGCTGAAGAACTATCCATTAATAATGGAGTCTTAGTCTCTGTAATGTCATAATCTAATAACTGATTTTGAAGCCAGAGTACCTGAGATGTACAGCTTGCAGCTGCAATGTACTCTGCTTCAGCTGTTGATGTAGCAACTAATGTTTGTTTCTTACTCTGCCAAGAGACCAAACAGTTGCCTAGAAATTGGCATCCACCAGAAGTTGATTTTCTGGTTAACTTACACCCTGCATAGTCACTATCAAAAAGCAACCAATTTACAAGAGTGCCCAGTGGAATACCATAGTCCTAGAGATTTAGTTCCTTGCAAATATCTAAAGATCCTCTTGACTGCAATCATATGGGAATCCTTAGGAGTAGCCTGAAATCTAGCACAGACACAAGTTGCAAACATAATATCTGGTCTAGAAGCTGTTAGGTACATCAAGGAACCAATCATACATCTGTAAAGAGTTTCATCAATTGCTTTACCTTTTTGATCAGCATCCAGTTGTGTGTTGCTGCACATGGGAGTAGAACAGGTTTTACAGTTTTGTAAATCAAACTTGGTTAACAAATCGTTTGTGTATTTTGACTGATGAATGAAAGTTCCATCAGTCAGTTGTTTGATTTGTAAACCCAGAAAGAACTGTAATTCTCCCATTGCACTTATTTCAAACTTTTGTTGCATCAATTTTGTGAATGCATCACACAACTGTGGATCAGATGATGCAAAAATAATATCATCAACATAAATTTGAACAAGGAGCTTATGCATGCCAGCTTTCTTTATGAACAAAGTTTTATCTATGGAGCCTCTAGTGAAATTATTTTGAAGAAGAAAGTTAGATAATGTTTCATACCAGCCTCTGGGTGCTTGTTTCAACCCATAAAGAGCCTTATCAAGCTTATACACCCAATCAGGGTGTTTATGATCTTCAAAACCTGGTGGTTGACACACATAAACTTCTTCTTTTATTTTACCATATAAAAATGCACTTTTGACATCCATTTGAAAAACTTTAAGGTTATGAAAAGCAGCATAAGCTAAAAACAATCGAATTGCCTCCAGCCTGGCTACAGGGGCAATGGTTTCATCATAATCAATACCTTCTTCTTGTGAAAACCCCTGTACAACCAGTCTGGCTTGTTCTTGACAATTTGGCCTTTTTCATCAATTATATTTGAACTATGTAGCGGAATATCACGAATTAAGATCGAATTCAAGCAAGAAAGTAAGTGATAAATATGCAAAACACTCAATCATAATTATAGAGAGAATATTTCTGTTAAAAGAATGTTTTCATTCACGCGTAATGCTTCGGTTAGAATACAGCTAGGTCAACATCCCTTATATAGAGGAATGTGACGTCTGCTGATGTCACTTGATAGTGACATCTAATAGAATTTACAAAACAACTGAAATATGCAAACTACTGAGATGTTCTCAACAACTGATCACATCTCAGAGAATGCTAAGTACAAATACATGAAACTACTGACTTAAAACTACTGAAACAATAAACTACTGAAATGTAAAGTTACAAGTACTGAAAAGTAAAACCATCACAACTACTGAAGTTAACAACTTCAGCTGTTGTGACAACTGCTGATCACTCTGGTCTTCAGTCTTTGTCTTCAGCACTTCATCTTCAGACTTTGTCTTCAGTTCTTTACTTTCAAACTTTGTCTTCAGACCTTTGTAATCAGCTGATGTCTTCAGCTGTTGTGATCTTCTTCAGCAGTTGTAATGTCTGTGGGACTTAGAGGTTTTTCTGATCAGGCTCATTGGTTCTTTTGGTCCAACAATACACAAGTTTCTAAGGCGAATGGGTCAATTTACCTTGACGTGTCAACGTTTCCAAATGGTAATGTATTACTAAATGGAACCATTCTATGTGCCTTACAACTCTTGACTTATCCTTGTTTGAAATATACCTCTTGTTATTCTCTTCTCGTGTCTAACTCATTTTGTATATTCCAGCATATCTCGTCATCATGGAAAGCGTGGAAGTTCCGATCGTAAGCTAGCCTCCATGATTGCTCGATAATGGCTGATGTCATCCCGACCATGGTTGCTAAACTCAATAGCACCTTAATGACCAATGCTAGCAACAATGGAAATGGTCAAGGAGAGAATAGTGCTAACCAAGGGCGCAACAACCAAACTTGCACTTTCAAGCACTTTAGCTCTTGCAAGCCCACTAGTCTAGTGGCAAGGAAGGAGCCACTGGTCTTCTTGAGTGGTTCGAGAGCATGGAGAATACTTTTATCGATTGTGAGTGTCCCGAGACACTCAAGGTTCATTATGCCACTAGTATGCTCCAACAAAAGGGCACTTACCTGGTGGAATAGCGAGAAGAGAAACCATGGTCCTGAAGCTGTGTTAGCACTTACCTGGGAAGAGATCAAGAACATCGCCATCGCGAAGTTTTGCCCAAGAAATGAATTGCAAAAGTTGGAAGAAGAGTTCTGGAACTTGAAGCAAAATGATGGTGATCATTTGGCCTACTCAACTAAGCATCATGAGTTGAGTATACTGCTGCCTCACATGGTCGACACTGTCCCCCGTAACATCGAGAAGTTTATCAAGGGTGTACCACCCCAAATTCAAGATGTTGTGGTGGGTAGCCGACCCACAACCTTGGAGGAAGCCATCACTATCACCGCTCAACTCACCGAGAACCATATACGAGCGGGCACCATGTCTGCGAAGGGTGCAAAGAAGGTAGATAAGACGGCTACCGAGGCTGTTAAGGAGACCAAAGCTGAACCGTCTTACAACAACAACAACAAGAAGAAGCGCAAGTTCACACCGTCGCAAATGCCTGGAGCTAGGGCCTATGCTGGTCCTCAACCTATGTGCAACACTTGTAGGTACCATCATCCGGGAAATCAACCATGCCGTATCTGTACCTTATGCGGTAAACATGGTCACTTGGTGGCGACTTGTCACCATGCACCTAACAACGTTGCCGTGGTCACAAACCGTGTTGGCTACAACTGTGGGGAACCTGGTCATTTCGCCCACAATGCCCTCGTCTTGTGGGTAATGTGCCACAAGCCCGAGGACGTGCTTTCAACATCAACGCAAATCAAGCACAATCAAACAACGATGTGGTGAATGGTATGTTAACTTACCTTTAACTTTTGTGACCTAATTCTTTTCATGCGTTACCTGCATTGTTAAATACCCTTAAAATTGAATAGGTATGTTCCTTATTAATAAAACTTATGCCTATGTCCTATTTGACTCTGGGACCGATAAGAGTTTTGTTTCGTTAGAGTTTGAACCCATACTTGCTAAGCCATATACGAAACTAGAAAGACCTCTCACCGTTGAAGTTGTCGATGGAGAACCGATCACCGTTGATGTCGTTATTCATGATTGCATCTTAAGCCTTGACACACACGATTTCCTTATTGATCTTATTCCTATGAAACTTGGAAGCTTTGACGTCATCATTGGTATGGATTGGTTAGCCAAACACCATGTCGAGATCATTTGTTTCGAGAAGTGCATCCGTATACCGTTACTACTGGGGATACTTTGAAAGTGTTCGGTGGAAAATCTTCCAAAGGGCTTAAAATCATGTCTTGCACTCAAGCCCGAAAGTGCTTAAGCAAAAAGTATATGGCCTTCTTGGCTTACCTGGTCAACACGAAAGTCAAAGGGAAAGAACTTAAGGATGTCCCTATCGTACGAGACTTTCCTGAGGTATTTCCTGATGACCTTAGTGGTTTACCTCCCGTGCGTGAAGTCGAGTTTAAAATTGACTTGATACCGGAAGCAAACCCCGTGGCTAAGTCACCATATCGACTTGCACCATCGGAAATGCAAGAACTCTCTAGTCAACTTCAAGAACTATCTGAGAAGGGCTTCATTCGTCCTAGTTCTTCGCCTTGGGGTGCACCTGTTCTTTTCGTGAAGAAGAAAGATGGATCGTTCGTATGTGCATCGACTATCGTGAGCTTAACAAGCTTACCATCAAGAATCGTTATCCTCTTCCTCGTATCGATGACTTGTTTGATCAACTTCAAGGAGCTGCTATTTTCACGAAGATCGATTTACGTTCTGGATATCATCAATTACGAGTCCATGATGATGACATCCCAAAGACCGCATTCCGTACTCGTTATGTGCACTATGAGTTTATGGTTATGCCTTTTGGTTTAACCAATGCTCCTGCTGTCTTCATGGATCTCATGAACCGAGTATGCAAGCCTTATCTAGACAAGTTTGTGATCGTCTTCATTGATGACATACTTATCTACTCCAAGTCCAACACCGATCATGAACTGCATTTGAGATTGGTTCTTGAATTGTTGAAAAAAGAGCAATTGTACGCGAAGTTCTCGAAGTGTGACTTCTGGCTCGAGGAAGTTCAATTTCTAGGACACGTGGTGAATAGCCAAGGAATTCACGTTGATCCTGCAAAGGTGGAAGCTGTGAAGAATTGGTGTGTTCCTACAACTCCTACCAAAGTTCGTTCTTTTCTTGGTCTTGCTGGTTATTATCGGCGATTCATTGCCAACTTCTCGAGGATCACGAAACCGCTCACATCTTTGACACAAAAGAACAAACCATTCGAGTGGGGTTCCGAGCAAGAAGAAGCTTTTGAAGCGTTAAAGCACAAACTGTGCAATGCTCTTATCTTGACCCTACCCGATGGAAACGATGATTTCACCGTATATTGTGATGCATCAAAACAAGGCCTTGGCTGTGTTCTCATGCAACGAGGAAAGGTCATAGCTTATGCATCGATACAATTGAAGGTCCATGAGGTGAATTACACAACACATGATCTCGAGCTTGGAGCTGTCGTGTTTGCCTTGAAGATTTGGAGACATTACTTGTATGGTACTCAATGCATTTTCTACACCGATCACAAGAGTCTTCAACACGTCTTTAATCAAAAAGATCTCAATATGAGACAACATCGTTGGGTGGAGTTGACTGGTGACTACGATTGTGACATTCGATACCATCCTGGTAAGGCAAATGTTGTAGCCGATGCATTAAGTCGAAAGGTTCATAACAAGATGATCTCATTCCAAGAAATTCGCGATCGACGTCAATGGTTTGACACTTTGGGTGAGTTCGATACTGAGATCTGACTAGATGTCAACGAGGCTACTATACTGCTACAAAACTTGAGAATAGAGAGTGACATCGAGGCTAGTATCTTGGAGGCTCAACAAATGGTGCAAACAAGAAGGATGAACTGGAGCATAATCTTCTAACCCAAATGGAAACGAAACCCAATGGGTTGATGTACTTCGCAAATCGAATTTGGGTTCCAAATCGCGATAATCTTCGTACCTTTATCATGAACGAAGCTCATCAAACTCGTTATTTGATAGGATCGGATCAATTAGGTTTGAATTATGCAGCGGAATATCACAAATTGAGATTGAATTCAAGCAAGAAAGGTAATGAATATGCAAGACAATCAATCACAATTATAGAGAGAATATTTCTGTTAATGGAATGTTTTCATTCACGCGTAATGCTTCGGTTGAGAATACAGCTAGGTCAACATCCCTTATATAGAGGAATGTGACGTCTGCTGATGTCACTTGACAGTGACATCTAACAGAATTTACAAAAACAACTGAAATATGCAAACTACTGAGATGTTCTCAACAACTGATTACATCTTATTGAATGCTAAGTACAATTACATAGAACTACTGAGTAATAACTACTGAAACAATAAACTACTGAAATATAAAGTTACAAGTACTGAAAAGTAAAACCATCACAACTACTGAAGTTAACTACTTCAGCTGTTGTGACAACTGCTGATCACTCTGGTCTTCAGTCTTTGTCTTCAGCACTTCTTCATCAGACTTTGTCTTCAGACCCTTGTAATCAGCTGATGTCTTCAGCTGATGTGATTATCTTCAGCAGTTGTAATGTCTGTGGGACTTAGAGGTTTTTCTGATCAGGCTCATTGGTTCTTTTGGTCCAACAAACTCCCCCTGAACCAATGCAGCCAAAACCTCTAACTTTATTGAAGATCCCACTTATTCTTTGGCAAAAGTACTCTCTTGATCAGCTTCAGAGGTAAACAAATAAGCACGGGCCAGGAAAAGGTTTCTAATCATTTGATTGGCTAAGTATGGAAGAGAACTCTGTCTTGGGGAAATTGGACACAGAGTCTTGTCCCAACCATGAAACCTATTTCCCATTTATGAGTCTGAAAGACTCCCTTGCATAGGCCTCAAGGAGAACAACTTGTTCCTCCTTAGTGAGTTCTTCTGCTTCTCCCTCAAAGAAGAACTCAGGCCCATAGTACTCAGACAGGTACCTCACTGTCTTCCCATTCTCTAGCTCAATAGTTGTTATCTCTCTATATGCGAATTCATCTGAATGAGAGCCTTCAAGCAACAACTGAAGTTCACTCTTCTGAAGATCTTCAAGTCTTTTGTACAGCAACCCCTTCTTGATCATTTTATTCTCAAGAATAGACATAGGGGTTGATTTGGATGTGTGAGCTCTCTTGAATTCTTCAATGATTTCCCAGGGTGAGACTACCATGGCCAGCATGATTGCAGCATTCAAAGTCTTTCTTACTTGGCCATGATATCTACTTAGTAAATTTTTCTTGTGTATTCTAGAACTTACCCTGGGATCTGGCCAAATCCTCACTCTCTCTTTTTGATGTTGAAAAGTGTACCTGAGAGTGTACAGCCTTTGAGCTTGAATCTTCATAGCTTGAATGGATGAGGACTGAGGGAAGTCCTTGTCAACCATTCTAAGAAACTGCTCATCATGCTGCTTCTGCCGTTCTTCTTCTTCAATTTTGACCTTAACTGTCAGCCTTTGAGTTTCAGGAGTTATTGCTTGTGATTGACTCCTAGGCTTCAGTTTCTTCATTTCAAGAACAACAGATATTGGCAGATTGTCTTCTTCAACCTCTTCTTCTTCTTCTTCCATCCTCAACAACGTTCTTTTTCTTTTTGGTGCTTCACTGGTGGACTCTTGGATGGGTTTCTTGGGTGAAGGGATTGGTTTAGATGGTTGTGAGGTTGATTGTTTTGGAGGTTGAGAGGTTGGTTGTTTTGAAGGTTTAGATATAGGCTGTTTTGATTATGAGGTTGGCTTGGAAGATTGTTTTGGTAAGGGAGATTTGAAGGGCTGCTCTATCATTTTGTTGGTGAGGGTGGCTTTGGATAACTTGGCCATATCAGTTCTCTTCCCAGCACCAGCTTCATCCAGAGCTTCAATGATTAAGCCTTTGTTGAAGCTTTCAGATGAGCATATCTTGGTAGTTATCTCCAAGATGCTATCTCTGGACCATGACTTAATCTCAATGATAGGTCTTCCCAAATGTTTAGAAAGAAATCTAATCATATCCTCTAGTCTCACCCTTTCTTCTTCATTACAACTTGCCCATCGATCTTCAATTTCTTGAATCTCAAGTCTCCTGATCTCTGAGTCAAGTTTAGCAGTGTCAAATCCTTGCCTAAAAAGCTGATCAATGATCCTGTCCATGGATCTGCTCTGTTCGTCATCAGCTTCTTTGATCATCTCATCTAACCTCTTCTCATCTTCAGTTTGATCACCAATACTTTTCTTTCTTTTGTAGGTGATGAGCTCTTTGCCTTTGTTCTCTTCCTTATCTTCTTCCTCTTCAGCTCTTTTCCTTTTATCATCCTTTGCTGACTTAGACTCCCCCTTTTGGTTGCATTGGGTTCAGGGGTTTGAATGTCAGAAAGGTGCTTGGACACAACATCACTCACAAGGGATGTAATATCTGAGGAGAGCCTCTCATCAATGGTTTTATGAACAATGGATGTGATGATGGGTGTGATGAGAGGTAAGGAAGATTTAAATGCAGCAACCATTTGCTCAGAGGGGTTCTCTCCCTGAGAAATGGTGCCTGAGCCAGAGGCTGGTGGTTTGGTTGATTTGAGTGGCTCAGTGTTTGGGGAAGCTTCAACAGAAGCTGCCATCTGTGGATTTATTGGGGCAGATGGTCTTGATTCTTGAGGCATGATGGGAAGCAGATCTTTCAATCTACAAACCTCAGCCTCAAGAATAGTATTTTGGGCTACGACTTCAAAGAAAAAGCCCAGGTCATCATCAGTATAAACTGAATCACCTGACCTCCTGAGTGAATCAGGATGAACATGTGCTGAGTGTAAATCAGTGATCACATGTGCCCCTTTGTCTTGAAACTGGGGACTTCCTGTCTCAGGAGCATGTCCTTTATTGACAGTTGCCTCTGGTGAGGGCTTAGAGATGATACCAGCTTCATCCTGTTCATGTGCTGAAACAGGGGAAGAGGTAGCCTCACCAGATGTTCTACTCTCCACATTTACACTAGGAAACTGAACTTGATAATCCCTATGCTGTTGGATATCAGCTACATTTTGATCCTCTCCCTCAGCTGTTGAGGTTTTCCCAGTAGTAACAGGTTTCTGGGGAGGGGTAGAGGAATGTAGCTGAGTCAGCACTTGTGCAATGACTGCAGTTGGACTTGTAGGGGTGGTATCAGTGGGAGATGGTGGTGAAAAGGTTTGCACCTGGGGTGAGTGGTGCTCTTCAATGGCAATCTTCTCAAGTGAGATAGATTCCAGCAATGTGGTTTCCCCAATATTGGTTGCATCAGGATCCTGTTGAGAGGATACCTGAGCGGTTTCAGCTGGTGGAGTCATTGAAACTACAAGGGGATTAAGGCTTGTAGTCTCATCCTGCGTTTGTGCTGCAGGGGCATCATCAGGGGACTCAACTCCCTGAGTAGCCTTTTTGGTTTTCTTTGGTTTGGGTTTGGAGGGGACTTTAGATTTGGAGGTGGAGGCTGTGGGTTCCCTCTGCTTGGGTTTGAGCAGTTTGGCAGCCTGTTTGAGTTGTGGGTTTGAGTTGTGCCTGGAGTATACCTCTGGTAAAACCAGTAGAGCAGGGACTCCAAGGCCAACAAGGCCATCAGATTTTAATTGATTCAAAATGATTGCCATAAGAAACCTTGGATATAAAATCCATCTATTTGCCACAGGTTTCAATGCCAAATCTTTAAGTTCCAAAAAGATAATATCAGAAAAATTTAGATTTTGATGCTCAAGGATAGAATATAATACCTGTTGCCATCTGGATGACATTTGATCCCAAGAGGAGGTTTTGGGAGCCAGGCAGACATTGATCATGTGAAATATGAGTCGCTCAGCATCATGAAAGTGCTTCTTCAGGATGGTAGTAGCACTGAGATCACCTTCATAACCATGATTAGCAAAAGAAAGATCAATGGTGCCTTTTGGGTACTTGGTGGGATAGGTGGCATCATTTAGGTCTAGGGTTTGACGAATGATCTCAGGAGTGATGATCACCCGTTTCTGGTTAACGAAAGACTGGAGAGTGATGGTGGCATCATTCTCATCAGTATGAACGGTAACATTCGTCCAGAACTGGCACAGGGTATCAGGGTAGATGGTTGGATTGAGGAGAAAGGCTGTGCGGTATTGGGAATCAACCATCAGGTCGATAGCAGCATCAAACTATTTCCAGAAAGGTGATTTGGTAAGATGAGCAACACAGTTGTGTCGAGGTTTGATTTGCATGGTCGCCATTAATGGAAGATGAACGTTTGGAAAAAGGGTTATGAAAAGGTTGAAGTTAGGGTTAGGTATATATAGGTTATGAAACGGCTGAGGGAAAACAACTGAAAGTGTTGGTGTTGGTCATCAGGTGTTAGAAAACGACTGAAGATATGGTTTTAACTTTCAGATGTTGTAAACAACTGAAGACTTGGTGTTGGTCATCAGTAGTTGTAAAACTACTGAAGATTTTTGGCTTCAGTTGTTTGGAAATGAAACAGTAGTTGTCGTCAATTCACAAGGTTCAGCTGTTGCAATGACCTTGACACTTACTCATCAGATTATCTGATTTTCAGATGTTTCATTGGTCATCAATACTTATTTATTACAAAAGACATCAGTAGTTTGAACTACATCAGTATTTTTGAACAAATAAGATACTTCAGTACTTTTAAGTGATTAAGTCTTCAGTAGTTGTAAAACTACTGAAGATAAAATGATTTATCAGTACTTATTTTTGACAAAAGTATACTAATGCTCATCAGTATTTATGAACTAAGAGCATCAGTAGTTGTCAAATTATTCTAGTTGCAGCATACCAAGCCTGAGTACAAGATTATGAAATGTTGCACTATCCAAAGGCTTAGTAAATATATCTGCAAGCTCATCAGCACTAGGCACAAACTTTGGATCAATCAGACCTTTTTCATAGCAATTCCTAATGAAATGATGTCTGATCTCAATATGTTTGGTCCTAGAATGCTGGACAGGATTCTTAACAATACAAAGAGCTGAAGAACTATCCATTAATAATGGAGTCTTAGTCTCTGTAATGTCATAATCCAATAACTGATTTTGAAGCCAAAGTACCTGAGATGTACAGCTTGCAGCTGCAATGTACTTTGCTTCAGCTGTTGATGTAGCAACTGATGTTTGTTTCTTACTCTGCCAAGAGACCAAACAATTGCCTAGAAATTGGCATCCACCAGAAGTTGATTTTCTGGTTAACTTACACCCTGCATAGTCACTATTAGAAAAAGCAACCAATTTACAAGAGTGCCCAGTGGAATACCATAGTCCTAGTGATTTAGTTCCCTGTAAATATCTAAAGATCCTCTTGACTGCAATCATATGGGAATCCTTAGGAGCAGCCTGAAATCTAGCACAGACACAAGTTGCAAACATAATATCTGGTCTAGAAGCTGTTAGGTACATCAAGGAACCAATCATACATCTGTAAAGAGTTTCATCAACTGCTTTACCTTTTTGATCAGCATCCAGTTGTGTGTTGCTGCACATGGGAGTAGAACAGGATTTACAGTTTTGTAAACCAAACTTGGTTAACAAATCTTTTGTGTATTTTGACTGATGAATGAAAGTTCCATCAGTCAGTTGTTTGATTTGTAAACCCAGAAAGAACTGTAATTCTCCCATTGCACTCATTTCAAACTTTTGTTGCATCAAGTTTGTGAATGCATCACACAACTGTGGATCAGATGATGCAAAAATAATATCATCAACATAAATTTGAACAAGGAGCTTATGCATGCCAGCTTTCTTAATGAACAAAGTTTTATCTATGGAGCCTCTAGTGAAATTATTTTGAAGAAGAAAATTAGATAATGTTTCATACCAGGCTCTGGGTGCTTGTTTCAACCCATAAAGAGCCTTATCAAACTTATACACCCAATCAGGGTGTTTATGATCTTCAAAACCTGGTGGTTGACACACATAAACTTCTTCTTTTATTTTACCATATAAAAATGCACTTTTGACATCCATTTGAAAAACTTTAAGGTTATGAAAAGCAGCATAAGCTAAAAACAAACGAATTGCCTCTAGTCTGGCTACAGGGGCAAAAGTTTCATCATAATCAATACCTTCTTCTTGTGAAAACCCCTGTACAACCAGTCTGGCCTTGTTCTTGACAACTTGGCCTTTTTCATCAGTTTTATTCCTAAACACCCATTTAGTGCCTATTGCACACTTACCTGGGGGTAGAGGAACCAGTTCCCACACTTGCTGTTTTTGAAATTGAAGAAGTTCAAGCTGCATGGCTTCAACCCATCCATTGTCCCTTAAAGCAACATGATAATTCTTTGGCTCTTGCTGACTGATGAAGAGAGCATAGAGACAGAAATTGGACAATTGACTTCTTGTTGAAACACCAGCAGTTATGTCACCAATAATCTGGGACACAGGATGATTCTTCAATTCTTGATATGCAATAATATATGTGCAAGTGTTTGTAGAAGATTCAGCAGCAGCAGATGTTGATGTAGATTCTTGAAACCTAGACTGAGATGGCAGTTCAAATGAAGTAGAGGATTCAGAGATTTCATTAGCATTTGTTGTGGATGGAGCTGATGAGGCTACAGGAACATCAAGTGTACTAGAACCAGGCAGATGATCACTACAACTTGCATTTGTATCTTTAGTTGGAGATGATGGATCTTCAGAGACCATAACAGGTGGAGGCTGATATGGAACATATTGCAGTATGTCCAAGTCAAACATCTCAACAGGGTTTTGAGGAATCTTGTCTTTTGGGGATTCATTGAACTTGACATGCAAAGTCTCTTCAACAATCTTTGTTCTGCAGTTGAACACTCTGTATGCCTTGCAAGTAGATGAATACCCAACAAAATACCCTGCATCCACCTTGGAATCAAACTTCTGAAGGATACTTTTTGTGTTAAGAATATAACAAGGACACCCAAAAGCTCTAAAGAATGAAATCAAAGGAGTCAAATGATGTAAGAGCTCATAAGGAGTCTTCATCAACCTTTGATTCACTAATACTCTATTCTGAACATAGCAATCTGTATTGACAGCTTCAGCCCAAAAGGTTAGTGGCAAACCAGAGTCAGCCAACATTGTCCTTGCAGCTTCAATCAAGGTCCTGTTCTTTCTCTCCACATGTAACACAAAATAGATAATACTTTGAGCTGCTTCATCCTTGGAGTGCAAGAAGAAAGTCCATACATATCTAGAGTAATCATCCACAATTACCAGACAGTACTTTTTCTTTGCCATGCTCATTACTCTCACAGGACTAAAAAGATCCATGTGCAGTAATTGCAAGCAGGCTGTGGACTTAGGTTCTTCTATAGAAGGGAATGAAGCTTTGTGTTGCTTTCCTTTTAAGCAAGTTGGGCAGGTGTCATCACACTTAAACTCTTTCAATGGCAAGCCTCTCACTAGTCCATGATGAATGAGCTGATTCATGTTCTTGAAATTCACATGACCCAGCCTTCTATGCCATAGTTCAGATTCTTGAGGAGAGGCTTTGGAGAACAAACATGGATGGCCTTTTAGATCAATTTTCTTTGATAGATCTAAAGCATATACTCTTCCAATCCTGTTGGCTTTCAGGAGAGTATACTCATCCAATATTTTGTCAATCTTGTGCAAAACTGTGGAAGACAGAATCCGACAGTTTTGACTTGTGAAAAGAGCAACATGCCCTTTATCACACATTTGACTGACACTCAAAAGATTGTATTTGAGGTTCTCCACATGGTTGACATCATCAAATCTAATCTCCCCATTTGAGACAAAACCCTTCCCAGTGATGTAACCTTTGGCATCATTTCCAAAAGAAACAAACCCATTCTTCCTTTGGGAATAGTCATGAAGAAGAGAGCTGCTCCCTGTCATATGCATGGATCCTCCACTGTCCACATACCAGATGCTTCTTTGGCATGATGAAGAACCCTGCATTTAACACAAACATTAGTTAGCCTTTGAGACCCAAACCTTTTTGGTTTTGGGTCTGTTTTCATCAACAGATGTTAAACTAACAGGTTGTGCATGATTAACAGCTTTTGAAGATGTAGATGATGCTGAAAAGGATTCCTTGGATTTTTGCTTGGGTATCCTTTTCAGTGGTTTAGTCACAGAAACATCTAATTGGTTAACTCTCCCCAATAGATGTTGAACCATCATCACAAGTTGTGTCTGATTTGTTGACAGAGTTTTCAACTCAGTTGACACATCAGTACTTGTGGATGATTTGTTCTTGTTATTCTCTACACCCTTCTTTTGAAAAGACACAGACTTGGTCTGAGTTTTCAATATTCCCTGTGGAATATTTTCAGCTGTTGTTTGAAAAACCCCTTCTTTCTTAGTGACATTTTGAGAAAGCTTAGGTTTATCAGAATGAGATGATTGAGGTACAAACTTGGTTTGAAATTCATTTTTTATTTTATGCATTTCCTGCTTAATGATTTTCTTTTTATTGAATTTTAAACCCTTGTTATACCAGCATTCATCAGTTAGATGGTTGAACAAACCACATATTTCACATGGTTTTCTTTTCATCTTTTCTTGATCAACTGCTGAAGTGGAGGAAACTACTGAAGATTTGTTCTTCAGTACTTTCTTCCTTTCAGTACTTTTGGGAAGTACTGAAGGATTTTCAACAACTGAAGATTTCTTCTTCAGTGGTTTGCTATCAGTATTTTTCAAAATCATGATAGATTCTTCAGCAGTTGTCAAGGATTGCTTATTTTCTTCTGATTTTAAATGCTCTTCAGGTGTTGTGTTTTGCCCTTCAGTACTTTGAGTACCTTGTGGAACAACACCTGAATTTCTCAGCCTGTTCTTGATCAAGTGTTTCAAAGTAGTGGGATCATCAGTTATTTGATTAACTAAGATACTCACACTATCTTCATCCTCAGATTTTGAATTTTCAATAGAGGATGAAACACCTGATGATGTGGTTTGGGAATGACTCTCAACCTCAGATTGTACTTCTAACTTAGGAGTAAAATCTGTGGGAGGTATGGTATGATTATACCCAATCCCAAACTTCACATTTGAAGCAGTTTGCTTACTGAGAAGCATTTCAAATCCCTTGCAGGATGTTACCCATCGTTCACAATCAACTTGGGTAGCTGCAAGTGTTTCCTTGAGATTCTTGTGATTTTCTAGAATGACCTCTACCTTAGCCTTTTCATCAGTAATTTGACATTTAAGCTTATAAATCTCTTCATCCTTTTCTTTTAAAACAGACTCAAACTCAGATTTTCTTTTGGAAATTGCCTTTTCTAGGTCAAGATTTTGATTGATTAAAGCTACATTTGCTTCCCTAATAGAAACAAAAGCATCTATGCATGATTCAGAACTAATCTTGGCCTTAGCCTCAGAAGATACCTGTGGTACCTGTGATGATGAAGGAATGTCATCAGTAGATTCCAGGGCCATTAAAGCAAGGTTTCCAAAAGGATTGTCACCACCATGTTGACCAGCACCAGCAAATTGCTCAGAATAACCAGAGACATCATCTGGTAGGCTGCTCCAGTCAACAACCTCAGGGGTGAAAAAGCTCTGATGAGATTGAGGTTGAGATTGCTGATTTGATTGAGAAGGCTGAGGATCAGGTAGAGCATGTGGTTGTTGAGCCATTGGTACAGAAACTTGACCAGACTGAGGCATGTAAAAACATGGATAAGGATATGGCATGGGGCTTTGAGGGACAAAGTATGCAGGAGATGATTGATGTTGTGAATGATGATCAGAACTGGTAGGATGTTGCCCTTTGGATTGTGAATTATTACTTGGAAAAGTCACAAAGGGTGCAGATGAGTTAGATTCAGATGATCTACACTCTCTAGCAAAATATCCAAGTCTGTGACACTTGTGACATCTCAACTTACAATTGTCAAAACCAACCTTGGTTTTGCCAGAGAGACCAGGAAATTTCCTACCTGTTCTCTTATAAAACTTTTGAGATCTGATATTAATCAATGCCATTTGGCTCAAAATATCCATCTCTTCAAGATCATCATCAGCAATTCCTTTCAAATCATCCATCATAAAACACAAATTATCAGCATTAAAACTTGAGTTTCCCTCAACTCCAACAAAAGCATGATTTCCACTGTTTGAAGAGAAATCAATATGCTCATCATATGAACTTTCAGATGAGGCATATTCAGACTCATGACCAACCAGAGCAGTATTACCTGGTACAAAGTCATCATTGAGCTTTCCAGATGAAGAAAGTTTCCTTTTCTGTTCTATCTCTCTCTCAAATGTTAAGAGTTTCCCATGAAGTTGGGTGAGAGATAGAGAATCAAGATTTGCACTGGAGCATAGGACAATGGTATAAGTGTCCCATCTCTCAGGCAGGGATCTGAGGAATCTATTATTCATCTGGCTGTTTGTGTATTCATGTTGAACCATTTTAAGCTCAGAAATTAAACATGAAAACCGCTCAAACTGTTGAGTCAGTGTCTCACCCTTCCTATGAGAGAATGTCTCATATTGCTGGGCAAGGATTTCTCTGTTGTTTGCTAAGACCTCATCGGTTCCTCCAAATTGTTCCTTCAGAGCAACCCAGAGATCATAAGCAGTTTCATGATGCATGAGCCCAGAATAGATTTCATTAGGCAGTGCCATGGCCAGAATTCCATGGGCTTTAGCATCAATCTCAAACAGTTTTAAATCCTCATCAGAATATTGTTCCTTCTTTTTAGGAACCATCTCCTTGGTTTCAAGATTACTCACCATAGGCTTGTATGGTCCATGAACCACAGACTTCCAACAACCTGAACTGTTAACAGACAGGTGATGGAGCATTCGGCGTTGCCATATGTTATACTCACTCCTAACAAGCATAGGAGGCTTAGTTGAGGAGCCAGTATTGTGAGGATCATTCATTGAAGTAGTCATTTTCACTAATTCAATTGAAGTCAAGGAGATTAAAATCGGTCTAGTTTGATAAACTCAACAACACACTTAGAAAACACAATTAAAATCACAATTAATGAACCGGAAGCACAGAAAATCAATCTCTATAATCAATTCTTGCAAAACTACTAATTTGATCAACCTTTGCTATCAAAAGAACAGTTTCAATGATCAATTGTTAGATCGATCAATGATGAACCTGCTCTGATACCATTTGATAGGATCGGATCAATTAGGTTTGAATTATGCAGCGAAATATCACAAATTGAGATCGAATTCAAGCAAGAAAGGTAATGAATATGCAAGACAATCAATCACAATTATAGAGAGAATATTTCTGTTAATGGAATGTGTGAATCCACGGATCGTCGACAGGAATTATCAGTGTGAATTGATGTCAAGTCAACGTTAGCGGAATTAACGTTGATTTGGTTTAATTGTATTTAAGCAACTTTCAATGTCAATGAAATATCAAGAACACACGACACAAAACACAATTAAAGATTAATTAATGTTTTATTATGATGTGTTGAAGATTACAAAAGAATGAAACAATGAACGCTATGATGTTGTATATGTTATGATGATCGAAAGACTTTTGATGATTGTTGTAATGCTATTGCTGTTTTCAATCAATCAATCGTCTGTTTTCAATCGTGCTTGAATCGAAACCTAGGATCCATATTTATAGACAGATGTTTCAGTTATAGGAAACACCGGATCTCTTGGGATTTGATTTGTTTCTGATAAGGAATCATCGGATTTCTCGGGATTCGAATAACCGCCTTGTTGACTTGTTGACTTGTTGACTTGTAATTTGCAAGTGTTTGGACTCCGCAGAAATATTGTCTTCCGCAGATGTTTTGTTCTTCCGCAGATGTTTTGTTCTTCCGCAGCATTTCTTGAACACTTGGAACTCCTGTTGATTTTGTTCATCCGTAGATGATCTTTGGATGTTTTGTTACTTGTAAGATATATATCTACGGAAGAATGATATGTTCATCCGTAGATGTTTCTTACACTTGGTCAATTTCAATAATTGATCAAGTATTATGTTTGTACCTGCAGCCATACATACATCAACACATATATAAATGGGTTAACCTATATATTTAATGCATACATAATAATGAAATACAAAAGTTCATTACAAATATTAATTCAAGTACTAAGCCTATACATAATGACTAGATCTACTGATTCTAGACCTAACAATACTCCCCCTTAGGCTTAGCTACTTGTACTCAGTCCTTCAAAAATGCAAGATCTTTGATTCTAGCGATCATCTTGTTGTAGAAGTAGGAGACAGCAGTCTTCTGATCATCATACTTATAGTTGATCTTCATCTTGCTCATCATCTTCAAAGTCTCATAACTAATTCCCAGAACATCTTCTTCTGTAGTGAGTGTGTCTAGCACCTTGTTGTTATTCACCACTTCTAGCTCATCTTGTTCTGTTATTCTTAGTTCTGTTACTTCATCAAATGTTGTTCCCTTCAGTAGTCCAGCATTAAATCTTCTTCTTTTATATGCTTTGGCATGAAGTTTGTCTACTACTTGAATCACATGAACATGTAGAAATAGATCATTTTGTGCTTGTTCATCAGACAGCTTGGGAAAGAATTTGTCATTTAAGTATGAGGTGTAGCTGGGATGGAGCAGTTTGATTTCCACCGGATCAAAGATTCTGATCTTTTCAGCTTTCTTGTTCTCAGCATTTCTCAGTAGGACCAACTCTTTTGTCTTCTCTACATATCCCCATTCAGTGATTGGGTATGTGAATTGAGTCCCTTCAATACATTTAAGAGCTGCTTTGTTTCTGTTGTTGTAGCCAATCCTCTTCAGGAATTCATCATCTACATGTTCTGAGGCATTGGACTTGTATCTTTTGAGCCCTTTGATTCTCTTCTGATGTTCTATATCTTCTCTTTTAGCTTCAATCAGCACATCATCTTTAAATTTTGTCTTTAACTTTCCCACTAGAGTTGAGAAGTCTCTTCCTCTAGGGTGAATTGGATAATTGCTGATGATTAAACTTTGAAGGTCTCTGATGTCATTCTCTGGCAGACTCACCACTGAGAGTACATCATGGAAGTATTCAACTCTTCCAGATGTTCTTTTAATAACAGCACAGTCCCAGTCTGGATCATATTTCCAGGCCATGATCTTATTTTCTTCTGCAGAGCTGGGAGTTGTGAGATGGTTATCAATTGTATTAGAGTGGACTTTTGCTCAGTTATTTCTCTAACTGCAGTCCCAAGTGGCCATACTTTTCCGGGGATGACTTCCCTTGGCTCTCTGATCAGTTTCTCTTTTCCTTTGTGCTGATCTTTAGGTTCAACAGTTATGGGTTCAGCAGGGAGTTTGCTTTGTTGTTCATAAGATGGATGTGGAGCTTCAGTTCTGAATTTTACCCCAGTATCTAGTTCAACCTTCATTACATGCTCCATCATCCTTCTGAGTTCTCCTACTGTTCTTCCTTTAAGCTCATGAGGCTTGTAGTTATGTCCTTGTAACCAGCAAGTCATGTTGTATTTGCTCAGCTTGGCTGTGTCACAGTGTCCCAACTCCTTCTTTATGTTTTGAATTGATTGAAAGGTGCTGAATGCTTCATAATCACAGTTTGGAATCATGAAGCTGGCAAGCTCAAACTCTTTCAACAAGTTCTTCATCTCAGTCATGTTTAGTCTTTCAACCATGTCATAAGGGAAACCATGGTTTATAAGTGTCATGAACATGGTTGATTCAGGCCTCTCTTCAAGTATGTCACTTGTAGTCAGAAGATCATCAGCCTTTGATACTTCTTGTTTTGGAGGAGAGTCTTCTTTAATTAATTCTTCCCACTCTTTATCACTTTCATCTTTCTGTTCAGAGATGGGCTTCTCAGTAGATAGGTCTATTGAGGGGGTGTGTTCAGGAGAAGTCAGCTTTTGTTTCTTTGAAATACTTTCATTAGTTGGCTTCTTCTTAGTAGTACCAAGGTACTTTCTTTTCCTTGAGTACCAGATCACTTCTTTTGATGCCTCAGGACTTTGTTTTGTTTGAGCAGTTGAAGTTTTGGCATAAGATTCCAATGAACTGATCTTCAGTTTAAGTTGCTCAATTTCTTCTTCTTTTCTCTTTATTATGTTTGACTGAGCAGTCATAGTGCCAGATGCTTTTTCAAGTCTCTTCATGATCTTTTCTTTATCTTTCTTCTCATTCTCTGCTGACTCTATAAGCTCAGCTTCCTTGTCTAGCAGAGCATCAATGACTTCTTTATCACTTTGAGCATCTTCTCTCAGTCTCTTTATTCTTGCTTGCTGACTTATCAATTCTTCATCCTTTTCTTTAATTATGCCCTTCAGCTCTTGTATTCTTGCCTTTCTCTTATTTGACTTGAGCACCAGCTTGTTGTACTCAGCCACCAGATAACTCTTGCTTACAGGAATGTCATCATCACTCAGATCATCTTTATTATAGGCAATCACTTCAACCTGATCTGCTTCTGTATCTCTTTCCTGATGCTGAGACTCAATCTCATCTTCTTTTACTTCCTCATGATCAACACTAGCTGAGCTTGACTTTGGCTCAGTGGCTTGGTCTTCATGCTCTTGAAGAGTTTGTTGTTGTTGCTGATCAATCATGGGAGAAACTTGTTCAGTTTCATTTGAATGCACAGGGGATTCAGTCTTGGATAATGACAGTTTGACTGTACTTGCTTCTGAGACTAATTCTGTCTCTCCAGTGTAGATGCTCTCAGTATCTGAATTTGAAAGTTGTTGGTAGAGTTGCATCTGTAGCTGATTTGGTGATTGGGGTTGAATGGGAGAGATTGGTTCAGTATTTTGACTGGCAGGAGATTGAGCTTGGGGTGTTTGTTGTTGTTGTGGTGATAGATTGAGGATTGGAGAGATAGGTTCTGTAGTTTGGCTGGCTGGAGATTGAGCTTGGGGTGTTTGTTGTTGTTGTGGTGATACTTCTGGTGATGGAGTGTCTTGAGCAGAGGTGGTAGCAGAGCTCTCTTCCTCATCTTCCCAAACTAGCTCTGGAGGTATGTCTGCATTAGCATCAATCACATGAGCAAACATGTCTACGTCTTCTCCTTCATATCTCCCTGAGATTTTGTTCAGCACAGATCTGCCAAGGTGTGCTTGGATAAACACACCACCCTCCACATTTGTTCCAGGCAGGTCTGCATTAATGATGAGCTGAATGAATCTTGGAAACATATACATCTTATCAGCCTTCTGTACTCTGATGTGATCACACAAACAGTTAAAGATGTACTTTGAGTAGTTGTAGGTCCTTCCCTCAAAGATGCCAATAATACCAGATGATATGTGTCTAGAAAATCTGTCAAGCCCAGATTTTCTGTTTGACATACACTTCAGATAAGTGTGACACAAAAATCTGTATGGTTTGCAGAGTCTTCCCTTCTTGATTTCTCCCTTTTCAAAGTCTCCATCATATCCCATTAGAAGAAAAACCTTTTCTATGTATTCATTATCAAATACATCAGGGTGTCCTGCTTCAACATCTCCCAGTTCTAGTACCCTTCTTATTGTTTGTTCGTCTATTCTCAGCCTTCGATTCCTTACTTCTGCAATAATTCCTTCATCATCTTCTTCTATACGCGCAGAATTCCAGAAATCACTGATATGCGATCGATAAATCGTTGGCTCTACAGATAATGCATAGAAAACCCTTGATCTTCTCAAATATCTCATAATTTCTTGACATCCTTCTGACACAGGATCGTCAGGGTTCAAGAAAGCACATACATTATGCTCTTTTGCAAATCGTTGATCCATCTGTTCATAAGAAAAGACTTCATTAGAATCACGTTATTGATATAAGAATACGAACAGTTGTGAGATAAAACAAGAATCAACTTGTTCATTCTTGATGATTACGACATGTTTTACCTTAATAGACGCTGATTAAGAACACAGATATATGTTTGCTTAAGGTTTGATTTGATAAAATTTGAATGTTGAGAAAGTGGGAAAAATTTGTTGAGTGAGATTTTCTAGGTCTGAAAAAGTGAGCTGAAAAAGTGCATAATGCATTTGACAAGTCAAATCTCTTTATTTATACCCTCAGACATATTAATTTTCTCGGATTTATTCAGTGGGTCCCACATTGTACTCTTCCGTAGAAGTAATATCACATTAATTGTAATCCACAACTTACTCTTCCGTAGTATATCTACGGATCAACAACTTCTACTGTTATTGATCTTTGTTTATCCGTAGTTTACCAATCTACGGATAAACAATAATATACTAATATTGATTTACACACAGTTGTATGTATGGCCCACTCCATTGGTTGAACAATTTTGCTATAGGACCTCGTTGGCTTTGTATACATGACAATTTAGTACAAGGAAACTTAAATAAAATTTCATGTAACCAACGGCTAATGTGATGCTCAGGTTTCAATTTCTTCAACTTGATAAAGATATAGACATTGCTGCTGCTGATAGATGCTTTTTCATGAATACTACTCCCCCTAAATTTGTGATTAATGATGAACTTAAGCATTTATCATAAATTTCTTTAAGAGGAATAACATAAACGCTAAATATATGATAATGATCAGATGCACTTAAGATGGGATCATACTATAATGCTAAGCCTCTTCCTGATTAGTTATGTTGTATAGTTGATTGGAACAAGTTCTGATTGCAAGTATATTGTCCTTATAAATCCATACAAGAGCTCATGTATCAACTAGGCTTGCTGTTTATCATGTTTTATTGATTTAGAAATAACTGTCATGGACTTCACAGTTGATTCACAAAGGTGTTGTCCTCCCTTTGTAAGTCAAATCATCATTCTTTCACTCTTGAGACTATGTACTTTAAATTATAATAGCTATCTTGAGATGTGTTTGGCATCTCATTGATGCGATGTTGATAAAGCTCAGGATAATATACAGTTGATCACTTAGGATTCTTTTGAGAGCTTTAGATATGATCATCATCAGGTCACCAGGTCTTTACTCACGTAAAACAGAGGTGCCTTTAACCCAGGTCTTTGTTCACACAAAACAGAGGGATGATGATGAACATGATCTTTTCACCTTTACTTTCTGATACTGAGATTCAGTATGGTGATCATACCCCAGGTCTTTGTTCACACAAAACAGAGGGAGTATGATTTGCAAAGATAGATAGTATAAAGTGTTTTACATAGTGTGTGCAGATGAATGATTTGATCACATTAGGATAAGACTCACTTTGTTTTCTCAAAATGAAGTTTCCCACAGACAATTATGACAATATTATGTTATGCAAGCACTAAGATTTGTTTCCACTCAAGTTGAACCTACTCACATATCAAGAAACTTGTTGAGATATATTGATATTTGTTTATGCAGAAATAGGCAAAGCTATAGTTTACTATCATTTCCCATGCATAAGGCATACTGATGCATTATTGCACACAGCATGTTGTTTGTTTGAACTTTATTTAATCTAAGTTAATCATACCTAGAGACTCAATCAGAAAATTAAATCTGACTGAATCAAAGGCTTTAGTGAATAAATCAGCAAGCTGATTTGATGTATCCACTTTGACTAACTTGATCAATCCTTTTTCTGAGCAATCTCTCAGAAAATGATACCTAATCTCTATATGTTTAGTTTTACTATGTTGCACAGGATTAGCAGTTATAAACATAGCAGCAGAATTGTCTATATAGATTGAAGTTTGAAGAAAGTTGTAACCATAGTCAAGCAATTGGTTTTGTAACCAAAGCACTTGAGAACACCCGGCTGAAGCAGCAATGTACTCAGCCTCAGCTGTGGATACAGAAACATTTGTTTGTTTCTTGCACTGCCATGACACTAGCCTGGGTCCAATGAATTGACATCCACCGGTTGTTGATTTTCTATTGCTGTTACATCCACCATAGTCACTGTCTGAGTATGAGTAGAGTGTAAAGTCTCCATCCTTGGGATACCATAGACCAAGTCCTGGTTTTCCCTTGAGATATCTGAAAATTCTTTTGACAGCATTGAGATGTGACTCCTTTGGATCAGATTGGTACCTAGCACATACACACACAGCAAACATAATATCAGGTCTACTGGCAGTTAAGTACATAAGTGAACCTATCATGATCTAAATAATTTTTGATCAATAGATTTTCCAGAGGGATCAGGGGCAATCTTATCAATTGTTGATGCTGGTGTTTTGCAAGAGGAGACTTCAGCAGATTGTATTTCTTCAGAATTTGATGTATGTATTTTTCTTCTTGATTGATGAAAATTCCATCTGCTTTTTGATGAACTTGAAGGCCAAGGAAGAATGTTAATTCACCCATTGAGCTCATCTGAAATTCAGATTTCATCAGCTCTTCAAAATTCACACACAATCTCTTATTAGTTGATCCAAATATAATGTCATCAACATATACTTGAACTACTAAGAGATCTTGATGTTCTTGTTTGAGAAAGAGTGTCTGATCAATTGTTCCTCTTTTGTAGCCATGCTTGAGTAAGAAGGATGATAATGTTTCATACCATTTTCTTGGTGCTTGATGAAGACCATACAAGGCTTTATCTAGTTTGTATACCCTGTGAGGATAATGAGGATCTTCAAATCCGGGGGGTTGAGACACATAAACTTCCTCATCTATTTTTCCATATAGAAAGCACACTTGACATCCATTTGATACACAGTGAATTTCTTGTATGATGCATATGCCAAGAACACTCTTATTGCCTCAATTCTTGCAACTGGTGCAAAAACTTCATCATAATCTATGCCTTCTTCTTGAGTGTAACCTTGTGCTATTAACCTTGCTTTGTTTCGGACAATAATACCTCTATCATCCAGTTTGTTTTTGTATAGCCATCTAGTTCCAATAGGATGTTGACCTTCAGGTAAATCAACAAGACACCATACTTTTTGCTTTCTGAACTGTTGAAGCTCTTCTTGCATAGCTTCAATCCAGCTATTGTCTTTTAAAGCAGCTGTAATGTTTGGAGGCACCACTTGAGAAAGAAAACAGTTGAATAGACAAAGGTTGGCTGTACCACTTTGGCTCCTTGTAGTTCTCTTTTCAGGATTTCCAATGATATTGTTAAGTGGATGAGACTTATGAATTCTCATTGAGGGAGTTGACTCAACTGGAATGGATGATTCCAGATTAGTCATTTCCATTGCCTCTGACTGATTCATCTCAATTTGAGAATTCAAGAAATAATCAAATTGAGTCTCTGTTGATTGAGCTTCAGAAGTATCTGCAGTTGGATTTTGCTCTTCCGCAGGAACTTCTGCGGAAGTATTTTGTTCTTCCGTAGGAGCTGCTCCGGATACATTTTGGTCTTCCGAAGGAAGTTCTCCGGATACATGATCTTCCGAAGGAACTCCGGATGCATTTTGTTCTTCCGAAGGAGCTTCTCCTGATGCATGCTGTTCTTCTGAAGGAGCTTCTCCTGATGCATGCTGTTCTTCTGAGGAGCTTCTCCTGATGCATTTGTTCTTCTGAGGAGCTTCTCCTGATGCATTTTGGTCAGTTCCACATGTAGTATCTGCTTCTGTTGAAGTGTTGTCACTTGTAGAGGGATGTATCCTTGGGGGATCAGCAGAGATAAAGGTACTTCAGTCATAATCGGTGGAACAAAGGATAGCATACTTCATCAGAACCTGTATTTGTCAAATAATCATAGTTAAAAGATTTAGACAAGGCATCTATGTCAAATAACCATGATGATCCTTTAACTGACTTAGTGAATACATTTTCATCAAAAGATACATTAGGTGTCTCTTCCACAATGTTATGCTGTGGAATATACACTCTATATGATTTTGATGTTGAAGAATATCCAACAAAGAAACCATCATATGCTTTTTCTGAAAATTTTCCTAATGACTCTTTGATGTTCAAAACAGTTACTTGACACCCAAATACTCTTAGATATCCTATGTAAGGTTTTCTTTTAAATAGGAGCTCATAAGGAGTTTTGTTATGTTCTTTGACAATTAATGTTCTATTTTGAACATTGCATGCAGTATTCACAGCCTCAGCCCAAAAGGTAATAGGTAGTTGTGAATCAGCTAGCATTGTTCTTGCTGCTTCAATGAGAGTTCTGTTTCTTCGTTCAGCAACTCCATTTTGTTGTGGAGTCCTTGGTGCACTGAATTGTCTTGCAATTCCTTTGCTCCTGCAAAAAGAATCTAGTTCAAAGTTAACAAATTCAGTACCATTATCACTCCTGAAAATTTTGACTTTTGTATCAAGTTGATTCTCAATCTTGATGACAAAGTCCATTAATGTTTCTGATGTTTCACTCTTTTGTTTTAAGAAAAAGACCCATGTAAATCTAGTGAAATCATCAACTATCACCAAACAATATTGCCTTTTTCCAATGCTCATTACATTGGTTGGACCAAAAAGATCCATGTGAAGCAATTTGAGTGGTGTAGTATTAGTATTGATTGTTTTTGGTTTATGTGACACTCTGTGTTGTTTTCCTATGTAACAAGAAGAGCAATGAGTTGAGCAATGGAACTCTTTATTTGGTAAGCCAATGACCAGGTCATGTTTCACCAATTTATTCATATTTTTCATGTTAGAATGAACAAGTCTTCTATGCCATAATTGTGACAAATCTTCTGAAAGTTTAGAAATAAGACAAGTTTCATGTTTTGTGAGAGAAGTGTTGTTCATATCCAACACATAAGTGTTTCCTTTTCTTGCTGCTTTGAGGAGAATCCAATCTTCTGGGACAATAAATCCTGGCTTAAGAATGTAACAGTTAGTGTCATCAAACAATGTAGTGTAATTTTGATCACAGATTTGAGATACACTTAAGTAAATTATACTGTAAGTTTTTACAGTAATTTACTTTATCAAATTTAAGTACACCATTGGTTATCATTCCTTCACCAACAATTTTACCTCCCTTTTTATCCCCACCAAATGCCACATAAGAAGCATTTTTATGTTTGAAGTCATGGAGAAGAGAACAGTTTCCTGTCATATGCCTGGAACAACCACTGTCAACATACCACATGTTGTCAGCTCTCCAATATTGTTCCTGCAATCAGAAAAGAAAATCAGTTAGAAGTGACAACCCAAGCCTTAGTGATCTTGGGTTTGTCAACAGGATCTAAAACAGTTACTCTTTCAAGAATATTTTTTGAAGTTTCTGTTTCAGATTTGATTGATTCATTCTGATTTAATTTGGATGAGGATGATTCTGCTGAATGGGATGTTGATGAAGTAGATTCATGATTCATATTATCTGCTTTACTTAGATCAACTTCATTTGTTTGATTCTTTTGTTTTGATAGTGAACCTTTAAATGTTTCACTGTCTTTTGTTTTTGAAAGAGGGATATGAATGCCTTTTTCAAATTTATCAAAGAATGAATCATCATCCTTTGATTCTTTATCTGACAAATCCACTCT
Source organism: Flaveria ramosissima (assembly GCA_025215565.1). Taxonomy (NCBI): domain Eukaryota; kingdom Viridiplantae; phylum Streptophyta; class Magnoliopsida; order Asterales; family Asteraceae; genus Flaveria; species Flaveria ramosissima. Next base: position 40,451,420 of record CM046034.1, read on the forward strand.
TTTGTGTGGTGTTTTTGACTGCTGAAAAGTTGATCTTTTCTTCAGTATCTTAACACTTGATGATGATTTATCCTTTGGTTTTGCCTTTGATTTTTGTTCATGCTTCTTCAGTTTTGAACTCTTTGCAGAATCTGTGGATTGGGAATCTGATTCAGATTTGTCTGATTCTTTTTCTTTGATCCTTTTATCTTGTTCTTTTTGTTGAAATAACATTCCTGTGTGGAATGATTATTTTTGTTGCAAATAGAGCAATGTTTGTTGAAGTAACAATCAGCAGTCATATGATTGTTCATATTGCAGATAGAACAATAACTGCTGAAGTAACAATCTTCAGTGTTGTGATTTTTCATGTCACACCATTTGCAATACTTTTCTTCTAATTCTTTCTCAGAATCATTCCTTTTGTTTGCTGATTTTTGTTGTTGCTCTTTCTTCTTTAGCTTTTAATGTGCTTCAGCTTTTTCATTTTTGTGCACATTTTGTTCCTTTGTTGAATTTCTTTTCCGTAGATCAGCTGCTGAAGTTTTCTTGTTCAGTTGTTGATCTGCTGATGCCTTTTTCTTTCCTTTGAATTTTCCTCTTTCCTCAGTGATGACTGATTCATCAGTCAATTTCTTGGAGGATTCTTGCATACTTAGTTCTTGAAGACCTTCATTCAATTGAGCTATCCTCTTGCAGATGGTCTTCAGCATGTTTCTTTGTTTAGGAGGATATGGCAACTTTGTTTCTTCAAGCACTTTTGGAATATGGGCTTTCAGTTGAAAATTTTTACCAGTGCTTGTTTGATCAACATCATGTTCATCAGAATCATCCAAGTCATCACACTTATCATAATCAAACTCTGAATCATTTTGATCTAATGATTCTGATTCAGATGATTCAGTTTCACTCACCTCAGCTTTATCATTAATTTTAGTTTTAGATGAATCTTTTTCAAATTCAGTGCTAGGCACAAAATGATTTGACAGAGTGTTTGTCATTGTTGTAGGTAAGGATGTGTAATTATCATTTATAGGTGGTGCAACCGCATTATAACCCAACCCAGACCTTTTCTTTGATTCAATATGAGAAGTTAGTAATTTCTCATATTGCTGAGATGATAATTGAAACTTCTGAAGTTTCACTTCAGTTGATGCATGATCAGCCATGGATTTTGTTAAGGAAGTGGTCAAGTGCTCAACTTGGGCTTTTAGGCTATAATTTTCAGAAACAAATTTTTCTAAATCCTTTTGTAAAGAATTAATTTTTATTTGATATAATTTATGTTCTCTAACATGAGATTCATTCAAAATCATTGTTTCTTTTACTTTATCAGCCAACTGTTGAGCATGGACTCTATATCGTTCAACTTCCTCAACACAAGTTGATGAACACAATCTTTCTTTTACCTCTTTAGCCATTGGTGGCACTGTTTGATCCATATGAGCCATCAAAGCTTGATTTTCTTCCAAAACTTCCTTCTCATACAGACTCCAGTCACACGTTCCATCTTGAAGTATGATCAGCCCTGACTCCTTTGAGTTACTTGGTCCTGCTGATTCTTTGGTGGCTGGTGGGGAAGCATTGATCAGTTGAGATTGCTTGTGCAGAGGTCTTTGAGAAGATTGTTGATTTGCTTGAATCTGATGTTGTTGATGCTGCTGATGTTGTCTCATCTCTGGATAAGACTGTTGATTGCATTCTCTTGAGAAATGTCCATAGAGATTGCATTTGTAGCATCTTACTTTTGATTTGTCAACACCAATCTTTGATATTCTGCTTGCTGAAGCCAAGTTCTTGTTTCTCCTGAGATATTGCTTAGCTCTATAAGCAATCATGGCCATCTGCCATTGTAGATCCATCTCTTCCACTACATCTGGGGGTAGTTCTTCTAAGTCTTGTTGACAGATATTGGCTGATGTTAGAGAGCTTCCCAGGTATGCTTGAAAACTTGAGCTAAAAGCTGCAAAGGCTGCTCTTTGTTCTTCAGAGTCCAATATCACAGTTATTGGTTCTGACTGATTTGCTGAAAAGGAAGACTTAGTTGTTGCTGCAGATGTATCTTGTCTATCAGTAGTTCTTCCTTTATTCTTCTGCTGCTTGTCTTGAGATGATTTCTTTGAGGGTTTTGAAGCATAGAAACTAACTTCCTCCTCATCATCACTCCTGACACAAGAGCTATCACTTTCATTGTTTGAAATAAATGCACTTCCTACATTATTTGTTTCTTTGAAGTGATAGGGTGAGACATGAGTTCTCACACTCTTGTTTCTTGATTTTTCATCCATTTCAAGAGCTTCTACTTTTGCAACCAGAGTATCTAAACCAGTTGCTTTCAGATCTATAGTATTCTTGAACATGGACACAGTATGCTTCCAACTTTCTGGCAAAGTGTGGAGCATTTTCTTGTTTAATTCCTCACTAGTATACTTCAACTCTAGAATATTCATCTCAGTGACTAACTGCATGAATCTATGAAGTTGCTGAGGAATTATTCACCCTCAATATGATGAAAGGTTTCATATTGTGATCTGAGGGTGTCTCTCCTTATGCTTCTTATCTCATCACTCCCTTCGCAGAGAGTGTGAAGAATCTTCCATAAGGAGTGAGCTGTTTTATAGTTCTCACACCTGATTAATATCTCTTCAGGTAAAGCCATACTAAGCAGACTGTATGCTTTTATATCGACTTTAACCTTTTTGACATCATCAGGTGATAGATCTTTTGTGCTGATTGGTTGATTTTTGTCATTATAATCCGGCCCAAGAGTGGGTGGAATATAAGGACCTTCAGTAATGGAAATCCACAAGTCAGAATCAGTATAGTTTACATGATTCCTGAACTTGATTTTCCATGACTTGAAATCTGCTTTTGTTTCCAACTTCGGGGGTTGGTAAGATGAACCACTGAAGTTGCTCATGATGTTAACAAGATCTACTATTCAATTGATTTGAATATAGAAACAAGTTAATTAAAATTGCTGTAAAACGAAAACAAACACAATTAAACACAACTAACACTGATAGATCAATTGATCTAAATCAATGAGCACTTGGCTCTGATACCACCTGTGAATCCAAGGATCGTCGACAGGAATTATCAGTGTGAATTGATGTCAAGTCAACGTTAGCGGAATTAACGATGATTTGGTTTAATTGTATTTAAACAACTTTCAATGTCAATGAAATATCAAGAACACACGACACAAAACACAATTAAAGATTAATTAAGGTTTTATTATAATGTGTTGAAGATTACAAAAGAATGAAACAATGAAAGCTATGATGTTGTATATGTTATGATGATCGAAAGACTTTTGATGATTGTTGTAAAGCTATTGCTGTTCTCAATCAATCAATCGTCTGTTTTCAATCGTGCTTGAATCGAAACCTAGGATCCATATTTATAGACAGATGTTTCAGTTATAGGAAACACCGGATCTCTTGGGATTTGATTTGTTTCTGATAAGGAATCAACGGATTTCTCGGGATTCGGATAACCGCCTTGTTGACTTGTTGACTTGTTGACTTGTAGCACTTGTATTTTGCAAGTGTTTGGACTCCGCAGAAATATTGTCTTCCGCAGATGTTTTGTTCTTCCGCAGATGTTTTGTCTTCCGCAGCATGTTTTGTTCTTCCGCAGCATTTCTTGAACACTTGGAACTCCAGTTGATTTTGTTCATCCGTAGATGATCTTCGGATGTATTGTTACTTGTAAGATATACATCTACGGAAGAATAATATGTTCATCCGTAGATGTTTCTAACACTTGGTCAATTTCAATAATTGATCAAGTATTATGTTTGTACCTGCAGCCATACATACATCAACACATATATAAATGGGTTAACCTATATATTTAATGCATACATAATAATGAAATACAAAAGTTCATTACAAATATTAATTCAAGTACTAAGCCTATACATAAAGACTAGATCTACTGATTCTAGACCTAACAATACTCCCCCTTAGGCTTAGCTACTTGTACTCAGTCCTTCAAAACTGCAAGATCTTTGATTCTAGCGATCATCTTGTTGTAGAAGTAGGAGACAGCAGTCTTCTGATCATCATACTTATAATTGATCTTCATCTTGCTCATCATCTTCAAAGTCTCATAACTAATTCCCAGAACATCTTCTTCTGTAGTGAGTGTGTCTAACACCTTGTTGTTATTCACCACTTCTAGCTCATCTTGTTCTGTTATTCTTAGTTCTGTTACTTCATCAAATGTTGTTCCCTTCAGTAATCCAGCATTAAATCTTCTTCTTTTATATGCTTTGGCATGAAGTTTGTCTACTACTTGAATCACATGAACATGTAGAAATAGATCATTTTGTGCTTGTTCATCAGATAGCTCCATTCGCACGACTGAACTCAGTCGCGTTTCTCATTCGCACGACTGAACAACTCCAGTCGTTTGATTCCAATTGCCCTGTTCATACGCAAGACTGAATCCAATCACACGATTGAATTCATTCGCACCCTTCATTTGTACGAGTGATCCATACTCATTGTCCATTCGCACGTTTGAATCTGTCATGTTCCCCAAGTACCAAGTTATAGAAATGGAAGATCAATTTGCTGTGTTTACTGCTGGAAAGAACTCACGCATCCAGAACCTAGTACTTCTGGAGAATGAGATTGGTAATCATAATAAACCGCCAAAGTTGTTAACGTTAGATGAATATCCTCAGTGGAAACATCGATTTGAGATTTACTTAAATGGAGTTGATCCCAATCTTTGAACATCCATTGAGATTGCTTACATAATACCAGTCAGTGCTAATGGAGTCAAGTTAACCTTGGGAGGAATGAGTGAAGCTCAGAAGACTCTCTTCAATGCTGAGAAGAAAGTTTATGCCTTGTTGACTCAGTCTATACCGAAGGATATTTTTCATCAGTTCTCTGAGAATAAGCAGACTAAAAAGCTATGGGATGCATTAGAGAAGAGATATGATGGAAATGGAACTTTAAAGGCCATGAAGGCTAAATCTCTCAAGAAGGAGTTTAATAATTTCTATTCGATAAGGAATAAGAGCTTAGATGATATTATTTACCATCTAATGAGTGAGCTGCACACTCATGGCATAACCACATCAATGGAAGATAAATTTTCAAGCTTTGCTGATGGTTAGCCTAAGAAATGGGATTCATTTATGTCTAATCTGAGACAGAATGACATTCTATTGATATTAGACATAAATGACTTCATCTTGAAGTTAAGAGAGGAAGAACTGAGAATGAAATACAAGTCAAAGTGTCAGGACCGTGTATGTACGGAATACTAACAGATTCTGCGTTTATACCGAATCAAATAGTGCGGAATCCTATTTGATTGTCGATCCAATCAATGAGAACAATTACCCGATCGATATATGATTGAAACTAAACGTTATAAACGAATAGAGATCGATCAGGAATGATCTATGAACTTGGACAGGCTTCCTTGGACGTTCTCGACGGCTAGGGTTCGTAAGAGTATCAAGTGTTTTCAATTGTTATGTTTTTCTACGAATTAAGTGGTATTTATAGGTTAGGGGTTTTCATTCGTACGACTGAACCATTAGCAATGGTTCAGTCGTGCGACTGAATCATGGCGATTTAGTCATACGCACGACTGAAGGTTCAGTCGTGCGACTGAGTCAATCTTATGTCTCATTCGTACGACTGATCCAGTCTCCTGGTTCAGTCGTGCGACTAGTCCATAAGCATGATGTATTCATGCGTATGGTCCATTTGCATGAAGACTCATCCGATTAGGTTGAACACATTTCTTAATCATCATTGACTAAGAATCATGTACAACACCTTCAAACCTATATAATATGGTCATACATATACATTAAAATTCAATACAATAATAATATGAAATAAATAAACATGAATAAACATTAATCACATATTATATTTCATTGAACTAATTCATTACACATGTGTAAGAGATGAAAGACTACAGGATCGGGTTTGTCACTTAAACACGTGGCAAGGAACACTCAAATCAGATGAAGTAAAGTCTTTTACAAGAGCTGATAATAATATAATAAGTAGCAAGGAATACACGGAAATAACCTTTCAGGGCACTTGTATATATTACTTCTCAACTCTAAATATTACAAGACTCTTACAAGCATGATACATGAGTTACAATGAGAAACTATATATACTAGATCCTACAGCCGGATATACTTTGATACCAGCCGGAAAGCTAATACTAAAGCATATACTACAATGCTAAAGTAAAGGTATATTAGATAAAGTATTATCTAAGATATGGTAGTCATGACATGTCATGACTTACCTTTTGTCACCAACTAAAGATGGCAACTGTACTAACATAAAAAGGTAAACAGTGGATTAAAGTATGGTCAACTACATGGCTTTTGAGAAAACACCATGTAGTATCTCAGAGGTCTGTAGCGGAGTGTCAGGGATACCGTACTTATGTCCACTGGATAATAGCAGTGTCTTCCGAAGGTAAGTTGGCTTCGGAAGAACAGTCTTCTATACTTCCGAGGCTTGAGGACTTCTGTACTTTGGAAGTTGACTTCAGATCTTTCATTCTAAGTCTTGATCTTCGGAAGTTGGTTCTTTGTCTTCGGAAGTTGGAGTTTTCCTTCGGAAGTAAGCTTTACACTTTGTCTTCGGAAGAGCTCCTTTTTCCTTCGGAAGTTCCACACTTAGCATCGGAAGTCCTTTATTTGTTGTACCAAAATCTTCTAAGTGATTTGGTTTTGGTTGCACCAGCCTTTCTAGATCCAACAAAATCCCCCCTAGGCTGATGCTACCAAAACCTCACTTGTTTCAGCTTCTTAAAGCATTCAGCACCAGGGACAAAAGATATTTGTCAGTCTCTTTGTTCTTCCCTGAAGTGGTACTGAGAAGCTTGTACAAGTCATTGGTGGATAGGAGATCCAATCTATCACTCTGAATGACATGTACCCTTTATTGTGTCCCCCTGAAAAGAGTCTAGTTGACGGGAGTTATAGTTATACTCCCAACTAAACTATGGATTCAAGTTCAGGACTTCAACCATTTGTAGAAAGGCTTTGTCTTTGGTTGCTGATCCCTTCCTTTTCTCCTCCTCTCTCAGTTTCAACTCTTCTTCAACCTTGCTTCTAGCAGTTAGCTTGGCCATATGAAGGCTGCCTAGATGATTTCTGATATGGGTAGCTACATCAGAGTTTGAAGGGTTTGAGAATGGCTTCTCTGCTAACTCAGCAATGTCAAATCTGCTCAAGTGTAGCAGAGATGAGGCACTTAGCCTGTTGAGCTCTTCATTCTCTCTTTCAACAACAAAGTTGTGAGAAGAGTCTTCGAACCTCCACTGGATGATCTTCTTCCTAGGTGCAAGAGGTTGTCTTGGCACCTGGTCGCCTTTCTTGGTATCCAGTAGAGTCACCAGCCTTCTCCTTAACTTCTTTTCTCCTCATTCAAAGTGTCTGAATTTAGGCAAGAAGATTTGCAGCTTGGTCCAATGTTCCTGTTGGAGCTGTAAAGATAGTTTATATTATCAACATAGTGAAAGTCAACAAAAGTCAACGTCACGGTCAAAGTCAACAAAAGTCAAACCCGACACGTTCGAGACGAGGAACCGAGACGAGACGTTGAAGATTTAGATGACTAGGAGTTTTATTGTAATAAATATATTTTATGTGAACAAAATATATTTTACTTTCTTTGAGTCATGTTTTAGTCTAAATATATAGTCTAGGGGGTTATGTGTAAATATGGAAACTTAAACTAGACTATAAATAGCCTAATTGTACTTAGAATTAGGTTAATGGTTGAATGACCAATAGATTGAGGGATTACTTGTAAACAATATTATTAGCAATCAATAGAGATCAAAGGGGTTAAAAATTAATAATAAAAAAAAATAAAAATAAATAAAAATAAAATAAAAAAAAAGTTTGCAAAAATAAAAATTTAGGGGGAGAGTATAAGTAATAAAAATGAAAAGAGAACTGGGAAACTTGATTTGAGATGATTGAGAAATGATTGTATATCTTCTTGCAACGCTTGTTTTTAAAATGAGAATTGATACTAACTGATGTTGTTATCTGATTAACATCTTATTTTTAATTTAAATCATCATGCTGTTGTCTATTTTATTTTTCAGGCTGAGTCTACCAAGCATTTCATTAAAGAATCTGATTGTTTTTCTTTTATTTACAATTAAAATAAGATGTTAATCAGATAACAACATCAGTTAGTATCAATTCTCATTTTAAAAACAAGCATTGCAAGAAGATATACAATCATTTCTCAATAATCTCAAATCAAGTTTCCAGTTCTCTTTTCATTTTTATTTACTTATACTCTCCCCCTAAATTTTTATTTTTGCAAATTTTTTTTTAAATTTGTTTTTATTTTTTATTTTTTTTTTTATTTTTCTTATTTTTTATTATTTTTTAATTTTTTATTTTTAATTTTTTTTAATATTTTTAGACTGTACAAAAATAAAAATTTATCAAATAAGGTCTTCCAAACTACACTGAAATGAAAATAAGAAATGAATTCTCAAGAAATATGCAGTGACTGTGAAGTGAGAACTGTGATAAAGCAGATAAAAATCCAGATTGTGGATATAATACCATGACCTTAACCTGTTTGTTTCGCCTCAAATTTGAATTAGGAACAATCCCTGTCAATAAACCGGATTACTAACAGTCCTCCGGAATTGTTCCTGCACTCATAAACAGATTAGTTTGAAAGGGGAACCCAGGCCATCATAGTCCTGGAAGTTCCTTTTTCATCAAGATAAGTAACAAGCTTCTGCACACAATTGTTTAAACAATCTAGGATATCTGTATCCTTCTTTTAATTTGCCAAATTGTTTCGATTCAATTAATTTGGATTTGAATGAATTAAATTTGGAAAGCATTTTTTGTTTAAGACCAGAAGGTAAAGAATTTGGTTTTGAACCTTTGGTCATTTTCATCTTTGAATCGTGTGAAAACGGCTTCACATGAAAAGGTTTGGATAGAGGGTTTCTCATCCAACCATTCAAAGATGTGTGCT